>OZ026628.1:55027831-55343831 GCA_964020975.1 Hermodice carunculata | reverse complement strand
AAACCATAATTACCAAATTTTCATGGCACAGGTTCAGATAAGAACAATTAGACTTACCCCTGAACCAAAATGTACCCTTTCTAGCTGGACAGCTTTTCCTAGTTAAACCATCCGCCAATGTTTAACTGAAGTGGAAACAAGCTGGGGCATTATATTCAGTCCCAGTGATTGTAAAATAAACAGTTTCAGCTAGACCACCTGTACAAACCAAGGAAAATCCTAACAAGGACTGCAACAATGTACATCCTGTACCAGAGATGTAAAACAAACTCCATGATGACACCTACTCCTCAAACAATTAAGCTCTATTTAACTGCCAACCCTAAGTCAATGTGTCAACTTAATGTGTTAGGTTTGTGACACTTGAGAAAATACTGTCAATTTTGAGTAATTTTTTAATAGTGAGTAAATGTGCATTTAGGCATGTCAGAAAAGAATGGAAGTCATTAGCATTTATGCCAAAAACATGCTATCAAAACAATTTTTCTTAACAGGATTTTAAGTACAATTAGGCAAACATGCAACTGTCGTAGGCCGCTTCTTGCTACCTGTAGCCCCTGGGAGTTTACCTAACAGAAAACATGTAAGCCTAAAATGTCTGATAGTGAATATTAAAACAGAAAGATGCCAAAAGATAAAGTTAAGTAGCAAAACAGACAAGTCTAAAAACTGTAGATTATTGCGGCCAAACTTTCTAATAATCTTTGGATGTTAACAGTAGAATTATAGGGCAAGTCAGAAAAGAATGGAAGTCTTTTGTATTTATGTCAAGAGAATGCAATGAAAATATTAACCAGATATCGAGTACAATTAGGCAAGCTTGTAACTGTCGTAGGCCGCTTCTTGCTACCTGTAGCCCCTGGGGGCTTACCTAACAGAAAACAAGCTAGCCTAAAATGTCCGAAAGGTGAACGTTTAAACATAATGGTGTCAAAAGATAAAATTAAGTAGCAAAACAGGCAAGTCTAAAATCTCTAAAATTATTAAAGCCAAACTTTCTAACCATCTCGGGATATTTACAGCAAAATTTGTAGAAATATTTGATCAAAAGTACACCTTTGAATCCTTTTGACACAAGTTTATTGTAAATAAATTTGGTTCTTGATACAAAGTCCTGAAATTTAGAACAAATACGACCAAATCTCAAAATTTGTGACAAAAATGTATTATATCCAATAGTATCCGAAATATTACTGTCCGGGAAAGGATAATTAACTACTTCAAAGTTAAGCTAATGACTACCAGGAAGTGGTTTTGGACAAAAAGACACAAATACAATAGATCTGCTCATGAAAAAGGCCCTGCCCCCCCCCCACACAGAACCCACATGTGAGCATCTTGAGGGATATATTAATATATTTTCATAGCTAAAAGTCCAAACCATGGGAAAGTATCTCCCTGGCCCTAAATGCCCAGGGGAGATATTCTCATTGCTTGAGGTCTGGCCATGAGAAAGTGTCCCCCTAAAACAAATATATATGGATGTATGGGAACATATTGTCAAGTTGTGGGAATGATGAATTCTTCCTCTGTGATAAATTTTATGAGGGGACACATTGTCATAGCTTTAAGCACCCCCCCCCCCCCCGACATAGATAATAATATTATGGGATAAAGTTGCAATACCAGTAATGATATATGGCTTAGACGTGATTTCAGTAAGTGACGGAGATATCCAGGGAATGGAGAAAGCACAGAATGAGATGGGGAATTGGATACTGGGAGCACCACCATGTACATCAACAGAAGCAGTCCTAAAAGAGTTAGGATGGAATAAAATCACAGATAGGATTGCCAAAGCTAAATTAAAGTACTGGGGATTTCTACAAGCAATAAGTGAAGACAGGTGGTGCAGGAAAGTTTACAATGAGGTAGCCAAGGAAAAAACAAGATGGGTCAAAGACATAGACGGGTTAGCAGAGAAATATGAAATAAACGGACATGATGAGGTGGATGATTGGAAAGTATATATAGGTAAGAGTGTTACAGAGGGTTGGAAAGAAGACTGGAAAAGAGTAGTCAGGGAAAAAGGTACGTTGAAGTCATACAAGGTATTACAAAAGCCACAGAAAAGTGTGTGTTGGGATGGAGGGAAGGGATCCAAACTTCTGTTTCAAAGTAGGGCTGGAGTAGTCAATCTCGAAAAGAGAAATCAAAAGTGGACAACAGGGAGTAATGGAAAGTGTAAGTCGTGTAGACAAGAGGCAGATGAGATACCAGTAGTGGATCATTGGCTGTTGTGGTGCGATGCATATCTATAGGGAGATAAGGGAAGATTTTTTTCAGAAAGTTGCACATGGAAGATTACAATTACAAGGGTTTAGGAGAGGTTTTGTGTTTAGAGGAAGAACGTATAGCATGGATTTTAGGTTTGAAAGGTGGCTTTCTGGGAGACAGGAAAGGTAATAAAAATGTACAGGACTACCTGGTAGGATGCTGGGAGAAAAGGAGAAAAGAATGAAATAATAGAGTTAAAATGCAACAGGTTAAATTAGAATCCCAGAGTACAGGGAGGGGAAGATAAGGAAATAGTGGTAGCCCTTTTAAGGGCTCCCACGGGGGCTCCCGTGGGAAAAGCCTGAGCCTTAGAGGCGGGGATAGGGTGTGTGAGGGATTGAAAATGGCTTTATTCACAAGTCTCTTTTATTTAAATGCAAATATTCATGTTATACCGACCGAAAAAAAGTTGATAATACATAATTCACAAGGGATTTAAAGGGAATTACACTGTAGGCCTACTTTAAAGATCTTGAGAAGACTGACCAATTCCAGGGTCGGCATTTTCAAAGGAAAAAAAATTGGGTCAGTCAGGAAATCGGAAACAAACATTTTTTTTTTGCCTTATCTTACATGTGGCACACACACACATAGTGTACTTACATATGCTTAGCTATGGACCTCAAGGAAGCAAAACATCTATGGACATTTCTAGTTTGATCAAATACATGCACCTTTTGAACATGAGACATAGATATATGTATGCATAACTATCGGGAACATAAAGCCAACAAACCAGGGCTCACCAATTCGCATGTCCTATTGCCTGGGACAAGTGAAATTCTATTCAGGGCAAGTAGAAATTTTAGAGCACTTGCCCTGGGGGCAACCCAAAATTTTGCTGTTGCATATATGGAATTTGAATAGGTGGACAAGTGAGTTAAAGCAAGGTGTAAGTAAAATACCAATTCAACTTGCCCTGTGGACAAGATCACACAAAAAAGAACTGGTGAGCCCTGCAAAGCCACAGCAAATAGCTCAACAAAATATTTATACTATCTAACATGCGACACATAATGCTTTTAACCATGCAATATTTTAATTTGTGCTTCCCCCTTGGCACACACACAAAAAAGTCACGACAGACATCTATGTTGCAGACACACTACTGTACACTTTTGTATTGCTACATAGCAATACAAAAGCTGTGTTATGATTCAGTGAAATCAAACCCATGCACACTAAATCTAAGGTTTTTAATATAATAAATCTATTCGTCTTATAAATTAATGCTGGCCTATATTATTAGTCATCATACATGTATCTTATTTTAATATATTCATGTACAAGGCTTTATCTGTAAATATACAAAGAAAAACGAATAACAAAAACATGTCAATGTTCACACATGAACTTTCATAAATTTCAAATATATTTATCATTACATGGAGGACAATATGAAAAATGTATTTCTATATGCAACTTTTTGTGGAACTTAATTTTTGAATCCTCGCATGTAACTGGAATATTCAAACTGAAGTTAAAGAAGAGAGAAAACAAAGTGTACAACACTTTTCAAATGCAAGTTTGAAATTGCTCATTCACCAAATATGGTAAGTAAAATATGTCTGAACTCAACTAGTGCTATTCAAATGCAAGTCTGAAATTGCTTATTCACCAAATATCATTATGGTAAGTAAACAAAATGCCTCAGCTCAACTAGTGCTAATAGTGATAACTTATTTTTATATTTTATTTAAATACCCATTACTAACATCACAAAAAAGGGGCCATACCAGACATTTAGTGCAGACTATAAAAAAGTCAAGTGAGAAACTAACTCTTTCAGTGCCAAATATTTTACCTGCAAAATTGCCCTCGTCAATAAATTTGTGGCCCATATAGACACAGAAATGTATATATAATTAATGCTGACAGAAAATGATAAATGAATGTAAGAAGCTTCTCATAAGTGACACATTTCTATGCTTAACTATGGCCACATGTAGCAAATAAAGCTGTCGAGGCAATGCTATTTTAATCAAATGTGCTGACTTGTCTAACATGCAGCATAAATATGTATGCTTAGCTATGGTGTTCTGAAGCAAACACAGATATTTATAAAAGTGGGCAATGCCATAAAAACCCCTCGGCCAACATTGCATGGAAGACTGGTGCATAGTTATACTGAGTAAACATCAGGGGCCATATGTATAAAGGAAGTGAAATCAGGTCAAGGTCACTTCCTGTGACCTTGCCACAAGGCCAAGGTCACCCACATACTGCACCACCTGAGGTCTCTATAAGATGGACCAACACACCAAATTTGAAAGGGCTACCTCCTTTTGTTGAAAAGTTATCACAATGACAAGAATCTGACAAAATCCACTAATGTGACCTTGAAATGAGGTCAAGGTCATCCATATGCAATCCCATCAGAGGTCTTTACAAGAAACACCAACATGCCAAATTTGGAAAGGCATAATTTTTTCTTCTTATGATATCACAGTGACAAGGATCAGACAGATTTTCTCTCTCATGACCTTGGCACAAGGTCAAGGGTACTTGTAGACAATCCCATCCAAGGTCTCTATATGATAGACCAACAAACCAAATTAGAAAGGGCTGGCTCTTTTTTTCCCCAAAGTTATTGGGATGACAAGAATATGACAAAATTCACTCCTGTGACCTTGAGATAAGGTCAAGGTCAACCAGATGCAATCCCATCCAAGGTCTCTTTAAGAGGGACCAACAAACAAAAATTGGAAACGGTAGCTGTTTTTCTCAAGATATTGCAATGACAAGAAGCTGGACTAACAGATGCCAGTATAAGGGCAATGCCCTTCCAGCCTTTTTGAGCCGAGGGGTAATAAAAGGCAATGCTAGCTATGTGAAACATATGCACTACCCTAACATGGAACAAACCCACTTATGTAACATGGGACACACACACACACACATATAGTATACATACATGTATATATATGCTTAGCTATGGACCTCAAGCGAACAAAATACCTGTACATGTGCTAATAGACAATTCTATTTTTGATCAAATACATGCACCTTTGGAACAGGAGACGTATAATATGTATGTGTAGCTATGGGGACATGAAACCAATAAAGCTATGTTATGCAAATAGCTGGACAAAAATATTTTCACTTGCGACACATAATGCTTATAATAACCATGCAGTATTTTAATTTTTGCTGCCCCCTAACCTAAGCACACATCTATGGTAAAAACACACTACTGTAGCACTACAAAAGCCTTAATGTTATGATTCAGTCAAATCAAACACATGCCTATGTCATATGCCTAGAAATTTAATTATTCTCTGCTACAACAATTAGGAACTTAACTGCAATTCAGGGCTTGACATTAAGGATTTTTTTTACTTGTCCCAAGGACAACCACAACATGAATTTTACTTGTCCCACAAAAATTTTACTTGTCCCAGGGCAACCACCATTTCATTTTACTTGTCCCAAAAAAATTTTCACTTGTCCCATTTCAAAAGTATATTAGCTTATTTGTCCGCAACGAACATCACAGAACTGTGTTGAGAACCAAAAAAGCGGTCGTATAATGCAGGTGGTCGCTCATTGGAGGAATCGCATATGCACCACCCAAAATCCATGGGGGATTTGTCCAGGTACTTAGGTAGCGAGGTACACAAATTTCTGCCACCACCAGGTCATCATTATCGATTACATATGCTTTGAAAAGAAATCATTTATCAAATTTAACAATTACAACCCTTAAAATCTTTATTTCAATAAAGAACTCTTGTCTGGGTGCTGAAAGATGTGTTTCGCGACTTGAAAATATATGCAGGTCTTGAGTTTTGTCATTTTCCCACTACGCTCAATGGGCCCGATACATCGCCGGGTACGGCACCTTTGTTTGCGAAATAACCAGCTTAAACTGTCATAAAATTGCTTCGACGGCATTACTCACTGTCTTCACTTTATTCTACACATTCGGTGGAGCCTAACTCATCGTAATTCATAAGTTGTGTATCAAAATAAGACTCAGCATTTTCCCATTGCCACCATGTGTGGTTGTTTGGGCGCCATGTTGACCTCGTGCTGAACCGTGGGAAAAATGGATCTGGCATGCACTTCGTCAGTGTCTGTCACACATGCTCCAGCAGGCAAGCATGTGTTTGATTGGGGTTCCAAGTGATTTTGATCTAGCGAAATTTTCATCGTTCATTTTATCAAATATGGTATGATCAAACTTGGTTCAATTGGAAATGAGAATATTAAATAATATTTCTGGGCTTTCCGCTTATTTGCCACAGTTAGGTTATGTTTCACATGCAAAAAAAGCTATGACCACGTGGCTCCTGTAAACAACGAAGATTGTTCCGGACGCTTCTAGCAACCTCTGCGTGCATTCAGATTTGAAGCATTTCAAGGTGGATAATGTGAACGAACAGGAGTTGAGTGGGAGCAATAAAGTTCCCATCACAAGTAAATTTCTGTGGATCATTATGAAGCTTAGCTCAGAAAACAATCTATAATATCCCAGGATACAGAGAAAGAAAAAGAAATATGATGGTCGAAATCCTCTTGAGTCAAGATCCACTACGGAGAGGCCCGATGCATGCGGAGTAAGCCACATTCACTGCCCTTGTAAAAATGTAAATAAATGGAAAGATCCTACGCCTGTGAGGAGGAATAGATACTGATTGATCAAATTAAAAAGTTCTTAAACAACTCTTTTTTCCAGTGATCCTGAAACTGCCTGGTCCTTTTGGTTTTCTCATAATTTTCTTTCTGCTGTGCACGTGATTGACTTTGTCTGTCCTCATCAGCAGCCGTGGCCGCTTTCTTTCTTTTGGTACCCCTGCCAGGGCCCTGCCCCTGCTCGGGCGGTTTCAAAAACATCCTAAACCTGAAAGCGTGTTCGCATGCTTCTGTTGACAAATGCAAATGGCAACCTTAACTTGCTAACCTTTAGCCTGATTCCCGCGGTCAAAACTAACAAGTGTCTCTAACGGCCAATCAGATACGCTTAATCTGAATAATTAAAGGACGTAAATCTGGCGGAAAATAACGAAGCATAAACTTCGGTTACTTCGGAAATTTGCGACCGCGACATGTGCCAGCGGACAACAAGCTTGATTATTCCAGGGACGTGCTATATTCACTTGTCCGACCTGCCGCAAACGTGTGAAACAATAAAATAATGGTTATCCAAGTCGGGCTAGTCACATTAAAGAGTTAGTTGTTCGGGAATAACGTTTAATTGTCCCGGGCTGTCGGGCTTGCCTTAATGTCGAGCCCTGGAATTATGAAGTTCACTTGTGCAGAGCAGCAAGTACTGATCTTTAAGACGAAGCATAACAGCTGATTTAAACCAAGACAACAAGTATGAATGAAAAATTTCATAAATTTATGGTTGTACCAGACTTCAGGTCTAAGGTAGAATTTTCAAATCTTGTTGATCGTTGGCTGCAAGTCTTCCTTTCTCAGTCGTACAATTTCAATACGTGATACTTACCTCAAGGTAAAGCACTTACCCAGAGAAAAATTCCTTGCGGTCCGCCTCAATGCCCTTTATTTCACGTCTGTGAAATTCTCTGGATAAGAGCCATGAAACAAATAATTTTTTATACTCTTGCATCTCTCTTCCCATTCTTGCCAGTCTGCAGGCATTTTGGAAGTTTGAAACAGGAAACAGTTTAAATTGGGCGGGGCTAAGATATCGGTTACATGTCATGTGAGACATTCTCCAGATTAAGACCATCTAAGAGACTGAAAAAATGTGGTCTTAATAGGGGAGTGGTCTTAATTGGGGTATAATTTAGTTAGATTTTAAAGCAAAATGGGTCTGTAAATTGGTGGTCCTAATGTAGAAGTGGTCTCTTTATGGAGGTGGTCTTAATTGGAGATTCTACTGTATATATGTTCCGAGCATTTTGAGAATCTGTGTGATTCCGGAATCGCTGCGCATTTTTGGAATTCCCAAAATGTGCGCCGTTTTAGGAATTCCTATATAGTGCTGCACGAATTGCCCATGGGCGATTTAAGAATCTGCGCATTATGAGAATCAAAAAAAAAAAAATAATACCCTTATTGCCCTTCTTTTGTTTTAATTTTTTGCCAGAGCATTTAGACTGAAAACCAGTTTTTATGTAAAAGTTTGAAATTAATGTTTTATTGATTTTAAATCAGGACCATGCATTTTACAATGAAGACATTCCTGAAATGTGCAACACAATGTAAGGATCCTTTTCTAGACATGATAACTAAGGCGGCAAAAGCTTTAGACATTTGGCGCTATGTGAAATTTGACGAATATTAAAGAGCTCAAATTGATCATATTGAAACCACTTCTTGCATGTACAATGGCACAGGATGAAAATTACATTTGAATCCATGTGTTCGTGAAACGTGCATTTTTCACACTTCAAGAAAACTTGGCTACATCGGTATCATTCTTGAAATGTGCCGCATTTTGAGAAAACTTTATCTGTATCATGATGTCTGTGTGCCAACACATACATATTGTTTTTCTAGGAATTCTTTCTTTCTTTCTCTTATTTATTTGTCTGATGTTTCATTTGAAAAGTATTACACCTAGAAGCTCCAAACTTGGCACAATTATACTTCTAAAGATGAAGTCTGACCTTTTTATAATGAGAGGTCATGCTTTTCAAAATTATGTTAATGAGGGCTAATTTAAGTTTTAAATATTCAATATCTTATATACTATAGTAGACGTAGATCACAGCAAGGCAAAAGTCATCTCAAATGTCAAGGTCATGTCAAGGTCAAAGGTCAGTTTTAGGTCAAAATGTCATTTTAAAGTAAATCAAAAGTTGAAAAGAAAAAGAAAAGAAAAGAAAAAAAGGACCATTTCCTTGCCATTCCTTATACTGAAGTGAAGACGGATGGTGTTGGAACTTCAGTTTACCATTTTCAACAGTAACACTTGGTTAAGATCAACTAAAACATCGACCTGCTCCTTATCTTACCCTGCTACATTATATTCGGCTAGCACAATTCTAGAATCACTCTGCGCCATTCCGAAATTGACGCACGTTTTGAGAATCACCCAAATGCTCAGCGCGATTCCAGAATCGCGCACATTCCCATAATGCGCGGAACATACATATATACACACACATATATATATATATATATATATATATATATATATATATATATACACATACATATATATACATATATATATATATATATATGTATATACAGTGAAACCTCCCTATACCGAACGCCCTTGGGACCAAACAAAAGTATTCGGTATATGGAGGTGTTCGGCTTAGGGAGGTTTCCACATTGTGGCCTCATGTCTTACGAACCGTACTACACAGATACTAGCTGAGATCATTATGGTGGGAGATACTCATGTTAACTACATGTACATCATTAAATAAATGAACAACAAAGAAGTTATTTTTTATTGTTTTATTAGTTGGGGAAGGTGTACTGACTATGATAGAGCAAAGTTCAGATGTGTACATGCTTATGTATATATAATTATTAAATATTAAAGAACATTATAACATCTTGTGTATGTTCATATTGAAATAACATGCTTATGACCTTGCACCTATTTTAGCAGAGCTGTTTCTGGTACTCCTTGAAATTAAATCCCCTGGCTTTGGTGAGACAAACATAACGACTTAATTTGTAAGTTATTGTTGGTTAGAATGATTAAAGAAAACACCTAAAACTGGTCCAATTACCCCAGAGAGGATAGGAGCAAGGTGCTGAGTGATATTGATACTTTCACCCTCCACCCTTTTGTTGCCATCTATGAAAGTGGCACCAGGTGTTCAACAGCCTGTGGATTGTTTCTACTGCTGCTAGTATAAGCAATAATTAAGCCTGTCTCTGAAGTTAATCTGGTTAGTTTCAGCCTTATCAGTAATTACTCCCTGCAAATACACAAAAATATGCTGAATGTGTGTTCAGTATAGGGAGGTTTTTTTGGAAAATGGTGTTCATTTGGGGTGTTCATGTTCACTATAGAGAGGTGTTCAGTATAGGGAGGTTTGCTTATAATGGAAGCATATGGGAAAAAAATTGGGACCGAGAAAAAGTGTTCGGTATAAGGGGGTGTTCGGTATATAGAGGTGTTCGGTAAGGGAGGTTTTACTATATATATATATATATATATATATATATATATGCAAATAGACACATTGATTAATGTTAAACCTTTCAATTGTTCTTTCTATTAATCCTCAGTATTTTCACTGCATGTAGCAAAATGGACCCACACACCCCGGGGGGTGTGGGTCCATGGGTTATATGACCCCCATCCAGATACTTTTCATAACTTTGTCCAAATTGATTGAGATGGAGTTAAATTTCAATACACTTTAGTGCTGGATGCCTGAACAGATGTGCTATTATTCAAATTGTTAATAATTTCAAATGAACTTGATACTTCCAGGGATGGGATTCTTCCATCTTGGATTTTTAGCTCTGCTGACTTGTCAGTCAGCAGAGCTTATAGAATCCGTTTGCGTCTGTTGTCCATCCGTCTGTCTGTCGTTAGACTTTTTATATTTTCGACTTCTTCTCAAAAACCGCTACATAGAATGTTTTGATTTGGCACATGGATGATCCCCAGGTGGACCTCTACCAAGTTTGTGAAAGAGATGATGATGCAATAATTTTTCTATTTTTTATGAATTTTTTAATTTATTTTTTGAAAAAAATTAAAATTTCTTCATCTGAAGAACTACGAAGCCAATTGCTTTGATATTGCACAACTTCTTCTCCAGAGTATTATGGGATAGAGTTGCAATACCAGGAATGATATATGGCTTAGATGTGATTTCAGTGAGTGAGGGAGATATCCAGGGAATGGAGAAAGCACAGAATGAGATGGGGAAATGGATACTAGGAGCATCACCGTGTACAGCAACAGAAGCAGTCCTAAAAGAGTTAGGATGGAATAAAATCACAGATAGAATTGCCAAAGCTAAGTTAAAGTACTGGGGTTATTTACAAGGAATAAGTGAAGACAGGTGGTGCAGGAAAGTTTACAATGAGGTAGCCAAGGAAAAAACAAGATGGGTCAAAGACATAGACGGGTTAGCAGAGAAATATGAACTAAAAGGATATGATGAGGTGGATGATTGGAAAGTATATATAGGTAAGAGTGTTACAGAGGGTTGGAAAGAAGACTGGAAAAGAGGAGTCAGGGAAAAAAGTACATTGAAGGCATACAAGGTATTACAAAAGCCACAAAAAAGTGTGTGTTGGGATGGAGGGAAGGGATCCAAACTTCTGTTTCAAAGTAGGGCAGGAGTAATCAATCTCGAAAAGAGAAATCAAAAGTGGACAACAGGGAGTAATGGAAAGTGTAAGTCGTGTAGACAAGAGGCAGATGAGATACCAGTTGTGGATCATTGGCTGTTGTGGTGCGATGCATATCTATAGGGAGATAAGGGAAGTTTTTTTCAGAAAGTTGCACAGAGAAGATAACATTTACAAGGGTTTTGAAGAGGTTCAGGGTTTAGAGGAAGAGGAACGTATAGCATGGATTTTAGGTATGAAAGGTGGCTTTCTGGGAGGCAGGAAAGGTAATAAAAGTGTACAGGACTACCTGGTAGGATGCTGGGAGAAAAGGAATGAAATAATAGAGTTAGAAGGCAGCAGGTTAAATTAAAATCCCAGAGTACAGGGAGGGGAAGGAATGGGAATGGTGGTAGCCCTTATAAGGGCTCCCACGGGGGCTCCCATGGGGGCTCCCATGGGAAAAGCCTGAGCCTTAGAGGTGGGGATAGGGTGTGAGAGGGATGGATTATTATTATTTTTTTTGTTTTGTTTTGTTTTGTTTTTTGTTTTTTTTTCCTAGGCCACCTATGTCACAGAGTGACACAGGACCGCGGCAGACAAGCGGAGAGCCACCGTATTATTATTATTATTATTAATATTATTATTATTATTAGAGCGGTTGAACAGAATTGCTTAAAATTTTATTAGAATATAGTTGGACATTAGAAAATGAAAGTTTGCGAAAATAATATGGATATGTTAGTTTTAGGCAAAGTTATGGGATATCAAAATTCGCAACTGTAAGGAAGTGCTGCAGCTGTATATATATATATATATATATATATATATATATATATATATAGCAATACAGTGCATATAGTACACTATTGTATTTATCCTTTTGACTTTTTTTCTGAAAAACCGCTGTATGGAATGTTTTAATTTTGCAGATGGATGTTGCCCAGGTGAACCTCTACCAAGTTTGCGAATAACAGACACTGTTATTCACAAAACCACCAAACTTGCCATGGTGACTGACCTACCAATGAAATTTTGCCATTTGGTTTTGAATAGTCATGATGATAAAAATTACGTGAATGAGGGGTAATTATAATTATAAAAGCTCCATATATTCCAAACTATTGCAGATAGACACAAAGTTTTAACTTACACATGTAGGTTTGAGACATCTAGCAAGTCCAATAGCATGCAAACAAAAGTTGGTGAATTTTAATGTGTGCTAAATTCGCTGAATTCCCCAACAATACACAAACATCCAGGGCTTCTACTGCTGCATAGACTTTCATGGTGCTAGGCAACCATTTTGCATTCATAATAAATGAGCTCGAACCTGTTTCATAGGCAGCCTTCTAGCCATGCATTTGGAAGGTTTGGGTCTTGTAGCAAATTGGGGGGGGGGGGACTCCCTACAATTGTGTAATGAGGGTCTCAATAAAATACACAGTATCTCTTTCTGTTCATGCAGGACCAGATCTACTCCATGCTGCCATATGTACCAGGCAGGCTATAGTTCCCACTAGTGCTTGACAGAACAGTCAGTGCACCATGACTGACACTGGTGTCCCAGCTGGTCTGTTTTTGCCTGAGGCTATGAGTCTACTGGGCTTATCAGACCCAAGGGGCATGTGCTGCTGGACTTCTGGACAGAATAAACCTGTACATACCCTCTGTTAAAAATAGACTTCATACAGTGTGGATTTTTGTTATCTCAGTGGAGACTTCCATATCTTATTTTCTTTTTGCCAGTGCAGCATGGTCTTCATAGCCAAGACTAGGAATACTGAGACAGTATAGTGCTTGTCTCAGTTCACAAGTACATGTGTTCGTGTAGTTTCCTGGAAGGGGTGTCTGTTAAAATTTGTTTATGTAATAAAGGAAGTATTAAGATAGCTGTGTATTGCATGTATACACATCCCCCGGATTTATACTATGTATGTACTATACACGTCTATGTACATGTATGATAATGTACATGCACATGCATATATACTCATCTATACTGCGCAGAAAGGCTGACCTTCTCAGAAGTGGCACTTTACCTGGTCCCAAGGGTGCCCACTGTAGAGAGGTTTCACTGTATAAGTAAACAATGGTATTGTGTGTCTGAGAAATAATTTGAAGTCTGGGTGCTAACCCAGGCATCTCTCTCTCTCTCTCTCTCTCTCTCTCTCTCTCTCTCTCTCTCTCTCTCTCTCTCTCTCTCTCTCTCTCTCTCTCTCTCTCTCTCTCTCTCTCTCTCTCTCTCTCTCTCTCTCTCTCTCTCTCTCTCTCTCTCTCTCTCTCTCTCTCTCTCTCTCTCTCTCTCTCTCTCTCTCTCTCTGACCAACCTGCCAGCAGTTTTTCTCAGAGACTGTTATTCTGAAAACCACCAAACTCGCCATGGTGACTGACCTAACAAGTGAAACTGTGCATCTCATTTGGAATAGTCATGATGTTTAAAATTATGTAAATTCGGGGCAATTAAAATGCTCCATATCTTGCAAACTAGTGCAGACAGGCATAAAATTTCTTTGTGTATACACAGGTTTGTGACACCTGCCAATATAAACTACACTTGCTATGGTAACTGACCGACCAGCTATGTCACATACCTACAAATCTGAGATGGAGTGGCACCTCTGTGTATAATAGTTTTGAAGTTATTATGTCTCCCCGTGCAACGGGCTGGACATATTGTTTTTGCGTCCGTTTCTTCCACTTCTTCTTCTTGTTCTTCTTCAACACGTTGTTTGCGTTGCGGACGCGATATTTGAGAAAGATTTTACTTGGGAAGTTGAAATTTTTTGGGAAGATGTTCCTATATAAAACCTTGCTTGGGATTGCAGATGGGTGACCTTGACCTATTTTTCAAGGTCACATGGGCATGTCGTGTAAAATACTTGCGGACGCAATAACTCTGCAAGGATTTGACTTAAGAGGTTGAAATTTTGCATCATTATGTACCATAATGTGAACTAGTTTGGGATTGCAGATGGGTGACCATGACCTATTTTTCAAGGTCACATGGGCATGTCATGTAAAATTGACGCGAACGCAATAACTCTGCAAGGATTTGACTTAAGAGGTTGAAATTATGCATGATTATGTCCTAAATTATGAACTAGGTTGGGATTGTAGATGGGTGACCTTGACCTATTTTCAAGGTCATCTGGCCACTTTTTAAAAATCATTGCAGATGCACTCATGAAAGATTTGACTTAAAGAGGTTGACATTTTGTGTGATTATGTTTCTATGTAGACTTTTGTAAGACCTTGCTTGTAACTGCAGATGTATGACCTTGACTTATCTTTCAAGGTCACGTGGGTATGTCTAAAATCAATGTGGATGTGATAACTCAAGGAAGATTTGACTTGGGAAGTTGAAATTTTATGTGAAGATGTTCCTATATATGATCTTGCTTGGGATTGCAGATGGGTGACCTTGACATATTATTCAAGGTCATGTGGCCATGTCATCTTAAATTGATACGTGGGCATTTTGTGAAAAATCAATGTTTTGAGATGTCAACAAAGAGTGTACCTTCATAATATCTGTAGGTCATTGGAATCGGTATGCATTTTTATAAACATAAGGGTGACAATAGTAAGGGCGCACGAAGAGACATTTTATTTTCTGTCGGAAAATCAGCCTGTTCTTGTTTAAGATTTAAATTTCTTGTATTTATCTTATTTGGACACCAATTGGCAAATTTTCATTGGTTGGGTCAGTCACCATAGCAAGTTTAGTGGTTTTGGGAATAACAGTGTCTGAGAAAAACTCGGGACAAATTTGGACGCGAGGAAAAACAATGTATCTGGGTTGGCACCCAGACAAGCATAAAGAAAGAGCTAGGAAAGAAGATTTGTTTCACAGCAAATTTGCCTGGGTGTCTTCAGAATGAGAAGAGTTTGAAATGCTACAATTTGCCATTGTTCAACAAAATCTATGTTTTCTGTATTAGCCTAATTTGCATAACTTACACTGCTACAAGTCTTGTTCCTGGTTTATTATCCCCCGCACATGAAGTGGGGGAGGGGATATGGTAATGGGCACCGTCCGTCAGAAACAAATTTTGTCCGGCCCATATCTTCTACATTATTAATGCTACCTCTTCGAATTTTTTATGGTTGGTAGACCTTAGGTAGTAGGTGTGCATAGGCATTGTTTTCTGTGGCTAATTACTTGCATTAATTACTTAATTAACAAAGTACGTTAAGCAAGACAAATTTTGTCCGGGCCATATCTTCTAAACTATTAATGCTAGCCCTTGAAATTTTTTATGGTGGGTAGACCTTAGGTAGTAGGTGTGCATAGGCATTGTTTTCTGTGGCTAGTTACTTCCATTAATTAATTAATTAACAAAGTTCATTAAGCAAGCTCAAGCTGCAATACAAATTTTGTCCGGGCCATATCTTCTAAATTATTGATGCCAGCCCTTTGATTTTTTTATGGTGGGTAGACCTTAGGTAGTAGGTGTGCATAGATATTGTTTTGTTTGGCTCATTACTTGCATTAATTATTTAATTAACAAAGTTCATTAAGCAAGACAAATTTTGTCCAGGCCATATCTTCTAAACTATTAATGCTAGCCCCACCAGGATTACTGTGGGCGGGGGATATGGGTAGCGTCAGCGGCTATTTGTTTGATGTGGCCATGTCACAAACTTTTAAATCAAAGTTGAATGACACCAATATCTATAATAGTTTAGAAGATATCTAACATTTCAATTTTATGTATTTGCCTAATTTGCATAAATTAAAATTGTAAAATTTTAGATCATGGTTCACTGGATGTGGCTATGTCACACACTTCTAAATTGGAATTGGAATGGCAACTGTATGTATGATAGTTTTGAAGCTATTCGAGATTTAAAATCCTGCAAAATCTCCTAGTTTGCATAAAGTAAAATCCTAGAACTTTTGTTCATGGTTTATTGGGTGCAGCTTTGCCACAAGCAGATAAATTGGAATTTGAGTCAGGATGGGCCAGGTCTTGTAGTGTTTCAAATTCTATCATTCACAGAAACGACTATTGGACTACGGTATGTAAAAGTCAAAGCCAACAGTTCCCTTCCCATATGTGTGGTCTGTGGATGATTAAACATAAGGTTGCATTTATGAATATAGCTTTCAATATCAGTATAGCTCCTGCCCTCACGACCCTTGAAGGGCAGTGATTTACGTTTCTGTACATTGTCATCAGTGCACATGTTTATGATATCCTTTATTTCAGATCGTATCCATAATGTAACAATGATAAATATTTTACTGTGATGGACTTATTTTCTGGCTCCATACGAACGACAAAGGTACAATGAGATGGAATTTTGTACACCCAATTATTGGGAGCTGACCATGGACTGTCACAAACACTGGCACATGACTGAAAAAGATGAAAGGCCAGCCACCCACTGGTCTTGGCAGCTGTGTAGATGAGGGGTGAATGTGGTTGCTATCCAAACAAATGTTTTCTGGTTATGGGAGTAAACACCTCGCAATATACAGTAGTAATTGGACATACACATAACAGTGGCCAGCTAACTCAACCTATTTGATTTGATTTTTTACTTTGATTTGATTGGTTTATTCGCCAAATAACCCAATACAAATCATAGTATATACAATATATAACACAAATATTGGCAGGAGGGAAAGAAACATATGTATGCTTATAGAACCTCCTTTATGATAAAAATTAATACTTTTACATTACGGAACACTGGTGCAGTATCACAATACGTACATATATTTCAAATTTGTTAGTTACATAACACTGCAAATAGATTGATTTTTTGATAGTAAAACAAATAAACACATAAAAACAGACACAAGAGGATAAAGTATGGATCGAGCAATCATAGTGACAGTAAATGCAATTTTAAATGACTTTTGAACATATGATAACTGTAGTTTTTAATGAGTGGTGGAATGTCATTCCAAATTTTCACACCATGATATTTTATAGAAAACCGTTTAATTTTTTTTCGGTATCTTATTACATGTAAATTCTGACGTTGTCTTGTATAATAATTATGGATAGAGCTGTTCTGTACAAACATATGTAAGCAGGCATCTGGAGATTTCCCCTTAGTATGTTGATACATAAAAATCCCTGTTTGAAAAATATTAATCTGTTGTAGAGTCAAAATTTGCAGGTTATTGAATAATGCTTTCATTGAAATTCTGTAATGTGAGAAAGTTATGATACGAATAATTCGCCTCTGTAAAACATTCAGCTTTTCAAGCCTCCTGTCATGAGTACTTCCCCAAACAATGTTACAATAAGACAGATACGGATACGCAAAAGTATAATATATGAAAGCGAGAAGTAGCAAGATCCTCGGCTGGCTCTATGGTGCACTTGCTCCCACCAAGCATGTGAACTGCCTCTAGGAATGCTGATGCTCTGGGTTCTGTGGTGTGTGGTTCAAACCACTAGGTTTCTCAGCTTAACCCTTAAAGGGTAGGTTATTTTTTGTCCCAGTGAAAATGGAAGTAACAATTTTCTTTGAATACAGTGCAATGGGAATAGTTTTCGTTGAAGCATACCAAAAGTATATATCATTGTGATGGCTGATATGCCAAGTTTCATTGTGTGCAATACATTGTTAATAGTCACGTGACTGGTTGCCATGGCAACCACTTTAATCACTCATAAATGGCAAAAAAAAATTAAAAATGTGCTGAATTAGAGAATAAAGTATCTCCTCATTTTATGTGAAGCACCCTTTTCTCCAAATATGCATGGTATTTGGATAACTGGAGATAAACTTTCTGTAAACTTTGAAAATAAAACATAGATCGCACAACCTGTTTCCATAGCAACTTTAAATATTGCTTGTACTTGGCTAAATTTGGAAAAACTGCACTTTTTTTACATAGATCTGGAGCACTGGTAGGAGGCAGCTACTTTCCATAACAATAGTCACCATAAGTATTCATAGATATTGTTCCAGGTTAAACATTCTGCAAGAAAATGACAGAATAAAACAACACTGCAGTATCTTTGTGAAAAATTTTAGTTTCTCCCTCATTTTAATATGTTGCCATGGAAACAGCGTGATTGGATTCACAATCATATATGCAAGGCGTTATGCTGATATGTTTTTTACAAATGTGGATGACATGCATGCATATAGTGTACATGTAATTATACAATCCTTCATTTCAGTGTAAAAGGCAAAGTGGGCCTTCGCTATTGCGTGCCTATCACAATCTTTGATTGAACCCCCCCCCCGTAAATTGAGTGCAGAGAAACAGTCTTTTGGTTTGAATGCATGGTGCCATTACTGGGCTTAGGCAAAAGGTCATGTTCACAAAGTTTATTGATAAACACAAGTTTGGCAGGGAAACAGACTAGGGGATACTTGGGATGTGCAGGCAATGACTCAATGATTGAGTGACCGATCGGCTGCAATGACTGAATGAGTTGAATAACTATCTGTGAGACCCACTATGAAACCACATGGACCATGCATGGTCCGTTCATACGCTTGACCTCTGTGGGCTCCAGCCTCATTATAAACTGTGAAACAAAATACTTGCATCCTCACACCAAACATCAACTTTACTGCCCCCTCAACAACATAATCCCTCCCTGCCCACTCCTGAATAAGGTTAATAGCCTGGTCACTTGTGATGGACCGGACACCTGCAGCTGAACTGGTGCTGGATGCTGCCCTCTTTGTGACGTCACGCACCTCAAGGGAATCACCGGGCAATCCCCAGAATAACAAGCAGAGACGCTAGAGGGGGCGGTGTACATAAAAAGACAATGTGCTTGTTGAGGGCAACACAACAGCTGTCAGTGTCAAGTTTGATGATGATTTATGAGTTGTTTACACAAGTAAAGCTGAGCTAGTGTTAGCCCAGCATAAAATCATGTGATTACCAGTCGTTAACAACCGGTCTGACCGTTTAAGGGTTAACGAAGGCCTGTCTTGTCCGAAAGGGCAACATGTATCCATTTCTCAGGATATTGAGGATCCAAAAATTGTCTGTGTGCAGTTGGTTATCCTGAGACAGCTCGATCTGGCGTACAAGAATCAGGAATGCCGTAGCCTTTTCCGTCTTTTTGCCTTTACCAGAAAGCTTGCCCTTCCCAGGGAGTTTTATCTCAGAGGGAGCATGAGCCGAGGGACAAGTGGATGCAGTCTGGGAAGTACTGCAACTGGTGACACCATACTTGGTCACCAACCAGGCTTTGAATGAGTGCTTCAAAGTAGCCAAAGCCCATCAGTGGAGCAGGAGTCATGTCAATTAGTGCTGAAGACTGTTCCATGGCCCACATGGTCACCTATGTGTTCAGCTGTTCAGAGCATAAACAGAACGGTGGTGGACATATCCGTGTCACTATGCCTGGCACTGGGGTAGCAAGGACTTCAGTGAAAGTCACTGCAGCATCAAACGCTCTCTCCGCCTGCTCAGCCTATATGGGGCCAGGGAGGGGAGGTTCCAGTGGACATTATGCAGTGTTCCCAGTGGCAGCAACAAGATGTCTGTTGGCCAGAAGGATTCCACTGGGTCTTTGGGAAACTAGTCTCAAAAGCCACAGCTGCTGCTGACTGAGAAATCTGCTGGAAGGGGGAGGGTGGTGGAGAGAGTCTACGTGAGAAGAAAACAACTCAAGGCGGAAGCAGCAAGCTGCTTCACTGACAGAGTCTGCTCCGACGTAGCTACAGTGATTGTGGGAGTGGAAGAAGACAAGGTCTTCGACTGCAAAGGCCAACACTGCTGGATATGGGTTCCCCTTTGTTCTCGTCCCGGACTTACGATCCGAGTGCTTGAGCTGGCCGAGGTTTTGGAATACCTAGATGGAAACCTGAGGGTCTCAAATCTTAGAGACTCCTTTCAGGGGCTACAGCTGCTGCTGACTGACAAATCTGCTGGCAAGAGGAGCCCCAAGAGTCAAGGTGCCAAGAGAGGGCTGACACTAGGCAGTAGCAGTGAGCTGCTCCACCAGCAGGGTTTCGCCAGGGCTCAGCTGCAGTGATGGTGGGAGCAGAGGAAGACTGTCTCCGACTGCAAAAGCTGACACTGCTGGTTGGGGAGCAGAAGGTATCACCCGAGCCACTGCAGACACCAACACCCCCAGGGCCAAAGGCCCACTAATGGCTGAAGGCACTCCTACACATCAGGGTGTCTTCCTTTATCTCCACTGCCTTGGGTTGTGATTTGAGCTCCCGAAGCCAGGAACCCGGGAAGTGTTCCGAGGTTTCCGGGACCTTCAGGACTTTTGGTCTGAGTGCTTGGACCGACTGAGGTTTTAGAATACCGGAGTGGAAACTCAAATGTCGCCATTTTAGAGACTTGCTACAGGAGGGGCCACAGCTGCTGCCGACTCAGAAATCTGCTTGCGGGAGGGGCCCCAAGGGTCTCAGTGCTGAGAGCTCAAGAGACTCAGCTACAGTGACGCTAGGAGCAGAGGAAGACAGAGACTCCGACCAGAAAGGGTGACACTGCTGATGGGGAGCCTGAGCACCCAGGCCACCACAGGTGCCAATACCTCCAGGGCCAAATTCCACTTGCGGCAGAAGGTACCCCTACAGACCCAAGTGTCTTCCTTTCAACTCCCACTAACTTGGCTGTGCAAGTCCTACTTCTGTCAGTTTACCCAACAAGGGCAAAGAGAAGTGGTCTCTAAACCACAAGTGGCTACCAGTCCTTGATCCACTTTTCCCACTAGCATCCGTAGGCCAAACTAAGTGATTCGTAAGTCTAGGAAGGCTTACAAAATAATTCCGCAGACCTGGGCAAGCAACAGTTGCCCAGCAGGCACTGTACTGCCTCTCTCTGTGATCTGAACGTAGAGACACCATCTTGAAAAGGTACGTTTCAAGCCAGATGACCAGCTCTACTCCCAATGATTTCAGTGGCATCCACACATCAGAAATCAGCTCTCTAGGCATCTGAAGAGTCCTAGACTGCCGAGAAAAGATTTTCTGCAGAAGGGAAAGCACATGAAGCACTAGAACAGTGATGGTGAACAAAAGTTCACAGAGCCCCCAGTGAATGAGGAAGCCAGTAATAGCTCCCAAAAGAGGAAGGATGAGGCGGGGAGCATGTGCACCAGGAGTCACCATCAGTTCCACGAGAACTGAAAGATGAAGCCACAGGACTGTCAGGTTTTTCAGATCAAGTGAGTCAAACTCAACTCCATTCATGGGCGTGATATGTGAAAGAAACTCCTGCTCATTTTGGTGAATTTTTGTTACCAAGAATCCAGATATGTCATTGATAGAAACATGCATATACAGGGCTAGATTTTAAGAATTTAATTAGGTGGTCAGATGGACCACCATCACCTCACATATGGTGGTCTGCCAAAGAATCTGGTGCACACATGTCATTATAACAAGGTTTGTACTATATTCACAACAAATTAAAATAGACCAGTGGAACATTCCAATCGTAATTGCATGTGGGATGCCTTTTGACACAATAAATGGAAACGGTAAAAATAGCCCTTCCAGTCATTGATTGTTTGTTGTAAACCAAAAAAGTGAGAATGTCACCGATGTTTGCAGGTGGGGGGAAAAGATTGGTGGTCAAACAGACACCCACTGTAGACTACTCTGGGTGTCTGTGTCCAAATTAGGGGGCTTTGGGTAACCAGACACCCAACAAAATTGAGCCCTGAATATATACATGCAGTTGCTTTAACCAGACATCATGGTAACTAGAGAATCTACTCCGTTTTCTCCAGAGGTGTTGCATGTTGAAACAAAGAACGATTTTATGATGTTTTAAATTAGCTTTTGCTTTATGAAATGCTGATGTAAAATGAAATATGCCTGTCAGTCATTCAGTATATATGTACTTTTGTTTTTCAGGAACAGTGTTCTTATGGTCCTTCCCATTGTATTGATATGCAACTCCATGGGTCTTGTTGGCACACGTAAGTAAACACTCACAGTTTTCATTTTTTTAATAAATGGTCATACAGTGTTGTGTCCAGCTTTCAAGCAGGAAGGGCACCCAAAAGTAGCAGTCCAAAAAGTGTTGTTTTTTGGAAATAGTGTTGAATTTGTATCTTATGCTCATCGCCAATAGATAGATTGATGAGCAATTTTCTCAACTAGTGTAAATTATATTAAGGGTTTTTTTTTTTCATGACAAAAAGAAAGTAATTGCCCAAAATATGGAAAAATATTGAAGAAAAGGGTAGGGGGCCAAAGTAAAAGGGCCGCGAGCAAAATAAAAGAGCAGGGCAAATGTCCATTCTGTTATAAGCTACAGACAACACAGTGTCATCCCTGCACAATCAAAGAATCCTTCACAAAGGTTACAAATTCATAAATAATTTGGATGCAGATCCCTTAACTTTCAAACTGCTCACAGCATCATTCACTACTAGTAGACCATGATCACAATGAGAAAAGTCATTATGTGGCCGGTTTTCTGGACAGAACAAATTGATGCAGGACAAGGAAATTTAAAAATGGTTTCCACAGTTAAGAGGAGAAAGAACCCGTGTCATTGGACAAATAGACACTGAAGAGAGCCTTCTTGCCCTCTCAGGAAACTCTTGATAGGTACAAATTATAAAGCTGTGTTTTCCCCACATTATAAGCTCAAATGTGACCCACCTTTCATCGTTTCTTCACCACCATGACCATCTTTCTTCTTTTTCACTAACAAGTTGGTTATTATAGGAATATTTATGCAACATTTGGTCAATACATGTCTTAGAACAACAAATTATGTCTCCCGGTGGAAGCCGGGGGACATATTGGTTTAGTGCCCGTTTCGTCCGCTTCTTCTTCTTCTTCTTGTTCTGGTTCTTCAACACTTGGTTTCCGTGCGATAAGTCTTGAAGGACTTGACAGAATTTGATGAAACTTGGTAGGAATATGTATCTAGGCAAGATCTAGATTGAGATTGTATTTGAGTGACCTTGACCTAATTTTCAAGGTCACGGGGTCATTTATGTGAAATTGGTTTTCGTTCGATAAGTCATGAAGAAGGTGATGGAATTTGATGAAACTTAGCAGGATTGTGTATCTAGGCAAGACCTAGGTTGGGATTGTATTTGGATGACCTTGAGCGAATTTTCAAGGTCACAGGGTCACTTATGTGAAATTGGTTTCCGTGCGATAAGTCTTGAAGAACTTGATGGAATTTGATGAAACTTGGTAGGGTTATGTATCTTGGCAAAACCTAGGCTAGGATTCTATTTGGGTGACCTTGACCTAATTTTCAAGGTCACAGGGTCACTTATTTGAAATTGGTTTCCGTTTGATAAGTCATTAAGAACTTGATGGAATTTGATGAAACTTGGTAGGATTATGTATCATAGGGATAGAAAGAGATTTTGGTGGAGAATATGGGTAAGCGTTGGACGCCCTGGATCTGGTGTTCTTCATGATTGTTATAAAAATGTCAAGAAAGTTTTAAGACGCGAATCTAGACGTGCCGTACAAAAGCATGTTGATAGAGGTCATTTTAAGCTAAACAGTCTTTATAATCAGAGAAACATGTCTTCTTTTTGGAATATTCTGAACAAAAATACTGGTAAAAAACCATCTTCTAATATAGCTGTTCAGCAGTTTGGTGATTTTTATCGATCTATTATGAACGGAAATCCTTCTAGTGATTCGCCTTTAAGCACTCAACAACTTCGTGTGGCCGAGCAAGTAGAACATAACTTTATTACACACAAAGATAACTGTGATCAGTTTACCGTTACTAATGATATGGTGAATAGCATGATCAAATAGCTGAGAGGTAATAGTGCACCAGGTTTTGATCTTCTTACAGTGGAGCACCTGAGATACGGAATTTCAGAAGTACTGTGCACACATTTGGCACATCTGTATACTTTTATATTAAATAAGAAAATTGTCCCAGAGGTGCTCCAGGTGGGTCTTATAACTCCAGTTCTTAAAAAACCACATCTGGATCCGAATGATCCTAATAATTACCGGCCCATTACCGTAGGTTCAATACATGCGAAATGCATAGAATTATGCCTCCTACCCACGGACGCTGTAAGTGATGCTCAGTTTGGTTATAGAAAGGGGAGGAGCACTGAATTTGCATGCTCCTATTGACAT
The DNA here is from genome assembly GCA_964020975.1 of Hermodice carunculata. NCBI lineage: Eukaryota > Metazoa > Annelida > Polychaeta > Eunicida > Amphinomidae > Hermodice > Hermodice carunculata. The sequence continues at coordinate 55,319,288 of OZ026628.1, read as the reverse complement.
GATTTGATAACATATTTTAATTATCATGGTTCTCCTGTATTTGTGTGCAGTTTGGATGCAACCAAATGTTTTGATTCCATCTTGCATGACGGTCTTTTTCATAAGCTTTGGTCGCACATAGAAGTAAACAAATGGGTATACATTGTTCAATGGTATCGGAGTCTAAAAGCTATTGTTAAGTGGAATGGCGAATACAGTCAACCTTTCCCGGTTACGATTGGTACCCGACAGGGCAGTATCTTATCACCCAAGTTATTTAACATTTTTATTAACCATTTATTATTAAACCTGCGATCATCTAATTTCGGTTTAAAGATTGAGAAGGACATACATAATTGCTTCGCTTATGCGGATGATGTTACTTTGTTTGCGTCCACTGCTGTTCAGTTACAGTCACTTATTGATGTTTGCTACGAGTACGCCACTAGCTGGCGCTTTAAGTTCAATATTAGGAAGTCTGTTTGCATGATAGCTGGTAGAAGCTATCATGCGGGCAGATTTCTTAATGAGCCTGTATGGCATCTTGGGGATGTCTTTTTGTCTAATGTTAAAGAAATCGAATTACTCGGTGTAACTTTTTCAAATAATCTTAAAACAGATAAACATGTAGCTAAACGAATGTCCACAGCACGATGTGCTATATATAGATACTCCGGCTCCGGCGTATGTTACCCAGGTTTATCCTCTCAGGTGAAGGCACATATCTGGAATACTGTTGGTGTGCCTTCTCTTACTTATGGTCTAGATTGTGTTCATTTGAACAAATCAAATCTGAAATCCATTGAATCGACACAAAGTTCTATTATAAAATCCTTAGTTGGTTTATGTAAACGATCTCGCTCAACTTGTTTATTAGCCGCTTTAAATGTACCTAAGGTAAATGACATAATAGCTCATGATACTCTGTCTTTGTTTAAACGGATATTAAATGTGCCGTCACCAGCCAGAGACCTGTCTATTTTTCTGCTTTCTCAGCAACTTGTACAGGGAAAAACTGTCATGGGAACCCTGGTTGATCGCGTGGCAGAACTAGGTATCTCCCCTCTCAATGTTGCTCTCGGCGGTGTCCGCACTCGACTTCTCGCTAACTCTAGGGAGCAGCCTAGTGCGGGCACCGTCGATTCGTTGTGATACCTCCTCTCTCATAATGATTATAATAATCCTTACGGTGCTCCGCGTAAATTAGTTCAGCTTTTAACCAAATCTTAATGACTTCTGTCACTGATCTTTTAAAGTTTCTCATTATTACCCATTTTGGGTCCCCATGCGGCGGGGCGGCTGGCCAGATGCGCCTGCTAATGCAGGTTCGTCGGGTCAGCCGGCCTGCGGCTGGGAGGACCAGTGTTCCTGCCGCATACACAACTGCTTGGTCTTCCTTTTGTAATTGTATGTATTATATCATTTGACTCTGTGTAGATTATGACTTTTGTGTGTGTGTGTGTGTGATAATGTGCTATATTTGAGATTGTATATACGTCCTATATCATCTGATATTGTAATCTTCTGTACTTTTACCGATGTGACAGTGGTGTATTTATGTATTGATATGTATTTCTTCGTGTATTCGGAGGGAAATAAAATTATTATCATTATGTATCTTGGCAAGACCTAGGTTGGGATTGTATTTGGATGACCTTGAGCGAATTCTCAAGGTCACAGGGTCACTTATGTGAAATTGGTTTCCGTGCGGTAAGTCTTGAAGAACTTGATGGAATTTGATGAAACTTGGCAGGATTATGTATCTAGGCAAGACCTAGGTGGGAATCGTATTTGGATGACCTTGAGTGAATTCTCAAGGTCACAGGGTCACTTGTGTAAAATTGGTTTCCGTTCGATAAGTCATGAAGAACTTAATGGAATATGATGAAACTTGGTAGGATTATGTATCTAGGCAAGACCTAGGTTGGGATTGTATTTGGGTGACCTCGACCTAATTTTCGAGGTCACAGGGTCATTTATGGGAAATTGGTTTCCGTGCGATAAGTCTTGGAAGAACTTGATGGAATTTGATGAAACTTGGCAGGATTATGTATCTAGGCAAGACCTAGGTTGGGATTGTATTTGGATGACCTTGACCTAATTCTCAAGGTCACAGAGTCACTTGTGTGAAATTGGTTTCCGTTGGATAAGTCATGAAGAACATGATGGAATCTGATGAAACTTGGTAGGATTATGTATCTTGGCAAGACCTAGGTTGGAATTGTATTTGGATGACCTTGAGCAAATTTTCAAGGTCACAGGGTCACTTATGTGAAATTGGTTTCCGTGCGATAAGTCTTGAAGAACTTGATGGAATTTGATGAAACTTGGTAGGATTATGTAGCTGGGCAAGACCCCGGTGGGGATTGTATTTGGGTGACCTTGACCTAATTTTCAAGGTCACAGGGTCACTTATGGGAAATTGGTTTCCGTGCGATATGTCATGAAGAACTTGATGGAATTTGATGAAACTTGGTAGGATTATGTATCTTTGCAAGGCCTAGGTTGGGATTGTATTTGGATGACCTTGAGCGAATTCTCAAGGTCACAGGGTCACTGATGTGAAATTGGTTTCCGTTGGATAAGTCATGAAGAACGTGATGGAATTTGATGAAACATGGTAGGATTATGTATCAAGGTAAGACCAAGGTTGAGATTGTATTTTGGTGACCTTGACCTAATTTTCAAGGTCACAGGGTCATTTATGTGAAATTGATTTCTCTGCAATAAGTCTTGAAGAACTTGATGAAAATTGCTAGAGTTATGTATCTAGGTGAGAGCTAAAATAGGATTTGATTTTCAAGCAAACTTGGTCATTTGTAATTTGTTATCACCTGTAGCTTATTCAGAGACGTAAGTGTTCCACCGGGAGACATTTGATTTTCTGTTGGAAAATCAGTCTGTTCTAGTTCTAGGTTGCCATCAGGTTCATCACCTTTTTGCAATCCAAGCTGGGGGAACTTATTTATTTTTAGCATTAATTATGTAACATAACCTTTTGACCACCATTGCCCAGACTCGCTTGTCTGGGCCACAACACTGGACACAATTGAGTTGGAACTCTATTGTTCTAAAGTCCTGGCAGTCCTGGTGATGCCTCCACTCAGTTTCTGTGGATTGGAGGGTGACTTCCAGTGTGCATGCTGCCCTTTTCTGCCATTCTCCTCAAGCACCATTTCTGGTTTGCTTTGGTGAGTTGGTAGCTCTGTTGAATTTCAAATGGAGAAACTGTTTGAGTGCTGGACACACGACCTCTGCGGCGGAATTTCATTGTTTAATCTTTCGTAGTCTCTTTTGAGATAGGGAAGGCTTATATTTGACCTGCAGATCCCCAAGAGAATTGTGGAAGTAGGGCTGGTCTTAGTTAGAAACTGACCTCTTTTTCAGGATGGCATCTGGCAGGTCATATCACAGACAGAGGGAGGACAGTGGCGGACAGGCAGTCCCTTCTTGGCAGTGTGCTGTGGATGTGGAGTCACAGACCCCTGAACCTCCTCCCTTGTTGAACAGAGGCATAAAATGGACTCTCAGATCCACTTCATGCCAGCCTGGGAGAACCATAAGCACTGCTACTGTTGTTGCCAACAGCTTGAGCAAGTGTGTTCTCACGAGAAAACCGGAAGGTTTTGTGGTATGTGGGGAGATAACAAGTGCCTGCTCTACGAGCAGTCTCGGAGGAAGATTTAGAGGGGTAGGCATAAGCATGCTGCTAAATGCAGGCAATGGAGTTGAGCTCCACTTAGTCTCCTACCCCAGTTATACCACTAGAGATGTGGAAAGAATCCTTTGTGGCTCTCACACAGACTCTAGTGGTCTCTGCCTCCTCACTGGAAACCCCCAGTGGGACAGAGAGGAGAGGCAGCACAGTTACAAGTCGGGCAGGCGAAGGGTTTGCTGACAAGGATCCCAAGTGTTCGGCCCCACCTAATGTGACAACTGGAGGTTCTTTGCCCGCTGACCGGACAGTGCCTGCAGTCTTGGAGAGGATGGCCACGAACCTACAGATGTAAATGAATCTGATCCCTCAACTGTTTCCCTGCTCTGTGCCGACCACTTTGGATCCCCATCTGAAGAGCCAGGCAAACACTCAGAACCCAATGAAGCCACAATGGAGACCTACAGGTCACCAGCTAGGTATTCCATACCCTAGCCAATCCTCCAATCTCCATGGTCCTAGACTTTGGCTCCAACATTCGTGTATCTTAGAGAACAGGAACACTGGCTGATTCCCTGAGCTCCATGATTCAGGAGCTAGGGTCCAACATCCGGGTATCTTAAAACACCAAAGATGGTACCTAAGTCTGCATGGTGGTGCATAGCTATAGTGAGCTAAAGAGCCCTTTAGCTCCTGTGGTTGTGGTGGCGACCGCAACCTTAGTGCCAACTCTGGCACCTCCAACCAATGTGCTGGCAGTGTTGGCTGCTCCCCCTTAAGGTTTGACCTGGACCGATCAGCTGATGATCCCACTGTACCCTTCTTTCCAGCCGGGTACCCTGCCTCCTTCCTCAGGGAGGCAAGCAGAATACAAGCTCTGTTAGGAGCAGCAGTTGTGGATGGAAACTTTGTCTTCATCCGCTCCCGCCAATACTCTAGCCATGTCAGAATCGGTCTTTGCAGATGAGCAGCTCACTGCCTCCCTTCTGGGCCAGCTCTCACTCTGCCCCCAGGCTCCAGAGTTCTTGCAACTCCAGCAGGTGCCACCTGGCCAGCAGCTGTGGCTGTCACTCTGAGCCTCCCAGAAGTCTTTCTCTCTTGCCCTTGAGGAGCAGATTTGGTTGTGGAGCCCACGTGGATGGTCAGACTATTGGTGATATACTAAGCACTCCTCTACTTCCAGGACCCAGTGGAGCACAAACATTTCCTGTTTGTGTTGGACAACAGGACTGTGATTGCCTACCTCAACTGGGAGAGTGAGAAGTGCTCCCAGAAACTGATGTCCAGAGTAAGACGGATCCACCATCCAGTGGTGCTCCAAACACAACCTCTGCATGCATGCAAAGCATGTCCCAGAACTAGAATTTGCCCTGACTGACCAAGTCTCAAGAGGAGGTCAACTGGTAGTAAACAAAGTAGTAGCTCCACCTACTGGCGATTCAGAGCAATGGAATGAGTGTTCAGCACCTTCAAAACTTTTGGTGCAACCACAGACAAATGTGTTCCACGTACAGGAACCCTCAAGTGCTCATGCAGCCTGCACCTTTGACACATTTGAGACATAGGTTTGTGGGAATTGGTAGCAGATAGGATTGCCAGACTGTTCTCTAGCAGTATACTTAGCTCTATGGAAGGTATTTTCAGACTAGTGCACCAGTCGGACAAATGCATCTATGGTTTTCTGATATCACGGACATCCTGGTGTACCAGTGGGAAGTCCTCGGTGATATCCCCAGATCCGTGGAGGGGTTTTGGTCTGCTATCTTCTCAACCCTAGCCAACATCTTAGATACTCGCATAGGGAGTGATACTGATCTGTTGGTGCTTGTTGCCTCCTTGTACATTGGCAGACTGGCTGATTCTAATGGGCAGGTCCTACCATGATGGGACCTCTCACTGGTCCTAGTCCTGCTGAAGAGTTGGCCTTTCGAGTGCCTAGAGCACCCCAGCAGGATGGACCTCAAGTACTAAACGTGGAAACCTTGTTTTCTGTTAACACTTGCTTATGGGGCTGCAAGAAACGAGTTCCATGCTCTGGTTCATGGCCAAATGCAGTGGTCACCTGACCACTCCCAGGTGACCCTGAGACCTGACTTGGGCTTCCTTACAAGGAAACAGGTGGTTCAATATCCTTCTATGGTCTTTAGGGCGTTAAGTTTTCCTGCCATGGATACAGCTCTATCCCCAAGAGCTCTGCATTGGTATCCCTCATGCACAGTCAGTGCCAATTGTGAGGGGTCCATCCTGTTTTTACCCTGGGTAGGCCCCAATAGGAACAGATGGGTCCGCCCTGTTTGTACCCTGGTTAACCCCAAAAGGAACAGATCTGCCGAAATATGATCTCATCCTGGATGAAGTAGACCATCCTGAAGGCCTATGAAAATGCTTTGGACCGACCTTCAGCCCTGAAGCAGGTTCGGCTAGAACTCACAAGGTGTGAGCCTGTAATGCCTCCTGGCAAGTCTCAGGAAAGTTGCTGTTGTCAATATCCTCTGGGCTTGCTGCTGGCAATAGTTTACGACGTCAGCCGAGCACAGCCAGGTGACTTGACAGTGCTGGAGGAGGGCATTTATGCATTTGCTGGCAGAATGCTCCTTTGTATATGTTCCGGATAGCTGGAGTTTAGAAACAGATGCAGTCTATAGGTCAGCATACCTTATAAGAATATGCCTAAGCCTTGTCTGGGACTTGTCTCTGGCAGATGTTCTGGGGTTCCGCTGGGTCCACCGACTGCTCTCAGGTTAATGTTGCCAGGCGATATGGGGGTGGGGTGGTGGGGAGGGTCATTGGCAGTCCCATGCTGGCTGGTAATGAGGGTTTCCAGGCTAAGGCCAGGATCTGCTGTTGTTGGCTTCACGTCCATAAATCTCTGAGATTTTCCCAACAGACCTTGCCTCCTCACTCAGATTGATAGTGCCTCCAGGCTGTTGGTCCCGGTGTTTGTTGGTCAGTATGCATGTATTGTTACACCTTCCTCCAGTGCGTTTGTATATCAGCAATGGTGGTTGAGAGGTAATGTTGCAAAATTAATACCTCAAATTTTTAGTAATTTTGGTATTAGTAAGTATTCTTAACTCTGGACAACCAGAGAAGCCCACCCAACCACCCTGCTTCCTCTAGACAGACCACGGCCACTGACCAATCATCAAAGAGGAAAGAAGAATACGGGGTGTATGCTACACCAAAATCCCCCCCCCCCTTCCAGACCCACAAGAACTGAGTAGAGGTGCCACCATGACTGTCAGGTCTTCAGAACAAAAAAGTCCCAACTCAATGGTGTCGGGCGTTGTGGCCTAGACACGGAGGTCTAATCAATGGTGGTCAAGAGGTACTCAGTGTTCATTCCAATAAGGGCTCAATGCCCTCAGGAAAATTTAAATGGAAAATATGCCTAATAAACAGGTAGTGGACTAGAATTGAGACTTAAAAGTGACCTGTATGTATGGTAACCAAGGTTTCTTTTCTGGCAAAAAATGTCAGAGTGCCCCTCGTAGAGCATGTGCCCTTATTAGAATGAATACGGTAAGTACACTGGTGGTTAGAACTAGCTACCCTGCCAAGCACATCATCCAGCGATTAAATTCACTCGAAGTATGCTTGAAATGCGCTCTAGTTGCGCTTGAAGCGAGTTCAAAGTGCAAGCACAAGAAGCACATTTAATACGTTGCTCAAATTTTCACATTTGAACACAAGGATATGGTGTACATGTAGACATGTAACTGTTGTCGTATTTGCGCTTATGTGAGATCATCGATCACTTCATATCAACAAGAATAACTGCATGCATTCAACACTACAACAGTGAAAGTGGCAAGTTTGCTATGCAACAGATATACCATGATGCAACAGGCTGGGAAAGTTTTGAAGTCAAGTTATGCTGTCAAATCTTATTTTACAAGTATTTTACAATTAGCAGTTGGATATATTAAAGGCAAAACTGACCTGTTTGGCAAAAACAATGCTTCCGGTGTGCAAATGGAGTCACAAGATGTTGCCTTTATCGGTACCAAATTTACAGTGCATATCCTTTGGTGTGTCTTGCAATCAAATCAGAAAACTTCTGAAGACCTATCAGAGTCCTAATCTTATGGAAATATGGAAGTTTGTACAATTAAACAGCATCAAAACAGCCAGATTTTCTGCCTTTATCATGCTTGGCAAAAGGCCTTCATCCATTTTTTCACCAACAGCCATGTTGTTGAGACCTGTGCGGAGGTCCCAAGAAGTGACGGTCTGGGCCATCTTCATGCTCCTATTGCCTTGGTCCACATGACCAATCTTTCCCAAGTCATTTAATAGCTTTATAGTAAAATCATGAAAACCACCAGCTGAAGTAGGCAGTTTTGCATCATTCCCTTCATATTGCCATACCAACATTTTAACTAAAAAGCAGGATGGAGCATTTGTTCAGTGAAATTATTGATAATGTGGAGACCATCAATCAACATTATGCTGTTTACAGTTTACAATGCATATCCAGTGCATTCAATGAATTTGAGTCTTCTGCTGGCTCATGTCCACGTCTTTTATTCATTATGTGTCTTTTGCCGGTAGTAAAATTTGTGTGGAATGTTTCTCCATCAAAATTTGATAATGGACGGCAATAATAAACTTCTTGTGTCACATTTTCCTTGCCCTTTTTTGAGAATTCATCGGAGAAGAGCATGTTTGTTCTTTTCAATGCATTGCTCGGCAGTTATTAGACACAGAAGTAATTTTCGGCTATCGTTGGCAGATGGTAGTGCTTTTTTGATGTATTCCGACACCATAGTTGGACCCATAACCTGGAATGAGTTTCCAGATATGGGTATGATCATCAAAATTAACTGATTTTTACGGCAGAAAATTTCAAAACACATCAAATTTAGCCAATCAGAGGAGAGTATCCCAAAATAGAACAGACTTTTTGGACTTTTCCACGTTACCAAACATTCCAGACATTTTTAAACAAACATGGCCCTACGTGGAACACAATCTTGTGGCAACTTGCATTTTTTTCTGTGGATTTCAACACTTACACTTGTTGTAAACGACTATTAATGATTATTTATATTGCTTGGGCAAATAAATGAAATGTCACTGCAAATAAATGAAATGTCACTGCCAAAAACTACAACGTTGAATAAGTCCTACTTCCCAGACTGCAGACACCTATTCCTAGTACAGTACAGGTTGCAACGCAGCATCAGACAGCGACTCTCTTGGTGTGTTCGTTGTACATTTTTACATGAGGGATTAATTTGAGGAGTAGAGTGGACAGAAAGACATTGTTATGGTAAATAGGCAATTTAATAGAAGTTATGTCTATCTATGGTAATCCCAGTGCCCATTGATTGTTCATGCGATTACCATTTTGTCACATTTAAACTTTAATGAGGATCTGTCATGACTTGTGTACTAGACTTAAAAGTGCTGGGACTTGTGACAAATGAGCGACCGTGAATGGAACAGGAGCAAGCATCAGTACAGAATTGATCAATATGTATATAAGTGCACAGGAAAAGAGAACAACAATGCAGTAAGGTGACACTTTGAAATTTCTAAGCAATATCTGCGCTTGAAGGGCATTTCAAGCACCTTCGAAGTGTGATATTCAATCACTTTTTTTTTTTTGTGTTGGGCAGGGAAGTAAGATTTAGTCAGCACCGTACATTCACAAATACTGAATTTGCTAAAAATAAATTTGGCGTTTCACATCATTCTCTCCAAATAATCATTTTAGACAACCTGTCAGCAATAAAAAGTACTCCAGGAAGTTTTCAAAACTAAGTAAAACACTTACAAGTTAGGATGGCACCTCTTTCTATAATAGTTTTAAAGTTATAAAAAAAGATTTGAATTTTGTGTGTTCACCTTATTTGCATAAATTTAAATTTAACAACTTTTGTTTATATAGTTAAAACACAGCAAGGGTATGGTCCTAAGGGATTAGTGCAACCGGTTTCGTTCCTTGTGGAACTCTTCAGGCACGATGTCAGTTAAAGCCCTGATTATGTGTTCCACTATGTAGCGTGAGATGTGGTACAGTTCCCACGTGTAAAGTACGGAAGTAAACAAAGGACGCTGTCAATGTTGGGGGTAGGGATGAGGCATGATGTCAGAAAGTGAACAGTAGGTCTGTTCAAAAGGTCACCTGTACCAAGTGGTCAGGTGTTGCAAGACGTGCCAGTGGCACGTGGTTTGCGAATATTCATGTCTCCTACGAGCAGGAGATATTCTCAAAATATGGTCATTAAGGGTCGTAATGATCCATTTTTTTTATCTCTATGCAATGAGTAAAACAGAGTGTAATTAATTAGGATTTGATACCTCTGTATGCTGTTGAGATATCACTCTTTAATTTGTCTCTAATATTTTTTAAGAATGTTTCTTTAATGGGTTTTATCCCACATTAGAGACACGGGTGGGTTTCTTGTCCATGTGTCCATTATTTTTTCTTTCAATTTTTCATGGGGGGGGGATGTTTTTGTGCATCCTCTAACTGTGCATTCCAATACCTGAAAATAGACATAGAACAGTCCAAAATTTAGCATAACACAAGGCAAGTATGCCTATTTTCCCATCACGTTCAGACCAAACGACTCCATAGTAACAAGCTGATGTATCCAATGATATTCCTTTTTGAGTCGCAGTGTTTCTGATTTTTTCAATTTCGGGGGTGTCGGAATGTACTCCAATATTTGTTCTTGAGGCTGTAGGCCCAGATGGTCTGTCCTGGCAAAATATCTTCCCAGGGGTTGTTGTAGGTCTTTTTTGTTTTTGTAGTAGAAGTGTTCTCGTAGCCTATCCATGAGTTCTTGAGAGGTTTGTCCAGCGTACTGCTTGTTGCAGGTACAGCAAGTGAGGAGATAAATTAGGTTATTGTGTTTGCAAGAGCCACCTTGTGGTGTACTGTATGTGCGTCCAGTGTGAGCTTTTTGCAGTGCCTGACACATCGATAATTGGGCAATATCTGCAGTTATTTGTGCTGCATAGATTACGGCCCGTGGTTATGCCCCCGGGAGTGTTGGATTATGTTGGGTTATATCTAATGCGCGATTTAAAAAAAAACAAGAAACGTTGGTTTATGGTTCATTGGACTCAGCTATTTTACAAACCTGTAACTTGAAGTCCATTAAATGACAACTCTATCTATAATATTTTCAAGCTATTCAAGGTTTTAATTTTGAAGATTCACCTAATTTGCATAGATGGAAATCCTACAACATTAGTTCATAGATCATTGGATGCAGCTTTGCCATAAACCTATAGTTTGAAGTTGACACAGCTACTCTCTCTATATGAGCTTTGGAGATATTCATCTTTTAAATTTTTCAGTGCCCCTAATTAGCATAATATTGAAATTCCACAACTCTCATTTAGTGTACATTGTATTGGCAGGTGTCACAAACCTATACATGCACATTGAATTTTTGTGTCTATCTGCAATAGTTTGGAAGATATGGAGCTTTTAAAATTTTAATTGCTCCTCATTTGCATAATTGTAAACATCGTGACTTTTCCAAACTAGGTGCAAAATTTCATTGTTAGATCAGTTACTGTGGCAAGTTTGGTGGTTTTTGGAATAATAGGGTCCAAAACTCCAGAGAAATCTGGTTATAAAAGGGGGGGATGGCAGGAGAGAGAGAGAGAGAGAGAGAGAGAGAGAGAGAGAGAGAGAGAGAGAGAGAGAGAGAGAGAGAGAGAGAGAGAGAGAGAGAGAGAGAGAGAGAGAGAGAGAGAGAGAGAGAGAGAGAGAGAGAGAGAGAGAGAGAGAGAGAGAGAGAGAGAGAGAGAGAGAGAGAGAGAGAGAGATTTGCTTTAGAACCCTCACCCTAGAGAAACGGTAATTAAGCGGCTACAAAGCTGCTCTAAAACGGGCAGTGAAAGCGGCTAACCGCTGTTGTGAACAATGTACTAAAGTGGTATACCGCTTTTATAAGCAAATGGGCCAAAACGGTGTACCGCTAAGGATATAGCAGATACCGCCTTTAATAAAGCAGGAACATAACGGTTTTTAAGCGGGACTAATTTAAATATTTCGCATCATTTAATTCCAACTTTACAGCCGTTTTCCTAAAAGCAGTGTGGAGCAAAGTTGGAGGAAAACTGCCAGAAAGTTGTCCAGTAGTGGGGTCACATGCAGCTATATATAGCTACAAGGGCCTGTACCGCTTTAAAGAAAACGGGCACAAAGCTGCCAAAAGGTGGTCCTAAAGCGGCCTTAAAACAGTACACCGCTTTAAAGAAAACGGGCACAAAGCTGCCAAAAGGTGGTCCTAAAGTGGCTTTAAAACAGTACACCGCTTTAAAGAAAATGGGCACAAAGCTGCCAAAAGGTGGTCCTAAAGTGGCTTTAAAACAGTACACCGCTTTAAAGAAAACGGGCACAAAGCTGCCAAAAGGTGGTCCTAAAGTGGCTTTAAAACGGTACACCGCTTTAAAGAAAACGGGCACAAAGTCACCAAAAGCAGCTTTAAAACGGTACACCACTTTAAAGAAAATGGACACAAAGTTGGTCCTAAAGCAGCCTTAAAACAGTACATTGCTTTAAAGAAAACGGGCACAAAGTTGCCAAAACTTGGTCCTAAAGTTGAATTCTTTTGTGATCCACCGCCTAGAAACTGAATAAAATTCATGAGCATTACAGAAGGTCTGTTGAAATTTATACTTACTGTTGCTCTCTTGTGCCAATAATGATGCCAAAGTAGTCCTTTGTGTTACCACCACAGCCCACATGGGTCTGTCTTTTTATAATAGTCCCACATTCAGTTGCTTTTCTTAGCTGGATAAATTTCACACTACACCATGTATACCACTTGGAGCTGAGGTTTTAGCTTAAGCTATCCACATGCCTGCCAGCATGCTATAAAGTCCTTGTAGCCATCATTATCTTCAAAAACATCATCAAGATGATGCCTTGCACATGTAATACTTGACCATGAACCTGCCATAGCTCTTTTTAATCTGAGGATGCTCCGCTAGGCAGCCTCTCTTTCAGGCCCTCCTCAGCCAATCAACCAAGAGTATTTGAAGGAGTGAGGATGACCGTTATTAACAACTGAAACTTGATCCCTTTAAGTTCAGAAAGCGGTAATAAAATAGTGATAGTTTTGCTGGCAGTACATGCTAAGTCTAGAAAACGGGTTTTAGTGGTGTCTGTGAACAAATGTTAAGTTTAAGAAACAGCAATAAAGTTGTGTTACAGAAAACTATGTTTAAAGTTTTTTAAACGGTGGTAAAGTTGGGTACAACTTTGGGAAAAGTTGTACATTCCGCTTTTAAAAAACTGACAACTTGCTGGAAAGTTGAAGCACAACTTTTCAGAAACGGTATATCGCTTTTCAAAAGTTGACCACTAAAACCTGAAACGGTCTTCACCGTTTTCTGAGAGTTGTTCGCTTTGTTGAAAGTGGTCCTCACAACTTTATATAAGTAGGGTGAACCACTTTTTGAAAGTTGACCGCTAACACCTAAAACGGTGTGCACTGTTTTCCAAAAAGTTGTCCGCTTTGTTATAAGTGGTCCGTTTTTGCATGGTAAGGGAACAGACATGATCACTCAATATACACAAAGCTCAAAACTTAATTAGACCAACTTTTTGTCTAAATACAAATTTTATATAAATCTTGCCCTACTTGTGATGCTTGTATTAGTGCATGTATAACTGTTGATAATTAATATGATTTTTACACAAAATTGTTTTATGGTGCCTTTCTATTTACATGTAATGACATTGTACATAATAACCCCTAATTTGACCATACGTGTAATAGGCCCTACACATTATGTATTTTCAGCTGAATGGCGTGTCACAGTCACCAGGCTAGGTGCAGATTTAGAGTTTCACTTCACAAATACAAAGCCAGTTACTGACTTGGGCCAAATGACAATTACTGGCAGCAAAGGACCAATAGCCAACTTGCGAGCAACAAGTAAAGGCTATGTACTGGACTATGTGCATCCCCAGTATGAATTACGTGCAAGCTTGCGTCAAAGCAAGTCAGGTTTTATATTCATTCTGGCAGATGCAAGTGAAGGAGATTACCAGAGATATGTGTTCCAGGTGCTGAGTGGACAACCCAAGGAACAACATCTTGAGGTTACAAGACAAGGTAATTCAAAGTGCAGCAGCTCATTTTGCCTTGTTTTGCTGTTCGTATCCATTGTTACATTAGATCAACCTTAATATAGGATTGTACAAAGTTACTTCTACGTTTCCATAAAATTAAATAACAGATGTGTAATTAGCATACATAAATTGTGAACTTTGCCGGAAATAATTGAACTTTGAGAATATTTACCAAAATTGGTATGGAAAAACCTTGGGTAAGTTTCAAATGAGTTTGTTCAAATGCACATATTCCAGTGATTGTTATGCCTCCCCTACAATGGGGGTGGTGGTATCAATGATCATGTTTTTGGGTTGCTTCTCCGTCCATCTGTGCATCTGCCTTTGTTAGCACAATATCTTCCCATTCCCTCAATGGATTTGGGGAGAGGGGGAGTCTATTTATAGGCATGCCCAACTACTTACAGGGCAGTGTAATAAGTGGGTGTGAAACCTGTCCAAAACCACATTACCCTCTTCACATAAAATATCTTTTGTGATTGTATTTGTAGCTTGCGTCAAAATATGAGTTTCTTACAAATTTGAAATATGCTGGAACAAATGTTAATATATGCTATGTGTAGTTTGTGTTGTTTCAATGGCTCTGCAATCAAACATGGGGTGTATAAAGAGATATAGTTCCCCAGGGTTGTCCCCAGAAAAATATGAAAGCTTAACAAATTTGTGGGATGCTGGAGGTCAAGTTGCACTCCATTGGGGGCTGTGAGGTGCTGCACAAAATAAGCCAGGAGTCTGGAGGCCTTGGTAGCCCCCATAAGCCCTGAGGGTCAAGCAATCTCTGTGGTGGATTCTGAGCATGTGAGGACACTAAATTCTCATTTATTTCATTGGGTGGAGATCTGTTATTTATGGGAATTTTGCAGCATATTTAATTTATTATTTTCTATAACTTCCATAGTATACCCAGGCTTGAAGCACCACAGGTAAGCTCTTAGGCACAAAGCCTCTCGTAGTACATTGTATCCCTTTACTAGAGGCTTTTGCTGTATTTTCTAATTGCAATTACTACAGAATAAAAACTGGCAAATTTGTTCTTTTCTGTACAGAAAATCATTAAAGCAGTTACACTGATGATTTTCCTTGAACAGACAGTAGCAAGAGTTAAACCTAATATTTTTTTTTACTTATACTGTTCATCATTGGTAGTTGTTGTGATTTCACAGTTGATTTTCACTTGTTACCACTTACCTGTTTTGTTGTTCAACTTTGTTGACACTTTTTACTTTACTTTACTCAAGCAGCAAGTTGAGTTTTAGGCGTTGCATTCAATTTTGTCACAAAATTGGAAGCATAGTGCAAAATTGAACTCAGAAAGTAGTCTTGAATTAGGCTACATTGAACCAGGTGGCACTGGTGATGTACCAGGGCAAGTAGGAAAAAATTACTTATCCCCCTGATAAAGTTACTTGTCTGGCCAGAATTTAAAGAATGTTTTATGTATGCCACTTATAATTGTGTAAAAGTCATGTACATACATGCACCTATCACTTTTTTAAATATTTCCATGTTTACTCTAAAAATAATCAAATAAATTCGCACAAATTGTCTGACATGTTACATGAGGTGAGTTTGTGGCTAGTGTGGTGAATATGTGATATTGGACAATTACTTTTAAACATTACTTCATGTTTAAAATGACATAGCTAAAAATTGACATAGTCACAAAACATGCCCACTTTTTATTCAGCCTATTTTTGTGGGAAAAAATTGAATGTTGAGGTTTATTTACCTTTTCTTTTTTAATTATTTAGTTCATCCCAATGAGATTCTTAATGGTAGAAGCCCATGCAGATACTAGAAGTTATTATCGGAAAACCCACAAAGATATTTTCCATTATTTATTTGTTTTATTTATTTATAATCCTGAAGTGCAGGTTTACATAAGGCTGAATTATCTGGGTTGTATTTTATTTTAGTGTTTGAATAATTAATTATTTAATGAACTATTTGTTTTTATGTATTAGCTAAGCTGATATTGTCCATTCACTGGACAAAATATGATCAGTCTGCACTTTCGTAGGCCCCCAAAATGGCTCTTGGACAATATTGTACGTCTAAGACTACACGTTAAAACCTTTGACTACTTCTTTCACTTTTCAATATTCATCACTTTATTTCATATTTATTCTTTACAAAAGTATCATTTCCGACCAGTTTAAAAAGTACCATAATTTTAAAACACTTACCAAAGAAAATAAACAAAAAATTCATAGAAAATATTACAACTATACATATAGTGCCATATTGGCAGACTAATGTACCACAGGACCATGTGGCAGGGAACCAAGCACAGATAACTGATGAGCTTAGAAGCAAAACAATTGGATTTAAACCTGAAGCATGTGCATTTCCTTTCAAGCAAGCACACTGTCAGGATTATCACACAACAAATGTCTAAATTATCTCAAATTTTCGTGAACTTCCAGAACTAATCGTTACTTCGGTTGGTAAAACTACCAATTATCGCCCATATTGCTGGAATTTTTGCAAATAAAATTATTTGTAACTTGGGTTGCAACGATACATTTTCTCACGATACGATGCATATCTCGATACAAGGGTCACGATACGATACATGCAGCTGAATAATGAATAATATGGAAGTAAGTTCAACCTAGTAGCAAGCGGAGCATATGCTTAATATGTTGCAACCTAAGATGCATGCAAACGTCAGCATTACCAAGTAATGGTATGAATACACCATTGGGGCCAATCAGGTGCACGTTACCGCACTAAATAGATCTTGGTTATCTTGTGCTGACACCTTTGGGGGCCATTTACTTGTAATTAACCCACTGTTTCAGCTAGACTATTGCATGAACTTATCAGCCCTGTTGTGTTGTATGGTTTGATGGATAATTTTTCCATGATGAATTTTATAAACAGAGGGCAAATCACATATTCATACACAGTGATGTAATGTTGGCAAGCCATGCTCAGAGCACGTGTTTCCTGGCTATGACAGGTAAACACTGGCATTGCTTTTGATTCTATTTATAGACTCGCCTTTTTTATCTTGAATGTTTTCAATGAAAGGTGTCAGCACCACAGCAACTGCATACTTTATTCTAAAAAGTGACGCAACAAACGATATATGCCTTTATGCTAATATGAAATTATACAGTAAATGTAATGATGGTTTCATCCCTATCGACAATAACATTGATGGATTAAGCAGTTGCACCAAACAATCCCGAAATTTTTGAACAAACATGGCCCTACAGGGAACACAATCTTGTGGCAACTTGCATTTTTTCTGTGGCTTTCAACACTTTCACTTGTTGTAAACGACTATTAATGATTATTTATATTGCTTGGGCAAATAAATGAAATGTCACTGCAAATAAATGAAATGTCACTGCCAAAAACTACAACGTTGAATAAGTCCTACTTCCCAGACTGCAGACACCTATTCCTAGTACAGTACAGGTTGCAACGCAGCATCAGACAGCGACTCTCTTGGTGTGTTCGTTGTACATTTTTACATGAGGGATTAATTTGAGGAGTAGAGTGGACAGAAAGACATTGTTATGGTAAATAGGCAATTTAATAGAAGTTATGTCTATCTATGGTAATCCCAGTGCCCATTGATTGTTCATGCAATTTCCATTTTGTCACATTTAAACTTTAATGAGGATCTGTCATGACTTGTGTACTAGACTTAAAAGTGCTGGGACTTGTGACAAATGAGCGACCGTGAATGGAACAGGAGCAAGCATCAGTACAGAATTGATCAATATGTATATAAGTGCACAGGAAAAGAGAACAACAATGCAGTAAGGTGACACTTTGAAATTTCTAAGCAATATTTGCGCTTGAAGGGCATTTTAAGCACCTTCGAAGTGTGATATTCAATCACCTTTTTTTTTGTGTTGGGCAGGGAAGTAAGATTTAGTCAGCACCGTACATTCACTAATACTGAATTTACTAAAAATAAATTTGGCGTTTCACATCATTCTCTCCAAATAATCATTTTAGACAACCTGTCAGCAATAAAAAGTACTCCAGAAAGTTTTCAAAACTAAGTAAAACACTAGAAAAGAAGATTTGTTTTACAGCAAATTTGTCTGGTTGCCTTCAAAATGAGAACAGTTTCAAATGCTACAGTTTTCCATTGTTCAACATAATCTAAATTTTGTATATTGGCCTAAGTTGCATAAATTAAAATGCTACAACTTTGGTTCTTGGTTTATTTGATGTGGGTACTTCACAAACTTATAAACTGAAGTTTGAATGACACCACTATCTATAGCAGCAATGAAGCTATTCAAGATTTTAATTTTGTGTATTGCATAATTTCCATAAATTAAAAGTCTACAACTTTGGTTCATTGTTCATTGGAGGCACCTATGCCCCAAACCTACAAATTGAAGTGCAGTGGTACCTCTAGGTATAATAGTTTTGAAGTTATTCAAGATTTAGATTTTAATATTCGCCTTATTCGCATAAATTAAAATGCTACAACTTTGGCTCATGGTTTACTGGTTGCACCTATGTCACAAACAGATAGAGTGAAGTTGAAATGGCACCTCTATGATAGTTTTGAAGCATTCAAAATTTAAATTTTGTGTATTCACCTAATTTGGATAAATAAAAATTCTGCAACTTTGGTTCATGGTTCATTAGAAGCAGCGATGTCACAAACCTACAAATTGAAGTTGAATAGTTGAAATGGCACCTGTACAGTAGTTTTGAAGTTTTTCAAGATTTAAATTTTGTGTATTCACCTAGTTTGCATAAATTAAAATTTTACATTTTTGTTTCATTGAATGCGTCTTATGTTACAAAGCTTTAAATTAAAGTTAGGACGGCACCTCTTTCTATAATGGTTTTGAAGTTATTAAAAAAGATTTAAATTTTGTGTGTGCACCTTATTTGCATAAATTTAAATTTAACAACTTTGGTTTATGGCTCATTGGATTTGGCTATGTTACAAACCTTTAACTTGAAGTCCAAATGACAACTCTATCTATAATATTTTCAAAGCTATTCAATGTTTTAATTTTGAAGATTCACCTAATTTGCATAAATGGAAATCCTACAACATTGGTTCACAGATCAGTGGATGCAGCTTTGCCAGAACCTATGGTTTGAAGTTGGAACAGCTACTCTATCTATATTAGTTTTGGAGATATTCAACTTTTAAATTTTTCAGTGCCCCAAATTAGCATAATTTGAAATTCCACAACTTTCATTAACTGTCCATTGTATTGGCAGGTGTCACAAACCTATACATGCACATTGAATTTTTGTGTCTATCTGCAATAGTTTGGAAGTTATAGAGCTTTTAAAATTTTAATTGCCCTTCATTTGCATAATTCTAAACATCATGACTTTTCCAAACTAGGTGCAAAATTTCATTGGTAGGTCAGTTACTGTGGCAAGTTTGGTGGTTTCTGAATAGTAGGGTCCAAGAAAAACTCCAGAGAAATCTGGTTGTAAAAGGGGGGGGGGGGGGGGCAGGAGGAAGAGAGAGAGAGAGAGAGAGCTTTGAATAGATGAATAGGTCTTTCTTTACAGCAGACATGATCATTCAGCATGTACAAAACTCTAAACTAAATTAGACCAACTTTTTGTCTAAATACAAATTTTATATACATCTTACCCTACTTGTGATGCTTGTATTAGTGCATGTATAACTGTTGATAATTAATATGATTTTTACACAAAATTGTTTTATGGTGCCTTTCTATTTACATGTAATGACATTGTACATAATAACCCCTAATTTGACCATACGTGTAATAGGCCCTACACATTATGTATTTTCAGCTGAATGGCGTGTCACAGTCACCAGGTTGGGTGCAGATTTAGAGTTTCACTTCACACATACAAAGCCAGTTACTGACTTGGGCCAAATGACAATTACTGGCAGCAGAGGACCAATAGCCAACTTGCAAGCAACGAGTAAAGGCTATGTACTGGACTATGTGCATCCCCAATATGAAAAGAGAGCAAGCTTGCGTCAAAGCAAGTCAGGTTTTATATTCATTTTGGCAGATGCAAGTGAAGGAGATTATCATAGATATATGTTCCAGGTGCTGAATGGACAACCCAAGGAACAACATCTTGAGGTTACTAGACAAGGTAATTCAAAGTGCAGCAGCTCATTTTGCCTTGTTTTGCTGTTCGTATCCATTGTTTCATTAGATCAACTTTAATATAGGATTGTACAAAGTTACTTCTATGTTTCCATAAACTTTAATAACAGATGTGTAATTAGCATACATAAATTGTGAACTTTGCCAGAAATAATTGAACTTTGAGAATATTTACCAAAATTGGTATGGAAAAACCTTGGGTAAGTTTCAAATGAGTTTGTTCAAATGCACATGTTCCAGTGATTGTTATGCCTCCCCTACAATGGGGGTGGTGGTATCAATGATCATGTTTTTGGGTTGCTTCTCCGTCCATCTGTCCATCTGCCTTTGTTAGCACAATATCTTCACATTCCCTCAATGGATTTGAGGGGGAGGGGCAGTCTATTTATAGCCATGCCCAACTACTTACACGGTAGTGTAATAAGTGGGTATGAAACCTGTCCAAAACCACATTACCCTCTTCACATAGATTATATTTTGTGATTGTATTTGTAGCTTGTGTCAAAATATGAGTTTCTTACAAATTTGAAATATGCTAGAACAAATGTTAATATATGCTATGTGTAGTTTGTGTTTCAATGGCTCTGCAATCAAACATGGGGTGTATAAAGAGATATAGTTCCCCAGGGTTGTCCCCAGAAAAATATGAAAGCTTAACAAATTTGCGAGATGCTGGAGGCCAAGTTGCACTCCATTGGGGGCTATGAGGTGCTGCACAAAATAGGCCAGGAGTCTTGAGGCCTTGGTGGCCCCCAGAAGCCCTAAGGGTCAAGCAATCTCTGTGGTGGATTCTGAGCATCTGAGGACACTAAATTCTCATTTGTTTCATTGGGTGGAGATCTGTTATTTATGGGAATTTTGCACCATATTTAATTTATTATTTTTACCTCAGCTGACTTGTCAGTCAGCTGAGGTTTTTTGAGGGTCCGTCGTCCGTCCGTCCGTCGTCCATCCGTCGTCCACAATTCACATTTTCGACTTCTTCTCCAAAACCGTCAGCCAGATTCACTTTAAACTTGGTGGAGATGTGCCTTGGGTGGGTCTTTACCAAGTTTGTTCAATTGGTCACAGTCCAGTGATTTTTGTATTTTTTTTATGAATTTTTTTGTTCATTTTTGGGTGAAATCTTAAAAAATCTTCTCCAAAACCGCTCGCCCAATTGCTTTGATATCACACAGGAACACTGCCTGGGAGTCTTAGTTCTTAATTTGTTCACCAGGTGGCGCTGCAATTTTTTCCTAATTTTTTATGAATTTTTGTGTGTTATAGCTATTTTCGACTTCTTCTCCAGAACCGTCACTCAGATTAAGCTAAAACATGGTGGACATGTTCCTTGTAGAAGGGTCAAACAAAGTTGTTCACTATGTGGGAATGCTGCGAATTCCTGATTTTTAACGATTTTTTCAATTCTGATACTTGTCGGTCAATGCAGCTTTCCTATTGAT
Source organism: Hermodice carunculata (assembly GCA_964020975.1). Classification (NCBI taxonomy): domain Eukaryota; kingdom Metazoa; phylum Annelida; class Polychaeta; order Eunicida; family Amphinomidae; genus Hermodice; species Hermodice carunculata. Next base: position 55,297,997 of record OZ026628.1, on the reverse strand, counting down.
TACTATGGAAGTCAATGGGCATTCTAATGCTAATTCACATTTTCGACTTCTCCAAAACCGTCATGCAGATTAACTTCAAACTTGGTGGCAATGTACCTTGGGTGGGTGTCTACCAGGTTTGTTCCAATGAATTTGGATTTTTTTATGATTTTTTTTTCAAAAATCTTTACAAAAGTTTTAATAGGAAAGTTTAACATGGGAATTTCTTGTAGTGGTCATAACTTTAATAATATTGACAAGATTTACTTCAAACTTGGTGGGGATGTGCCTTGGGTGGATCTCTACCAAGTGTGCTCAAATGGTAATGCTCTATTGATTTTTGGATTTTTTATGAATTTGTTTGTTCTTTTTTGTGGCAAACCTTCAAAATTCTTTTCCTCTGAAACTGCTCACCCAATTGCTTTGATATCGTACATAGACACTCCCGGGGACACCTAGTTCCCAATTTGTTCACCAGCTGGCGCTGCAATTTTTTTATGAATTTTTTGTATGGTTTTGCTATTTTTCATTTGTTTTCAGAACGGTCCCTCAGATTAAGCTGAAATGTGATGGATATGTTGTTGTGGAAGGGTCAAGTCAGTCAGCTGAGCTTTTGTGAGGGTCTGTCGTCCATCGTCCGTCCATACGTCGTCCACAATTCACATTTTCGACTTCTTCTCAAAAACTGTCTGCCAGATCCACTTCAAACTTGGTGGGGATATGCCTTGGGTGGGTCTCTACTAAGTTTGTTCAAATGGTCACAGTCATTGGGTGGAGATCTGTTATTTATGGGAATTTTGCACCATATTTAATTTATTATTTTTACCTCAGCTGACTTGTCAGTCAGCTGAGGTTTTTTGAGGGTCTGTCGTCCGTCCGTCCGTCGTCCGTCCGTCGCCCACAATTCACATTTTCGACTTGGTGGAGATGTGCCTTGGGTGGGTCTATACCAAGTTTTTCAAATGGTCACGGTCCAGTGATTTTTGGATTTTTAATGAATTTTTTTGTTCTTTTTTGGGGTAAATCTTAAAAAATCTTCTTCACCAAAACCGCTCACCCAATTGCTTTGATATCATACAGGAACACTCCCTGGGACTTCTAGTTCTTAATTTGTTCACCAGGTGGCACTGCAATTTTTTCCTAATTTTTTATGAATTTTTGTGTGTTATGGCTATTTTCGACTTCTTCTCCAGACCCATCACTCAGATTAAGCTGAAACATGGTGGATATGTTCCTTGTAGAAGGGTCAAACAAAGATTTTCACTATGTGGTAATGCTGCAGATTCCTGATTTTTAACGATTTTTTCAATTCTGGTACTTGTTGATTACCATGGAAGTCAGTGGGCATTCTAATGCTAATTCACATTTTTGACTTCTTCTCCAAAACCGTCATGCAGATTAACTTCAAACTTGGTGGCAATGTACGTTGGGTGGGTTTCTACCAATTTTGTTCACATGGTCATGCTCCAGTGATTTTTTTTTTTTTTTTTAATGATTTTTTTGTTCTTTTTTTTTTGACAAATCTTAAAAAATCTTCTTCCCCGAAACTGCCGACCCAAATGCTTTGATATCACACAGGAAGACATCTAGGGACTCCTTGTTGTTAATCTGTTCACCAGGTGGCGCTGCAGTTTTTTTCTATTTTTTTTTTTTTTGTGAATTTTTGTGTGCTGTAGATATTTTCGACTTCTTCTCCAGAACCGTCACTCAGATTAAGCTTACACTTGGTGGATATGTTCCTAATGGAAGGGCCAAACAAAGTTGTTCACTGTGTGGGAATGCTGCGGATTCCTGATTTTTAATGATTTTTTCAGGGCGGCTCCTTTGGGGTAAATGCACCTTTCCTATTGACTACCATGTAAGTCAATGGGTATTCTAATGCTGATTTACATTTTCGACTTCTTGAAAACCGTCATCCAGATTTACTTCAAACTTGGTGGCAATGTACCTTGGGTGGGTGTCTACCAGTTTTGTTCCAATGGTCATGTTCCAATGAATTTGGATTTTTTTATGATTTTTTTTTCAAAAATCTCTACAAAAGTTTTAATAGGAAAACTTAACATGGGAATTTCTTGTAATGGTCATAACTTTAATAATATTGACCAGATTTACTTCAAATTTGGTGGGGATGTGCCTTAGCTGGATCTCTACCAAGTGTGTACAAATGGTCATGCTCTATTGATTTTTGGATTTTTTATGAATTTTTTGGGGGTTTTTTTGGGGGGGGGGGAAACCTGCAAAATTCTTTTCCTCTGAAACCGCTCACCCAATTGCTTTGATATTGTACGTAGACACTCCCGGGGCCACCTATTTCCCAATTTGTTCACCAGGTGGCACTGTAATTTTTTTTTTATGAATTTTTTGTATGGTTTTGCTATTTTTCACTTGTTCTCAGGACCATCCCTCAGATTAAGCTGAAATGTGATGGATATATTGTTGTGGAAGGGTCAAACAGTTGTTTACTAGGTGGCACTGCTTTGGATTCCTGATTTTTAAGGATTTTCAATTCGGGTACTTATCGTTCAATGCAGCTTTCCTATTGATTACTATGTAAGTCAATGGGCATTCTAATGCTAATTTCCCAGGAGAACTGACACGAAATTTACTGTTTACTTGATAACTTGAGATCTGTTTTGAGTTAGCTACACATGTTAATTATTCTGTATGAAAGTCATGCTGAGACAGTACATGAATGACCTTGACCTCGTTTGTGGTGTCACAGTGCAACATACATGAATTTTACTCTTCATTACAACTTAAGAATTACTTGAATTTTGATGTTGCACATGTAGGTGTTCTTCTATAAAGGTCAGACTTACTCAGAATATGGTGTCCTTGATCCTTTCCCAAGTTCAAAGAGCTACAAGTGTGATGAATGTCAATATCAGCTGAGGCACGGGCTGTTCACACAGCCCTCTTGTTAATGATTTTTTTTAATTCGGCTCCTTTGCGGTAAATGCACCTTTCCTATTGATCACCATGTAAGTCAAATGGCATTCTAATGCTGATTTACATTTTCGACTTCTTGAAAACCGTCATCCAGATTTACTTCAAACTTGGTGGCAATGTACCTTGGGTGTGTGTCTACCAAGTTTGTTCCAATCGTCATGTTCCAATGAATTTTGAATTTTGATATTAAACATTTTTTCAAAAATCTCTACAAAAGTTTTAATAGGAAAGTTTAACATGGGAATTTCTTGTAATGGTCATAACTTAAATAATATTGGCCAGATTTACTTCAAACTTGGTGGGGATGTGCCTTGGGTAGATCTCTACCAAGTTTGTTCAAATGGTCACGCTCTATTGATTTTTGGATTTTTTATGAATTTTTTTGTTCCTTTTGGAGGCAAACCTTAAAAACTCTTCTCCTCTGAAAACGCTCATCCAATTGCTTTGATATCATACATAGACACTCCCGGGGACACCTATTTCCCAATTTGTTCACCAGCTGGTGCTGCAATTTTTTATGAATTTTTTGTATGGTTTTGCTATTTTTCACTTGTTCTCAGAACCGTCCCTTAGATTAAGCTGAAATGTGATGGATATGATGATGTTGTGGAAGGGTCAAACAGTTGTTTAGTAGGTGGCTCTGCTTTGGATTCCTGATTTTTAAGGATTTTCAATTCGGGTACTTTTCATTCAATGCAGCTTTCCTGTTGATTACTATGTAAGTCAATGGGCATTCTAATGCTAATTCACAGGACAACTGACACGAAATTTACTGTTTACTTGATAACTTGAGATCTGTTTTGAGTTAGCTACACATGTTAATTATTCTGTATGAAAGTCATGCTGAGACAGTACATGAATGACCTTGACCTCGTTTGTGGTGTCACAGTGCAACATACATGAATTTTACTCTTCATTACAACTTGAGAACTACGTGAACTTTGATGATGCACATGTAAGTATTCTTCTATAAAGGTCAGACTTACTCAGAACATGGTGTCCTTGATCCTTTCCCAAGTTCATAGAGCTGCAAGTGTGATGAATGTCAAGATCAGTTGAGGCATGGGCTGTCCACACAGCCCTCTTGTTTAATTATTTACTTCATCCCAATGAGATTCTTTATCTTAGAAGCCCACTCACATACTAGAAGTTATAATCTGAAAACCCACAAAGATATTTTCCATTAGTTATTTGTTTTATTTATTTATAATCCTGAAGTGCAGGTTTACATGAAGCTGAATTATCTGGGCGGTATTTTATTTTAGTGTTTGAATAATTAATTATTTAATGAACTATTTGTTTTTATGTATTAGCTAAGCTGATATTGTCCATTCACTGGACAAAATATGATCAGTCTGCACTTTCTTAGGCCCCCAAAATGGCTCTTGGACAATATTGTACATCTAAGACTACACATTAAAACCTTTGACTACATCTTTCACTTTTCAATATTCATCACTTTATTTCAAATTTATATTTTACAAAAGTATCATTTCCACCCAGTTTAAAAAGTTCCATAATTTTAAAACACTTACCAAAGAAAATAAACAAAAATTGATAGAAAATATTACAACTATACATATAGTGCCATATTGGCGGACTAATGTACTACAGGACCATGTGGCAGGGAACCAAGCACAGATAACTGATGAGCTTAGAAGCAAAACAATTGGATTTAAACCTGAAGCGTGTTCATTTCCTTTCAAGGAAGCACACTGTCAGGATTATCACACAACAAATGTCTGAATTATTTCAAATTTTGGTGAACTTCCAGAACTGATCTTTATTTCGGTAGGTAAAATACACCAATTATCGCCCATATTGCTGGAATTTTTACAAATAAAATTGTTTGTAACTCAGGTTGCAACGATACATTTTCTCACGATACGATACATATCTCGATACAAGGGTCACGATACGATATGTGCAGCTGAATAATATAATGCATAATATGGAAGTAGGTTCAACCTAGTAGCAAGCCGAGCATATATACTAAATATCTTGTAGCCTAAGATGCAAACGTCAGCATTACCAGGCATCAGTATGAGGTATGAATTCACCATTGCGGCCAATCAGGTGCAGGTTACCGCACTAAATAGTTCTTGGTTGTCGTGTGCTGACACCTTTTGGGGGCCATTTTCCTGTAATTAACCCACTGTTTCAGCTAGACTATTACATGAGCTTATCAGCCTGTTTGTGTTGTATGGCTTGACAGATATTTTTTCCATGATGAGTTTTATAAACAGAGGGCAAATCACATATTCATACGCAGTGGCGTAATGCTGGCAAGCCGTGCTCGGATCACGTGTTTCCTGGCTATGACAGGCAAACACTGGCATAACTTTTGATTCTATCTATAGACTCGCCTTTTTTATTTTGAATGTTTTCAATGAAAGGTGTCTGCACAACACCAACTGCATACTTTATTTTAAAAAGTGACGCAACAAAAGTTATACGCCTTTATGCTAATATGAGAATATACAGTAAATATAATGGTGGTTTCATCCCTGAAGAAAAACTGATGCTGACAGATGAAATTTTAAAATTTCACCTTCATGTCAAATTTATTTGCTCTAAATGTTGCCTTACCACTTATATTTGTCAGATCAAACCATTTGAGATGGCTATCTTTATTTGTTTATGTAAAATAAAACAATTAAATTGTGTCAATGGTTTACAATAGGGTACATTGCTGGATTTTCATGTATTAACCAAAACAATAATGATATTTGCATATTTTGGGGAAAAATGAAGAAAGAGTGACTTTTAAACTGATATTCAGGTTAAATTCTCCATTTTAAAAGAAGATTGAATGGGGATGAATGATATTTCAAAGGAAAAAATGTTGAAATTGACTTTAATCTTTGCATATTTAAAAACAGCTGAAAAAGCCCCCAACTACTTGATAAATGAAGATGGAAACTAGGAAGGATTACAAAGTGATCATGATGGCCTTGTAACCACTTGATGGTAGAAAAAAGACTGATATATATGTGTACAAACAAGTGTGTATCATCAATAGTTAAAATTTTATTAGAGCAACAATGAGGCAGTTTGTACCACTCAGCAGCCATCATTTTTAGGGGGTGGTGGTATCAAGGTCAATGTAGGTTCACTGACCAGGTTTTTTTCTGGCAAGCTGTATTATTTTGTTACAAACAGAAAATAATAATGTAACCCAAGTGAAAAAAATTAAGATGAAATCAAATTTTTGAAGAAAAAATAATGAATTTTATTGATTGGTGGGGTCAGATCAAAACACTTGAAATTGCATTGGGAATCCATTGTGATAGTGCATAGAAAAGGTGTTATATTTCCAAAAGTATATCAGTTAGCTGAATTTTCTTTTCACAGTATTACACTTGTATGGGTCAGTATTGCATATGCATAATTAACATGAATATTAATTGTCATTTGCATAATGAAGGTATGAATACACCATTGCGGCCAATCAGGTGCAGGTTACCGCACTAAATAGTTCTTGGTTGTCGTGTGCTGACACTTTTGGGGGCCATTTACCTGTTATTAACCCACTGTTTCAGCTAGACTATTACATGAGCTTATCAGCCTGTTTGTGTTGTATGGTTTGACAGATATTTTTTCCATGATGAGTTTTATAAACAGAGGGCAAATCACATATTCATACGCAGTGGCGTAATGCTGGCAAGCCGTGCTCGGATCACGTGTTTCCTGGCTATGACAGGCAAACACTGGCATAACTTTTGATTCTATCTATAGACTCGCCTTTTTTATTTTGAATGTTTTCAATGAAAGGTGTCTGCACAACACCAACTGCATACTTTATTTTAAAAAGTGACGCAACAAAAGTTATACGCCTTTATGCTAATATGAGAATATACAGTAAATATAATGGTGGTTTCATCCCATGAATACACCATTGGGGCCCGGTCCGTCTAATTACCGAAAGCAACCGAAAACAACAGAAAGTTACCAAAAACAACTGAAAGTAACCGAATGCAACTGAAAGCGACCGAAAGCAAGCTATTTTTAGATCCTATATACTGAAAGCAAGCTTTCATTTACAGTGGACAGATCTGCATACGTAGGTTACCGTGTGTAATTGCGACCTTAATTTCTGCATTGTTCAGAGTCATTATATAGTTGTCACAATGTTGCTGGACGTAATAATGGAGCTCTACCCCCGGGGATTTATGCCACAGGGCCAGTGGGTACGCATGACATTGTGCAAGAGTCCGGGACAGCGAGGTGACTATGACACAACCGTCCCTCTGACTCAATGGGGTTGGCCGTGAGCACCTCGCTATGACCATACAGACATCTCCAGCCCAGAAATCTATCTAGGAGTATGTATGTTATCTTACTGGAATCAAATCTATCCAGGAGCATTGAAGTTATCCTGGCTACATGAAACACAGAAAGGAAAAAATGATCATACAGACATCACCAGCCCACAAATCTATCTAGGAGCATGAATGTTATCCTACTGGAATCAGATCTATCCAAGAGCATTTAAGTTATCCTGGCTGCATAAATAAAGAGAAAGATGACCATAGAAACATAACCTGCCCACAAATCTATCTAGCAGCATGAATGCTATCCGACTGCAATCAAGTCTGACCAGGAGCATTGAACTTATCCTGTCCACATGAAACACAGGAGGAAATGACCGCACAAACATCACCAGCATACAGATCTATCTAGGAGCATGCATATCAATGTTATCCCACTGGAATAAAATCTATCCAGGAGCATTAAAGTTATCCTGGCCACATGAAACACAGAAAGAAATTATCGCACAGACATCACCATCAAACAGATCTATCTAGGAGCATGGATGTTATTCTACTTGAATCAAATCTATTCATGAGCACTGAAGTTATTCCGGCCTCAAGAAACATGAAATTTATGTTATCCTAAGAGAATCAGATCACTCTGGGAGCGTAAAAAATATCCTGGCTACACGAAACACACACACACACACACACACACACACACACACACACACACACCTATCACAAGAAATATTGTTTTTAATTAGGAAAATTTGGTTGTTCATGGGGATGGTTTGCCTCCTAAGCAGACTTTCTTGGGGCGATACACTATGTTGGCCCCCAGCGAAAGTCTGCCCGGCCATGTCGCAATACCATTTCAAGAGGCAATTAGCAGATCTGGCGATAACATTGTCAGGCGCCGCTGGGCCAATGAATTGTAATTCGCTTATTGTGAAAGTTGCCTGCGGCATTATTAATGAGCTGTGCGTCGTCCAATCAGATGCGAGCAACACGTCACTTCCCACACAGCAGTCAAAATAACTCCACGAAGTCGAGGACCCAAGGGAGTAATCCAATTGACACCTACTCAAACGTGGTTTACTTGCTTGTGTATCTTTGACTTACTGGAGTAAAAGATGTCAGAATGGAACAGGGTGCTGTGTATTGCGATCGGGAAATGTTCCCGTCGTCACCTTCACCCAGAATACAAGACAACACCCCTAACTTGCTCAGTTCTTGCTGATGAGATTTCATTAGACTTACGAGCGGGCAAACTAAGATTACTACAGGTTTAGCTGGAGTTGGCGTTTTCGGTTTCACCAGGTCAGGTATTAGTTGGAATATTCGGCTTTTTCCACTGCCTGTTGGTAAAATTACAAAAGTGTCTTTCTTCTCAACAATAACATTAAATAATGCTTGCTCCTGGTGTTTGGTCGCCTGATAATTTACTCCCATCTCTTGCCAACAATCCTCAAGAACTTCCCTGAATTTTTTCTCATCCATTTTTTTCTTTTTTCCCGTGACACTGACGCTGTTCGTAGGCAGCTAATTTAGTAATTACAACTGGGCTGAGTGCGTAACACAGTTGCCGTACATGGCAGAACAGTAGCTGGATCAGGGGTCACATTAAGCTTGCGTCCTGCGTCATAGACGCAAAAAATAAAGAAATGACGCCTGGAAATTAATACAACATTGTCATTTTGCGTCTCTGTGGATGCACGCACAAAAACGCGATGCATTTTTGAAAGATACAACTACAAAAATTACCCCAAGCGGTCACGGTGTTTTGTATCGACCATTATCAATCTCGTGATTATTTATTATACTGATGGAATCCTCTGATGTTCGTCTTTCTATGTAACAAGCTCTCTTATTTGCTAAGAAAAAATATTCGTGGGGTATCCTCCAAAAATTTGCCAGAATGGGAATGGATGGACGTCACTTCACCTCATTATAAATGCTGAGAGCACTTCCAGGCTCCTCATTGGGTGGATTTGATCACGTGCCGCTCACTGTCCAATCAAATTCGTTGTTCCCCATGTGCTTGTCTCAAGTCCGCAATGTTGGGAAGGTACAAGTCGTATCACGCAAAGATTATTGGACTAAGATGTTAAATTTTCAAATCACATTTTCACCAAGAAGAGTTCCATCGAAAAAATCTAGACCTAGATAAAGGCACGAGTGAAAATTTATTACGGACGGCAAGGAAAATACGCAGATTAGTCATCCAAGGTTACACGTGGACGAAGCGAAATTTTGCATTAGCCGGCCTAACAGCGTAACACGATCTTGTTCATCACTGTCTCCGTTGGTTCACGTGGTTATTGGTGTTTTTGAAACAAAATTTGGTTGTTTTGATTTCATTGAAATGTTTGAGTGGAACAAATCTGTAGGAATTAAAAAAATTTATGATCGAAGGCGGGAAAAATGTGTAGCGGAAAACCATGCCTGGGTGCATGCCCGTGACAGGCTGTGTACACTCGCTTGTCTGTTGCAGGGCTTGTGGGCCTGCCGTGTTGCTTGGTGAATTAAGTGACCGCAATTAAGATCGGACTCTTAACACCGCCTACGGTATCAATTTTTTCAGGTATATTGAAATAGAAGGTCCACAGAAATATAAATCATATAATTTCTGACAATTTCGTCACGTGGAATCAATCGCAAAAATAACAGAGCCCAGGCATGTTGAATCACGCATGCCGCTTGTTGTGCAAGCGAGTTAAAAAAAAAATTGATAATAATGAGTTACCTACGTGAGCATACAGACCCTATGTTATGTTCGTTTCTAGGCTTAAGTTACATGCATGTTTTTTATATTTATCATTGTGATATATGTTAATTATACCAAATAAAATCAATTAATCAAATTACATCAAATGAAGTCCAGTTTGCACAATTTCAGACTGGACCCATAGATTCAGTTCATGGACGCACTATTTTTCCTGAAAATGGAGAAAGATGGGTCCAACGGACCCACACTGAAAAATCCTTAATGTGACCCCTGCTGGATATCGCACAGCAGAGGTGTTAATCCGGTTACCCCCATTATGTTGTTCGCACCTTCCCAGAAGGTGAACCCAAACAGTTAATTGTGCAGCGTGTGGTCAATACCCACTGGGCCATGTAATAGCCTAGAAACAAAATGGCGCTTACAGAGTCACTATCCCACAATCCACTGCACGCATCCCAACACCTGGCCACTCGCTGGCTGCGATGCCAGGATGGCGCTGCCTGCTTCCAGACAGTGACGCTGCCAAAGAAAGGCAGACGTTCGCCGGGGGATAGTAGACCGCCAAGAACGGATGTTTAGCAGGCAAGGGTATGGTCTATTTACTTTGCATAACTTCATAAAAGAAACATTATCAAAAGTATTTATAAGCAAACCTCTTCGTTTTTATTATTCCTGTGGCTTTCTTTTCTTACATCAAGACTGGAGCAAAAAATATATGGTATATTTTCCTAACTTATGTCGCTGGTAAATTTGTTTCACAAAATCGCCTGCTTAGCTGAATTTCAGGTCGGTCCAAATTCAAAGAAGAAGGAGAAGGAGGAGGAGGAGGAGGAGGAGGAGGAGGAGGAGGAGGAGGAGGAGATAGTTTTTTTCAGACTTTTTGTGAAACTTCAACCATACAGATAAATATTTGTCAGGCCAAAATTTCTTGCGTAGCAGACCCAGGGCCTTTGACATTTGGGATGGCACCACCAACAAAATACAAATGTGGCAGAGAGTCCGCTAAACAGGCAATAACACAAAAATGACATAATGAGAGAACAAACTTAGTTCTGATTACCCTACCTATCTGCATTTTTTCAAAAATATCTTGACCTTGCTGCATTTCTTCAATCCAAGGTGTATTTTGGGTGTGTTTTTGGTGTATGGAGAGCTTTCCTATGGTAAGACCATCACCATCCATCCCCCCCCCCCTTATTTGAAGGGGATTAAATCCTGTAAAAACATAATTCAATATTTGGACATCCCCAAGTGCCCCCACCCCTCTCCCACCAAGTAATGCTGACCTGGCCCTAAATTTATTTATTAATTTGTTTGGTTGGTTGGTTGGCTGGCTGGTTGGTTGGTTTACCCTGGGTGACCCTTTCAGAGCACAGCTCTGTTCTTCCAAGGGGCCCAGCATACATCTAGATGAATAACTTAACTAAAAATTTAATGTGAAAGGAAACAAAACTAAAACTTACTAACAGCTTAAAAGGGTTAATATGACTAGGCAAAATTTCTAAACAAATCTACAAACTAGAAAACTAAAAGGAGTTGAGAAACACAGGTACTAAAATACATCATTTAAAAAAATGAGCCTTATACTGACATTTAAAATCACACACATTTTTACAGTTTTTAAAAATGTCTGGCAGGCTATTAAGAATGCAAGCACCTTCATACACAAGCGAACGTTTGAATATACTTTTTTTAGGAAAAGGAACATTGATAGTATTTCCCGTTGCATATAGTGTTGAATAGTGATTAATTTCATTTAGAAGGCAGATTTGGTCTATGGCGGCAATCACATATTCATGTATGTATATGTGATTACCACCATAGCAGAGGTAAGCTGTGTGTATAAGTATAGGTACAGCATTCAAAATCCATACAATCGGATTAAATAGCAAACAAACAAACAAACAAACAAAAAATTTAGAAAAATCAATGAAGCTTCTAACACATTTTTATACACCCACTTGGGGAGTGGGAGGGAAAAATTACAGCACTACCTGGTGTAGATTGATCAAAAGTAGGTGAACAGAGGTATGCTCAGGTGATTTCAAAACAACATTCATCAGGGACTGGTGAAACTGAATTTGACTTGATGATGTCTCTCCCCAGTCCCCAGCCCCCACGCCCGAACCGAGGGAGTCTACCACCTTTACATCTCAAATTTTTAAGTTTATGCTTAGAGTGTGGCAAATGTTTCATCAAACCCAGTATGAAAATTTAGTATTTTCTTTTATAATTTAAAAACAAAAAACAAAAAAACATATGTTGGAGTTCTGCGTAAGATGTGCAAGACATCACTGGGTTAAGCTGTTATGTTGTTGGAGTGTGAATTAGTGACCCAAGGGGCGGGTTGGGGGAGGGAGACTTCAACTACTGTGATCATCTCTGGGATACATGTAAGCTCTGCTTCAATCAAGTTTAGAGGACTTTGCTTTCAGTGTGTCAACTTCTATTTTTCATCTAAATACATGTATTATACTTTCTGTGATATTCGGAAATGTAAAGCAATCTTACTACTATATATAGAGTTATCATAACTATGTTACTAGGAAAGCCCGAGGCGAGACATAATTGGGGCCTATTTTCCTCGGAAGGGGTAAGTATACCTGCTATGCTTGCAAGTGAATGAAAGTGGCGATTATGTTCATGAATACTTACGCATATTAACCTAAGATTCCTTCTATTGTTACATTGAACCTTTGATCACATTATTATTCCACAACAGCTATTGACTCTTAGTACTTCTATTGCTTGTTGAAGCTCGAAACACACACACTCGATCTCAGCAACCACAGCAGTTGCTGACTTCCAGTTCAGCGTTATGAACGAGTTTATGACTTTATGTTTATAAAACTTTATTATTAACGCTTGCGTTTGAAAATTAGAAAATGTTGGTTCGTGTGCATTTTTAAAGTGGGAGATACCATGGAAGTATTATTCAGATACCAACACAGGGAATTGTAGGTTCATGTGAACAAAAAGTCGGCAAGTGGAATGACTCGCGTTACCGAAAGTACGTGTATCTGAAAATAGCTTGCTTTCGGTCGCTTTCTGTTGCTTTCGGTCCCGTTTGCTTCCTTTTGGTTGTTTTCGGTCGCTTTCTGTTGCTTTCAGTAATTGGATGGACCCTTGGGGCCAATCAGGTGCAGGTTACCGCACTAAATAGTTCTTGGTTGCCTTGTGCTGACACCTTTGGGGGCCATTTACCTGTAATTAACCCACTGTTTCGGCGAGACTATTACATGAACTTATCAGCCTGTTTGTGTTGTATGGTTGGAAGGATATTTTTTCCATGATGAATTTTATAAACAGAGGGTGAATCACATACTCATACACAGTGATGTAATGCTGGCAAGCCATGCTCGGAGCACATGTTTCCTGGCTATGACAGGTAAACACTGACATAACTTTTGATTCTATCTATAGACTCGCCTTTTTTATCTTGAATGTTTTCAATGAAAGGTGTCTGCACAACGGCAACTGCATACTTTATTTTAATGTGATGATGTAGTTTTCTCGTTCTTGACACTATGACAGCAAGGAAACCACAGGGTCAGGTCGTGAGCGATAATAGGAAAAATGTTCTAAACAGAGTTCCGGTTGCCAACTGAGTACAGTGTAACTTATTTTTGAAGTAAATACATGTATGCAAATTTTGCTGTCATTTGAATAAATTTTTTTATGAAACACAGTTAAACATACAAATATTGGGCAATAATGAAAGATTTACGGTTAAAAATTGAAGATGGGGGGGGGGTTGAGGTAGCTTCTCGGGAAAACTCATAGATTGGTGGCTAAAATCAAAGCTTAACAGGACTGTGAAGCTATAAAGCTTCAGGCAAAAGCCTGTTTTTACTATTTTTGACTTCTTCTCCAGAACCCTCACTCACATTAAGCTAAAACTTGGTAGATACGTTCTTTGTGGAAGGGTCCAACAAAGCTGTGTACTAGGTGGCACTGTTGTGGATTCCTAATTTTTACCTCAGCTGACTTGTCAGTCAGCTGAGGTTTTTTGAGGGTCCGTCGTCTGTCTGTCCGTCCGTCCGTCTGTCCGTCCATCGTCCGTCCGTCGTCCACAATTCACATTTTCGACTTCTTCTCAAAAACTGTCAGCCAGATTCACTTCAAACTTGGTGGAGATGTGCCTTGGGTGGGTCTCTACCAAGTTTGTTCAAATGGTCATGGTCCAGTGATTTTTCGATTTTTAATGAATTTTTTTGTTCTTTTTTGGGTAAATCTTAAAAAATCTTCTTCTCCGAAACCGCTCACCCAATTGCTTTGATATCACACAGGAACACTCCCTGGGACTCTTAGTTCTTAATTTGTTCACCAAGTGGCGCTGCAATTTTTTCCTAATTTTTTATGAATTTTTGTTTGTTATAGCTATTTTCGACTTTTTCTCCAGAACCATCACTCAGATTAAGCTGAAACGTAGTGGAAATGTTCCTTGTAGAAGGGTCAAACAAAGTTGTTCACTATGTGGTAATGCTGCAGATTGTTGATTTTTAACGATTTTTTCAATTTGGGTACTTGTTGGTCACTGAAGCTTTCCTATTGATTACTATGGAAGTCAATGGGCATTCTAATGCTAATTCACATTTTTGACTTCATTTCCAAAACCGTCATCCAGATTAACTTCAAACTTGGTGGCAATGTACCTTGGGTGGGTTTCTACCAATTTTATTCACGTGGTCATGTTCCAGTGATTTTTGGATTTTTAATGAATTTTTTTGTTGTTCTTTTGGATAAATCTTAAAAAATCTTCTTCCCCGAAACTGCCTACCCGAATACTTTGATATCACACAGGAAGACATCTAGGGATTCCTTGTTGTTAATTCGTTCACCAGGTGGCGCTGCAGTTTTTTTTCTAATTTTTTTGGTGAATTTTTGTGTGCTATAGATATTTTCGACTTCTTCTCCAGAACCGTCACTCAGATTAAGCTTACACTTGGTGGATATGTTCCTAATGGAAGGGCCAAACAAAGTTGTTCACTGTGTAGTAATGCTGCAGATTCCTGATTTTTAATGATTTTTTCAGGTCTGCTCCTTTGGGGTAAATGCACCTTTCCTGTTGATTACCATGTAAGTCAATGGGTATTCTAATGATAATTTACATTTTCGACTTCTTCTCCAAATCCATCATCCAGATTTACTTCAAACTTGGTGGCAATGTACCTTGGGTGGGTGTCTACCAGGTTTGTTCCAATGGTCATGTTCCAATGAATTTGGATTTTTTTATGATTTTTTTTCAAAAATCTCTACAAAAGTTTTAATAGGAAAACTTAACATGGGAATTTCTTGTAATGGTCATAACTTTAATAATATCGACCAGATTTACTTCAAACTTGGTGGGGTGTGCCTTAGGTGGATCTCTACCAAGTTTGTTCAAATGGTCACGCTCTATTGATTTTTGGATTTTTTATGATTTTTTTTGTTTTGGGGGGGGGGGGGCAAACCTGCAAAATTCTTCTCCTCTGAAACCGCTCACCAATTGCTTTGATATGGTACATAGACACTCCCGGGGACACCTAGTTCCCAATTTGTTCACCAGGTGGCGCTGCAATTTTTTTATATGAATTTTTTGTATGGTTTTGTTATTTTTCACTTGTTCTCAGAACCATCCCTCAGATTAAGCTGAAATGTGATGGATATATTGTTGTCGAAGGGTCAAACAGTTGTTTACTAGGTGGCACTGCTTTGGATTCCTGATTTTTAAAGATTTTCAATTCAGGTACTTATCGTTCAATGCAGCTTTCCTATTGATTACTATGTAAGTCAATGGGCATTCTAATGCTTATATTCACAGGACAACTGACACAAAATTTACTGTTTACTTGATAACTTGAGATCTGTTTTGAGTTAGCTTCACATGTTAATTACTCTGTATGAAGGTCATGCTGAGACAGTACATGAATGACCTTGACCTCGTTTGTGGGGTCACAGTGCAACATACATGAATTTTACTCTTCATTATAACTTGAGAATTACTTGAACTTTGATGTAGCACATGTAGGTGTTCTTCAATAAAGATCAGGCTTACTCAGAACATGGTGTCCTTGATACTTTCCCAAGTGCAAAGAGCTGCAAGTGTGATGAAAGTCAAGATCAGCTGAGGCACGGGCTGTTCACACAGCCCTCTTGTTTATGTTTTTTTCAGTTGAGGTAATTTTTGATAAATGCGCCTTTAGTATTGATTACTGTGCAAGTCAATAGGCATTCTAGTGCGAATTCACATTTTTGACCTCTTGGAAGAAGCTGTCAGTCAGATTGACTTCAAATTTGGTGGCAATGTAACCTTGGGTGAGTCTCTACCAAGTTTGTTGGAATGGTCAAGCTCCAGTGATTGGATTTTTTGTTTTTTTTCTGAAAAATCTTTTGAAAAGTTTTAATAGGAAAATATTAAATGGGAATTTATTTTATTGGTTATAATTTAAATAATATTGGCCAAATTTGTGTCACCTTTGGTAGGGATGTACCTTTGATAAGTGTCTATGTGTTTTGTGCCAATGGTCATGCTCTATAGCGATTTTTGGAACTCGCACACCTCATTCCCAAGGTCACAGAACAACTGACATGAAATTTACTGTTCACTTAATAACTTAGATCCATTTTTAGTCAGGACCTTGATGTTGCACATATTAATGTTTCTGTATGTAAATGATGCTGAGACAGTACATGAGTGACCTTGACCTTGTTTCTGGGATCACAGTGCAACATATATGAATTTTACGCTTCACTTTAACTTGAAAACTACTTGAATGGGACCTTGATGTTGATTGTTGCACATGTTAGTGTCCTTCTATAAAGTTCAGACTTACCCAATACAGTAAAACGTGTCCGAATGAACACCTGAGATTTGTGAACACCTGACTTAAGTGAATGTTTTTTTTTTCAGTGAACACCTTTTTGGGGTCCCAAACTACATATTCAACCTGAGATTAGTGAACGCCACCACCAAGTAAAAAGAGAAAGCCACTATTCTGTATATTGTAGATGCCCAGATAGACTGTTTTCTCCTAAAAGTGCTCAACACGCAACTGTCATGCTGTGTGGTATCACAAGTAGTACAGTTAAAATAATGAGTTGATTATACATAAGGGGGACTGTCTGGTGCTGTGAGGGGCCTTTCTTGTGATGGTCTCAGGAGGTTACAGAGAGACAGCATTAGGGTTGGGAATTGGTCCGAATTTCAAAGTCTTGATGATTGGTTTTCAGAAGTGACTGATGATCGATTATAATCGGTTTTGGGAGTATTCTCAACAACTCATTGATGGAGCTTAATGAACCAGTTTCAAGTTCTTTTTTTAAACAAAATATGAAGGTACACACCAGAGATACCACCCTATTGGCTTGCCTTCTTGCATTTGCTTGTGCTTTCTAGTGATTTATTGCTTTATGATGTGACATGCATGTGTTACCTGCAAAAGTAAAGAAGCACTATTTCTACACAACTGCTACTACTATACTAACTAGTACTCCAAAGCATATTTAAGTCACAATTTATTGACTTTATTAAAAGAAATCAGTTAATATGTACTACTAGTCATACACTACAGAGGAGAGAGGGAGGGTACCCATCACACAAAATTAAATGCTGCAACCACACATCACACACGATTAAATGTTTTCAATCACATTCACATGAAAGGAGTGACAACAGGGGATATCCATCCATTTCGTGGCTATGTCATAATGTCACATAAAATTAAAATACCCAACCAGGCAATCACACATCAGTGACATCACACAAATTTATTTCTTCTCAATTCTCATCACACATAATTTTTAATACACATCACGCAAAAGATCCCCCCCCCCCCCCCCGCGCCACCACCACAGCCTAAGGATCAGTACAGGGACTACACCCAACATTTGAAATTCAAAGAAATATATTGGCTTTTTTTGTTGGAATTAGTTTGTTTAATCTTTGGCTCTTTGCACTTATATCACAACGTAACTGCCTTAACTCCTAGCACTCTGCCAGTATCTAGTAGCGCACACAGTGTGCCACCGTGCAGTTTTCTAATCGCTTGCGCAAGAGAGGACATCCTGGATTGAAAGTGCCTGGGCTGTGTGAGTTTTGCGATTCAATCCTAGTGATCAACACAAAGTCGGTCAGAAATTACATGAGTTATAATTCTGTGCAATTTTTATTTCAATTTACACCCTAATTTTTTTATGCTCTTTGGGATGTCAAGCGTCTGGTCACTTTTTTTTTTTACCAACAAACACGGTCACGGGCCGTGCAACACAAGCGAGTGTGAACAGGCACGAATCCGGGCATGGTTTTCCGTTATGTGCGTATATTTTTCCCGGCCTTCGGTCATAAATTTCATTCCTCATTTGTTCTTTTATACAGATTTTTATCCTTTCAGACATTTTAATCAAATTAAAACAACAAACTTTGGATAAAAACATCGTGCCGTGACGTATCTGAGACAGCGATCGACAACACATCGTGTTGACACAAATCTCAATCAGGCTAAGGTTCGTCACCGTGCGGTGATGGAATCTGCGTATTTTCCTTGCTTTGCTTATGGACTTTTCATTCCTGCCTTTATCTGTGTCTAGATCTGTTCCATAGAAGTCGTTTTGCAAAAGTATGATGTCAAAATTTCGTATCTTGGTCCTATAATCTTTGCGTGAATGTGACATGTTCACCTGCACAACAAATCGAACTCGACTCAAGCACATGGCAAACAACGAGTTTGATTGGACGGTGACTTGCACGTGACCAAATCCATCCAATGAGAAACCTGGAAATGGCCCAGCGCATTTATAATGAGGTTAGATTCGCATTCTGGGCTATTTTTGGAGGGATACCCCAGGAATATTTATTTCTTAGCCACTAAGAGAGCTTCTTACATTAAGAGACGAAATTTTGAGGATTCCAGCAGTATGAAAAACAATGGCGGACGACGCAAAACGTCTTGGCGGCAAAGGGGCAAAGTTACGAAGTTTTAGCGTAAATTTTGCAAGTTGTATCATTCAAAATGTCACGAAAAACTGGTAGTTGTTTCATTTTTATCCATATAATAAAAATATATTTAAGATTTGTACCAAAAATATTCTACTAAAAACTTGTTTTACCGCACAAATACGCGATTAGCAGTAAACTCTGTATTATCGCTCACGTATAATCGATTATGGGAATTTTATAATCGAGCGCTTGGTCTTTTAAATTAATCGGACGATTGTCGATTAATCGGAACACCACTAGACAGCATATAGGTACATGTAGCCTCTTTGATGAGATTATTATGTTTATAGGAGCAAACCAGGGCTGCCATTGACTTCCACTGAGACAATGCTACTGCATAAGATTAAATCCCAAAGCAAGGTTCAACAAAAATTATTGTTGCAACTTCAGAGCTGCTGTGTACAATACATTCAGGATATTAACACTGCTAACATACAGTGTGCTACAAACAATGCATTAACACGCTAATGCATGGTTAGCGTGTGAAGAGTAATGAAAAGAGCCATGCTCATTGTTACTTCTAATACAGTAATCCTTATTGCTTCCAGGTAGGATTTAAAATTGAATAACAAAAGGCACTGTGAGACAGGGTATGTACAAGTATGAGCATCTAGCATTTCTCATGTTGGTCTTGCCATATGCACATGTAATAGGCGTTAGTTGGTGGGGGCATGTTAATTCAAGAAAATGAGTTTCAAAAGTAGGAAGAATTTATCGCTGGCAAAGAAGTCAAATATGCCTTGCTCAACGATGCTGAGACTGGGTTGAGTCATAGAAAGCTGGCAGAAAAGTGTCAAGTGTCAGTAGGATCTGTGAAAGAACATACAAGAGGAAAGGAGAAATTATTGATGCATATGAACATAACAACAATCCTAAAATTAGAAAAGAAGATTTGCTTCACAGCAAATCTGTCTGGGTGCCTTCACAATGAGAACAGTTTGAAATGATACACTTTGCCATTGTTCAACATAATCTAAATTTTGTGTATTAGCCTAGTTTTTATAAATTAAAATGCTTTGCTTTGGTTCTTGGTTCAAGGGTTGAAGGTTTGGTTGAAGCTATTAAAGATTTACATTTTGCATATTCACCAAATTTGCATAAATTAAAATCCTACAACTTTGGTTCATGGTTCATTGGATGTGGCTTTAAAACCAGGAGCATTGATTCATTTTTTACAGTATTGTAGTAATATTGAAAGTGGGGCAATACCCCTGTAGTGCATTGTGATGTCCCACCTCCTGTCCCCCCTGCGAGTTACGGAAAATGGAATGAGATCGCCCACAGCTGCATGTGAAAAAGTGCAGTGAGAACCGGAGAAGAAGACCTAGATTTGGAAACGCTTAGTTATGTCTACCCGCTCAGGGGCAATATTTTACTGCATTTATGCTGTAGAAGTGCAGTCTTCTTCCTTTACAGTGCTCTGAAGGAATCCCGAAGCACCTGGGATTAATTACAAGTCATATTTTGGTGAGAGCTGTGGAATATTTTGCCACAGTATTTACAAATTGATCTTTAGTGTGATTCTGATTTCATTACAGCAAAATACAGGTATAGTAATTCTATGACTGTTACAATGTATCACATAATAAATGATCCAATGCCACAGCAACAACAGTGGTGTGAGATGTTGGTGCAAAGTAACATTGTAACAAAACTTGAGTGTGTTTAACCATTTTGGTTCCATTGATGGAAAATATGGGTGGAAAACACGGACAAACTAGGAAAGATGATTTGCTGCACAGCAAATCAGTGTGTGTGTCTTCAAAGCATAGTAGTATGGCAATGTACAACTATTCCATAACAGAGGAGTAGAAGTTGGAATGGCATCTCAATTTATTATAGCTTTGAAGTTATTCAAGATTTGAAATTTCTAATGGTGCTATATAGCATAATTTAAATTGCTACAACTTGTATTTGTAATTCATTAAGTGTGCAATGGTCAGATTCAGATTCAGATTCAGATTCTTTTATTCGACAATAAATTGAATACATTTCAATTGTTAGGTAATAATGACAGAAATATATATAAACAAGTGCAAATAGGAGAAATAGTACATTATTACCACAGAGAACAGACAGTCAGGATGACCCAGCTAAGGATGAAAACATCCACTCTTGCATGGGCCACCTAAATTAATTTGCTTGGTCAACAACCCTCTAGTAGAAGTTAGAATGACATCTCTATCTATTATAGTGTTATAGATATTCAAGATTGAAAATTTCGAATACTGCTAATTAGCGTAATTTTAATTGCTACAACTTTTGTTTAGATTCATTACATGCGCAATGGTCAACAAACCCCCCTAGTAGAAGTTAAAATGACATCTCTATCTATTAAAGTTTTGAAGATATTCAAGTTTTAAAATTTCCAATGCTAATAATTAGCATAATTTAAATTGCTACAACTTTTGTTTTAAATTCATTAGATGCGCACTGGTCAATAACCCCCTAGTAGAAGTTGGAGTGACGTCTGTATGTATTATGCTTCTTAAGATATTCAAGATTTAAAATTTCAAATGCCCCTAATTTGCATAATTTTAAACATCTTCATTCCTCTGTATAAAAAGGTCCTTGTATGGAGGTACAATCATGCCAAGTTTGGAGTTTCTATGTATAATAGTCTCCGAGAAAAGTGTTGGACAAATTTGCTGGTAAAGAAGAAAGGTAGAAGCTAGAAAAGAAGATTTGCTTCAAAGCAAATTTGTGTGTGCCTTCAAAAGTTGTAAATGTTAAATGCTACAACTTTTATCCTTTTGTACTTCACATGACCTTAAGCTTATGGCTGTATGAAATTTCAAAGTCCAAATGACCTTGACCTTTAAACTTTACATGTCACATATGCAGTGTAAACTGCAGTGTTACAATACCCACAATTTAAGCTCAACATGAACCAAATCGGATGAAAATTGACAAAGTTATGGCAAGATGAAACTTTGAAAGGGCCGAATGACCTTGACCTTAGCCTTTTTGAGGTTACATGTTCTTATTAAAATGTGCAGTGTTGCAATACCTACAATTTGAGTTCAACATGATTAGAAAAGGATGGAAATTGTCCGAGTTATGGCTGGACGAAACTTTCAAAAGTCCAAATAACCCTGACCTTTGAACTTTAGAGGCCACATGTAAATTACAAAAATGTGCAGTGTTACCATAGCTACAATTTGAACATGATCAAAATTGGATAAAAATTGAACGAGTTATGGCTAGAAGAAAGCCACCATACAAAATGGCCTTTGACCTTGAGATGACCTCTATGTGAAGTGAACCTTGACCTCAAAAATGACATTTTGGCCAAAATGTGATGTTTGACCTTGACGTTGGAAATGACATTAACCTAGCTATATTCGAACTCCTGTACACGCGGAACAAAAGCTGCTATAATTTTTAAGATATTGAAGATTTAAAACTTTAAATACCCCTCATTTGCATAATTTTGAAAAGCATGACCTCTCATTATAAAAAGGTGAGACTTCATCTATAGATTGCAGTATAATTGTGGCAAGTTTGGAGTTTCTGTATGTTATACTTTTTACATGAAATGTCGGACAAATTTGCCTGTAAAGAAAGAAAGAAAAAGAGAAAAAGGAGGTAAGAAAGAAAGAAATAAAGAATTCATAGAAAAACAATATGTCTGTGTTGGCACACAGATATAACTAGGAAAGATTTGCTTCAAAGCAAATCTGTCTGCTTTCAAAAGTTGTGAATATTAAATGCTACAGCTTTTATCCTTTGGTACTTCACATTACATTAAGCTTATGGCTGGATACAAATTTCAAAGTCCAAATGACCTTAATATTTGACCTTCAGAGGTCACATGTAAGTTTCAAAAATGTGCAGTGTTAAAATAGCTACAATTTGAGCCTAACATGATCATAATTGGATAAAAATTGACCAAGTTATGGCTAGAAGAAAGCCACCATCGAAAGTGGCCTTTGACCTTCAGATGACCTCTACCTGAAGTGAACCTTGACCTCAAAGATGAGATTTTGGCTTAAAATTGACCTTAGCCCTTGACATGACCTTTGACCTTGGCATTTGAGATGACCTTTACCTTGCTATGATCGAACTCATTTACACTCAGAACCACATCTACTATAGTATATAAGATATTGAAGATTTAAAACTTTAAATAGCCCTCATTTGCATAATTTTGAAAAGCATGACCTCTCATTATAAAAAGGCCAGACTTCATCTATAGAAGTATAATTGTGCCAAGTTTGGAGTTTCTACATGTAATACCTTTCAAATGAAATGTCGGACAAATTTGCCTGTAAAGAAGGAAATGAATTTTCTAGAAAAACAATATGTCTGTGTTCGCACACAGCTATAACTAGAAAAGATGATTTGCTGCATAGCAAATCAGTGTGTGTGTCTTCAAAGCATATTGGTATGGCAATGTACAACTATTCCATAACACAGGAGTAAAAGTTGGAATGGCATCTCTATCTATTACAGCTTTGAAGTTATTTAAGATTTAAAATTTCTAATGGTGCTATTTAGCGTAATTCAAATTGCTACAACTTTTGTTTTAGATGCATTACATGCACAATGGTCAGGAAACCCCTATTAGAAGTTAAACTGACATGAACATGAACCAAATCGGATGAAAATTTACCAAGTTATGGCAAGATGAAACTTTCAAAGTGCCAAATGACCTTGACCGTTGCCCTTTCGAGGTCACGTGTTCTTATAAAAATGTGCAGTGTTGCAATACCTACAATTTGAGTCTAACATGATTAGAATTGGATGGAAAATAGCCAAGTTGTGACTGGATGAAACTTTCAAAGGTTCAAATGACCTTGACCTTTGACCATTAGAGGTCACACATAAATTTTAAAATATGCAGGGTTACAATAGCTACAATATGAGCCCAACATGATCAAAATTAGATAAAAATTGACCAAGTTATGGCTAGAAGAAGGCCACCAAGGAAAGTGGCCTTTGACCTTGAAATTACCTTTGACCTTGAGATGACCTCTACCTGAAGTGAACCTTGACCTCTAAAATGACATTTTGGCTTAAAATTGACCTTTGACCTTGACATGACCTTGACATTTGAGATGACCTTTACCTTGCTATGATTGAACTCCTTTACACTCGGGACCACATCTACTATAGTATACAAGATATTGAAGATTTAAAACTTTA
Source organism: Hermodice carunculata (assembly GCA_964020975.1). Taxonomy (NCBI): domain Eukaryota; kingdom Metazoa; phylum Annelida; class Polychaeta; order Eunicida; family Amphinomidae; genus Hermodice; species Hermodice carunculata. The sequence continues at coordinate 55,273,960 of OZ026628.1, read as the reverse complement.
ATTAGCCCTCATTTGCATAATTTTCAAAAGCATGACCTCTCATTATAAAAAGGCCAGACTTTATCCATAGAAGTATAATTGTGCAAAGTTTGGAGTTTCTACATGTAATACTTTTCAAATGAAATGTCGGACAAATTTGCCGGTAAAGAAAGAAAGAAAGAAAGAAAGAAAAAGAAAGAAAGAAAGAAAGAAAGAAAGAAAGAAAGAAAGAAAGAAAGAAAGAAAGAAAGAAAGAAAGAAAGAAAGAAAGAAAGAAAGAAAGAAAGAAAGAAAGAAAGAAAGAAAGAAAGAAAGAAAGAAAGAAAGAAAGAAAGAAAGAAAGAAAGAAAGAAAGAAAGATGATTTGCTGCAAAGCAAATCAGTGTGTGTGTCTTCAAAGCATATTGGTATGGCAAAGTACACTATTCCATAAAACAGGAGTAGAAGTTGGAATCGTATCTCTATCTATTATAGCTTTGAAGTTATTCAAGATTTAAAATTTCTAATGGTGCTATTTAGCAATTTAAATTGCTACAACTTTCATTTTTAATTCATTAGGTGATTAGGTGCCAATGGTCAACAACCCCCTAGTAGAAGTTGGAATGACATCTCTATTATACTGTTGAAGATATTCAAGATTGAAAATTTCAAATTCAGTCAGAAAGAAAGAAAGAAAGACGGACAGATAGACAGACAGACAGACAGAAAGACAGACAGACAGACAGACAGAAAGAAAGAAAGAAAGAAAGAAAGAAAGAAAGAAAGAAAGAAAGAAAGAAAGAAAGAAAGAAAGAAAAGTGTGTGTTAACACACACACACTTTAATGATAGAATGCATGAGCAGGGATCTTGAGCATTTCCTGGACTGTGTAATTGTATATAAATAATGTAGCCCAAAATGTTTTCTTTAAGAGCCACTGTACTGACTGGTGTCCAGAAAGAAAACATTAACTTATAATTAAATTACCAAACAGACATAGCCATTCAATCAATGCAGCCAATGTTTATATGACAAAATTAACTCATTCAGTGATGAACCCAAAGGATATGCTGCTTGCTTCTTCTTTCAAATTTGCATTGCTAATACAATGTGTGAAACAAATAAAAAGGGTCAGAATATCACACATCATGAGCAGATATTATATTCTATTATGATTGTCAGAAATTTTAAATCAGAACCCCCTAATTTAAAATATAAGAATACTCAGTATATCCCTTTGATACAAATTTTACTGACAGTAAATGAAGACTTCTGTCCTGAATGAGTCAAGGCATGCCGCATTTTCAAAGGGTCATTTTGATGTCACATCTTGTAAAATATATACCAGGATTATGGCTTGTTTGCAATTTAATTGAGATCTGACACCCCTGTAAAAATGTCCCACAGGTCTTACAATGTTGATAAAGGCTGTGGATTATGAGTGAAATCTATTGGGGGTAATAAAATACACATCAACTTCAGGAGGAAAGGGTAGGGTTTATTTTGATGTGGTTACACTTGCCAGGACTTTGGAATACGCTGGCCATTTGATACCAATCATTCACTGTCACTGGTCACGTGTGTTTGGTGGGGTGGCAGACACATAGCAGAGCCAGCTCCACAGCTATATAACATATGGAAGATTTAATTAGCCCTCATTTGCATAATTTTTAAAAGCATGACCTCTCATTATAAAAAGGCCAGACTTTATCTATAGAAGTATAATTGTGCCAAGTTTGGAGTTTCTACGTGTTATACTTTTCAAATGAAATGTCGGACAAATTTGCCTGTAAAGAAAGAAAGAAAGAAAGAAGAAAGAAAGAAAGAAAGAAAGAAAGAAAGAAAGAAAGAAAGAAATAAAGAATTCCTTGTAAAACAGAAAAGTGTGTGCTGACACACACACTTTAATTCCTAGAAAAACAGAAAAGTGTGCGTTGACACACACACTTTAATAAAGAATTTCAGGAAAAACAGAAAAGTGTGTGTGTTGACACACACACTTTAACAAGGACTGATCTTGTTCCATACCCAGGTCTTGGGTTGAACAGTTTATACCAGGTTGAGTTAGCTGGCCATTGTAATGCGTATAACCAATTACTGCTGTATATTACTAGGTGTTTAATCCCACAACCAGATAATACTTGTTTGGATAGCTACCACATTTACACCTCAAGTACGCAGCTGCCAAGATCAATTCATTTTTTTCAGTCATGTGCCACTGCTTGTGACAGTCCATGGTCAGCTTCCATTAATCGGGTGTACAAAATTCCATCTTACTGTACTGTTGTTAATATGGAACCAAAAAATAAGTTAGTTACAAGAAAATATATGCCATTGTTACATAATGGATACGATCTGAAATAAAGGATATCATAAACGTGTACTGATGAAGATGTATACGAAAACATATATTACTGCCCTCCAAGGGTCGCAAGGTTACTGCCAGGTAGCATTTTTTATATTGAAAGCTATCCACAAATGCAAACTTATATTTAATCATCCATAGACCACACAGATGGGAAGGGAAAATTAACTGTTTGTTCAGGCTTTTATATACCACAGAAGCAGACCCTAGCTGTTTCTGTGAATGCTAGAGTTTGAAACTGGCCCATCCTGATGCAAATTCCAATTTATTGCATTCATGCTAAATGAAATGTAGTAATTTTTGACAGGAAATATCATTGCCCAGATGGCAAGTTGGGATCATCTGTCTGGACCACTGCAGCAGTCCCTGCAGTACTGGTGATGCTCGAGTTGTGGGCGTCCCCTCATGTGTGTGAGGCTGAATGATCTTGTCCTCTGCTGCTTCAGCTTTATTATGTCTGGGTGCCAACCCAGCCCAGACATTTTGTTTTTCCTAGATTGTTTTTTTGTTTCCTTCTCTCTGTCTTCTTTATGACCAAATTTGTCCGGAGTTTTTCTCGGACACTATTATTCAGAAAACCACCAAACTTGCTAAGTTGACTGACCTAGCAGTGAAATTGTGCACCTGGTTTGGAATACTCATGATATTTAGAATTATGTAAATTGGGGGCAATCACAATTTTGAAAGCTCTCTATCTTCCAAACTATTGCAGATAGACACAAAATTTCAATGTGCATGTAAAGGTTTGTGACACCTGCCTATATAATGGACAGTTAATGAAAGTTGTAGAATTTCAAATTATGCTAATCAGGGGCTTGAAAATTTTCAATGTTGAATATCTTCAAAACTTTAATAGAGGTACCATTCCAACTTCAATTTGTACGTTTGTGGCAAAGCCGCGTGCAATAAACCGTGAACCAAAGTTGTAAGGATCTAAATTTATGCTAATTATGGGAATATACAAAGTTTTAATCTTGAATAGCTTCAAAACTATTAGAGATGGAGGTGCCATGCTAACTTCAAATTAGAGGTTTGTGGCAAAGCGGCATCCAATGAACCATGAACCAAAGTTGTAGAATTCTAATTTATGCAAATTAGGTGAATGCACAAAATTTAAATCTTTGAACAGGTTCAAAACTATTATAGATAGAAGTGCTATTCCAACTTCAATTTATGGATTTGTAACATGGCCACACCCAATAAATCATAAACAAAGTGGTAGGATTTTAATTTATGCAAATAAAGTGAATACACAAAATCTAAATCTTGAATAACTTCAAAACTATAAAAAATAGAGATACCATTCCAACTTCAATATGTAGGCTTGTGACATAACTGCATCCAATGAACCATATACCAAACTTTTAGGCTTTTAATTTATGCAAATTTGGCAAATACACAAAATTAAAATCTTGAATAGCTCCAAAACCAGTGTAAATAGTGATGTCATTCAAACTTCAGTTAATAAGTTTGTGACATTGCCACATCCACTTAACCAAGAACCAAATATATAGCATTTTAATTCGTGCAAGCTAGGTTAATACACAAAATGTAGACTCTTTTGGACAATGGCGAAGTGTAGCATTTCATACTGTTCTTATTTTGAAGGCACCCAGACAGATTTGCTGTAAAGCAAATCTTCTCTCGTTATTAATTCTTCATCTTTGTCATACCACGTAAATGATAAACTAAATTAAGACTCTCGGGAATCACTATGCTCTGTTGTATCTGCCATGACTCTTGGCAAACTGAAGGCACTCTGGCTTATAACACATTAACATGGCCAGCGGGTTTTGTTTGTGATGTCATCAATACCTTCCCACATTGGGCCATGATCAGAGACAATTTGCACCCTTTCCTGTCGCAAATGTTGCACACTTTTTGAGCTAAAAAGGTACTATTGGAAAATGAAAGTTAATATTTTGGTTTTTAGATATCATTTCGAACCACCTTAAACATCAACTTTCTTATTTGTGGTACCCATTCAATGAAGAGGACCTGTAACTTCACCCTTGTACACATGTCGAGGATGTTTATTGGAATTGGCACCATCTGATTACCCGTATAATCTTAGATTATATAGGACTTTCATTGTTGCAAAGGGGGGTGGGGTGGCAGTCACAGAGCATGGTATGATTTTTCTGTGTGAGAAGTATAAAAAGTTGACTCTCTAATATTCCATAGGGGGATTGACATACCACCTTGTAGTACCAAATAATTTGTATGAATGAAAATGCAGAGATTTTGATATTTTCCACCTAGAAGAATAAGGACACCCCTACATGCTATTATACAGCTTACATGGCTAAAAATTACACAACAATGGTTTGTGTGTACCTTGAATTTGTAGAAAAGAGTCATTTTTTCACCCTGAAACGGTAACGTTACATTTCTTCAGACCCCATACAGGACATCCAGGTGAAAATCATTTACCTGAATCTTCCAGCCCAATATAATTTCCACTGCCTGCCCCTGGTTGGTGTCACATAAATATTGATCCATATTTGGAAGGATCACATATTCAAAATCCTTTCTGCTGTGACAACAATGCCGCAGTGATGCACGTAGCTGTTCCACGTAATTACACCCCCACATATTACATGCCGATGCCAAGGCACACGTGCATATATATAAACTATATTCTAGTGGGCCACATGACGGTTTCCCTCATTACCTGAAGAGATAATTTAGATTGAAACCGGTCTCAATCTGTCGTCCAGTTTTCAAGGCACTAGTCTTGTCATATACGCAGATTCTCACTAAATCTTTTCTTATGTATAATCCTGAAGCTCCAACAGCGTGGCTCCATCTCTTCACATTCACAGCTTGAAGCACATGGGCCATGGTGTTTTTATTAATTCCTCAAAGTGACACTAGATGGCACACTAATCTCTAAGTTTGACAAGCACCACATGCATTCTTGCCATGCTAAATAAATTCATTTTAAAATTAATGAAGAACAATAACAAAGAAAAAACAACTTAATTTTAAGGAATTTGGTAGCTTGAGCAGAAAGATATGAAGAAAGTTGATATTCTAATGAGATATTATAATAAAAGCCAGGTGCCAGATTATCTTTGATAATTCTGTGAATGAAAACAGGCCTATCATAAGATCACAAAAACCAACACTTCACAAGATAAAGTAATTTCAAAACCAAACATTTCAAATATAAACAGTCTTAAAATTTGTTGGTCTGATCTCATGCAACATGTCAATTGTAAGACTGTTATTGTGAATTTCTTTCGCATATTACAGATGTGCACTCAGAAAAATACAGTAAAAGAACAGCAAAAAAATAAAACTGAAAAACTAATACATATACAGTGAAACCTCATTATAACGACACTCAGATATCCGACATATTCAATATAATGACACAAATTTTCCTGGGCAAACATTTATTTTCTTTGTTATTTGACTCATTTATCTGACATATTCAGTTATCCGACACATTTCCTAGGGGACAGATGGTGTCATTATAACGAGTTTTCACTGTATTTGAAACAAAGAGAACAGATAGTTCTGCATTCACAAATTGATGAATTTGCATTTAGACTATATGCTGCAAAAATATGGGAAAAGTAAATTTTTCATGCATATTATGTGCTTTTGCAATGTTAGATTTCCTGGATTTGTTGACACAGAAGTTTTTGGCAGTCTGTTTCATTTGTATCAGTATCATTATAAAAAGGAAATTGCCATCACTCACTAGTTTCTAGGAAATGTTAAATGCAAGTCCTACACTCCATTTATTTCTTTGGTGCTGTTTTTTCAGCAATGTGATACCAAGAATAAATATGTGTATCTGTTTCACCTGTTGATTCAGAGTGCTTCTTTACCTTTGAGTAGCTTTCTCAATGCCAAAGAGATGTCTCCAGATGGAGTTTCAGACACAAACAAAATTCCAAGAAAGTGGTGATTTTGGAATGGGCTGTGGGAGAGGGTGTCAATAACAATGCAAAAGTATTTTGGAAAGGGTTTTTTGTTTTTACATGATCCTTAATCTCAATTATGTGCTCTTCACTGAATTTTTAGCACTGTTTTTTTTAATGTCTGTTTTGCCTTTAGTGCAATTTGGCTTGTAGCATCAAATGTACTTTACCAGATGCTCAGCAAGTGCCAATTCCATAGAGATGAGTTGTTCTTATTTTATCACCAATCTGAAAGTTGACTCACTTTACACCTGGTTTGTTGTCATGATATGCTTTCTATGCACTAAGTTTCAATTCAACTCTCTCTTGCAATATGTGGTGACTTCAATATTGACCTGCTTAAGATAAGCGAAAAGGAAACGTTTCATGATTTTTTGGTACCTTAATGATACATGACTTTTGTCCCAAAATAACATTTCCAACTCGGTTCTCGAACAGGAAAGGGACTCTTATTGATAATATCATTTGTAAAATTAATGATACCCCTACTACATCTGGCCTTATGATTAAAAAATTTTCAGATCACCAACCGTACTTCACTAGCATTGATACTCTTCCTAAAACAAGAACAACCCCCAAACTGATAGAAATAAGGAAACAAAGTCCTGCAGACATGACAAATTTTTATAATGAATTAGTAAACTCCGACCTTATACATAAAATTAACTGCGATGTTTCCGCTGATATAAATCAAAATGTTGAAATCTTAGATGAAGTTATCGATAAAGCTATTCAGAAACACATTCCTACAAAAACTATCAAATTTAACAAATACAAGTGTAAAAAGCAAAAATGGATAACCGCAGGAATACTTTGATCCATTAAATACAGAGATAATTTATATAAAAAATGAAGTGTACATCTGTTGAGTCCCCTGTTTACCAAACTTTAAAAACTAATTTAGCAACTTACAATAATATCTTCAGAAATAGTATTATATTATATTAAAATTATACTGGAAATGGACAAGGGCAATTTACCTTTATGTATTTTCTTAGATTTATCCAAAGGTTTCGATACCATAGATTACTCTATTCTGTTGCACAAACTGAGTTATTACGGTATCAAACAAACACCCTTAAAACTCTTCGAAAGCTATTTAAAAATCGTAAACAGTACATTCAAATAGATATGTTAAATCTGATGCCATGTCCATGACCACTGGAGTTCCACAAAGCTCTATTTTAGGACCATTGCTTTTCATTATCTATATTAACGATATCTCCCATGCAGGTAAAATATTTGAAGTAATAATGTACGCAGATGATTTTACCTTATCAACCACCCTTAATTCTTTCAATGTAAATGTCAATTCGGATATTGATAGCAATATCAATGCTGCGATAAGAAACATCGTTGAATTGTTAAATGTAAATAAGCTATCACTTAATGTGAGCAAAACAAAGTTCGTGACTTTTCATCAAATAAACAAAAAATTCTGTGTACCAAATCTCAAAATAAACGAAAATCAAATTGAACATGTTGATACATTCTCTTTTCTCAGAATTACTCTTGACAAAAGTTTAAATTGGAAAGCACATGTAGATAAATTAAGTAACAAAATATCAAGAGCACTGGGAATTTTGAACAAGCTTAAAAATATGTTCCAATGACTACCAAAATAAAAATTTATAATTCTTTAATATTGTCAACTTAACTACGGAATCCTAGTGTGGGGATCTAATAATTCTAAAATTCTCAAAATGCAGGAAAAAGCTATTCGTATGATTTGTAAAAAATATAATGCTCACACAGATTCACTATTTAAAAGTCTTGGCCTCCTGAAAATAAATGATATTTTTACTCTATCAAAATTCAAATTTTTCCAAAAATTTGTTAACAATAAACTACCTGAAAATCTTCTAAAGTTACCGTTATATAGCAATCTTGAACTACATCAATATAATACCCGACAAGCTAGAAACATGTATATCACTGGATATAAACATGCCTATGCAAAAAACTGTTTAAGATTTGATCTTCCTGATACTATCAATAAAGCTGCTACGAATATTAAAGAAAAAGTCTATACCCATAGCCTTCAAGGTATGACTAGATATATTAAAAATTACTTTATACAGAGTTATTTTAAAATTTGTAATATTAACAATTGCTATGTGTGTAGGAATCAATAGCTCCTCTATTTTGTTCCTTTTTTAAAGTTGACTTTAACATTAAATGTAATTTTCTGACACGTTATTTGTACTTTTCATCTAATTGTGTAATTGTTTTTTTAGTACAATGTGTAATTGCCATGTAACTATTCTTGTATGTAATGGGTGGCTCCCATGATAGCGACATACTTTTGTCTTAATGGGAGTCTCCCAGACCAAAATACTCTTATGTATATCCTTATGTTTCATTTATTTTCTGTTTTATGTCAAATTGAATGTATTTTTTTTTGTCGAATAAAAGCATCCAGAGTCCTGAGTCCTGAGTCCTTTTATCCCTTTATCCCTTCATGATCTACATTTCCGCTTGCAGATGGCAGTATTTGAACCTTAGATTCGGTAGATCTTCCCCTCATTAATCCAAAGGAGTTTTACCTGTGAGGGTGGTAGGAGTTGTATAATATGCAAATAGACGTTCTATTTCAGGAGAAATTATCTTCCTCCCCTGTAGTTTAGAGCTATCGTTGGTTATCTGTGTCATGAATGTAACTTTGAGTTAATGCATCGATTCCTATTGATAACCATGTAAGTCAATGGGGGGGGGGGGATTGTTCCAATTGACTCCTTTTCTGTACAGAACCAACAAAGCATAGACTTTTCTCACCTCCAGCTGACTGGAGAGGGCATGGCAGGGGTGATCACTTGTGGGCATAGGGTAACACATGTTAAAAGTACCAATCTTTAAAGTAAATTTGTGGTCAATTACAGAAACATTTACATAAATTGTAAAACTTTTTGATTAGTATGCCTGTCAAAATCGGTAACAGTACCTGGCATTTTTAATTTGAAGATGTCAAGACTTTTTAGAAGCAAAATTATTGAGACCCTCATACAGTAGTCCGTATCTGTGTACTGACCACCCACACATGCATTGGTGTCAATTGGTTTCTGACACCTGTGGGGTTACTCAGCAGAGTAGTTTGTGAAACCTTTAAACTGAGTACATTTTGGCAGTCTGTGCTCATGATGCCACAGCATATGGCTCTGTGGGATATAACCATTTATACAAGTGGGGTGTTTAAAGCGCAAAACGCCATTGTTTGAGTTATTACAGACACGTCACTGATTGGGCAAGCTTTACTGCCCTAAAATTGTCTAAACCTATTGTTATTTAAGGTCAACATTTTACGAAAGGTGTCATTAATAGTTTACAGGCCATCTTCATCCCATACTTTAACATGTGCTGCTGAGATATTCATGTTATTTTACCATGTAAACCTTGCTCTGTGGCAAGTACCTGCGTCAAAACTACACAATCAAGTAGTCTTACCCCAGCAAAGGGGCTTTTTGTAGGCATTGGAGGTGAGAAAATCAATGGGCGCAGTGGTCCACCTGTGGGGAAAAGTCTTGAATTATAAGCATCATCCTGTGGCATTATGTGCTGAATGCTCTACTGTAAAGAGATGGGAATAAAACTAACATCTTCAAGGTGTGGCTTTCTTTATTTGATGCATAGGGAGAGGGGATTCTGACACCTTTGAATCAATTACCTGCATAGTTTTTGACACCTCTGCACGGAGTACATTTTGACATTGAGGAATGTCTGCTCACTATCATGCGCACCATAGTCAACAGTGGCCACTCACCAGTCATTTATGCATGTGCACACTTTGAAAAGATCAACTCAGAACAAGGCTCTTGCTAACATTTCACTGAGGAAATGCGGATTTTCCCAAAATTGCCCACATGTACTGTAATAAGTTTCCCTCTTCTGACTGTTGTGTAAATATTGTTGCAGCTGAGTTGCCACATTCTTTTCATATACACAGCTATCTGAACACGTATTCATATTTTCCCATCACCCGAGGTTTGTTCATGGATAGGTGCCCATATTAAAAGTATACAGGCAAGCAGGTCTGCCCCCCCCTGAAGGGGACTCTCTTGTGAATGGAGGCAAGAAAGCAGTTGTGCACAGTGGCTTCACTTGTGGGGGGAAAGTTTTAAAATGAGTAGGGGATGGTGCCTACATTCCATGTTTTGGCCACAAATCAATGTGCAGATAGCAGGGATAGTCATTTCTGACATGTACAGTTGGTTAGACGATGGGATCAGTGTAATTTAGAGAGTTGTGATCCTTTTTACCGACCAAGAAGTTTGATGGACATGGAAACACTTGTGAGATTCAAACACTGTGATTTCAGGCAAGATCTATATGTCTGAATGAGACTTGTTGAAGGAAAATATAGTACACAGAAGTACTTTGCAGTACAGGCAACACTTGAAAAGGAGGTAAAATGTTGTGTTTGGGACTCTTAGCTATGAAAGTGGTAGTGGGGATCTCTTTTAAAACAGGTTCCACAGTTTCTGAGCACTAATAATTTAACAGAGTTTAAATGAACTGTCATAAGCTTCACCATGATCATCATGTTAAATATTCCTGTCTCTCTAATGTATACAATTAACATTTGAATTTATAATTGCGGAAGAACTAAGAACATGCATTTTGTAGGTGGTTGTACTTTTAAAACAAGTCATATAATGTCATATAGATAAGGTTGTGTTCATTACTAGGTTCCCTGTCAAATAGAACATTTATTAATGCACCTTCTGCATTATTTCACAATTGCACTGCGGCATGTTGTGGAACCAATTGCACAGATGTATAAGTGAGTCACATATGACAAGTTGATACAAAAGGAACAAGGCACGTTTGTCACTTATTCATAGTGGTATGGCTTGAATGTTTTAAGCTTCATAGACACCTTTTATCTCAGAAGGCAATCATACATGAACACGTATGAACCTGAATAAATATATGTGTCAAATGATAATATATATATATAAAAAAAAAAGATATTATATATTACTAGCATTTCACTTAATTGCTGGCCAAGATGATTTTTTGACCCCATAGCGCTGATAGTTGCTAAAGGCATGCAATGAGGCCATGCTCAGTACACCATTACATTTAGAATGACAATGCTTTATATTGTTGTAGTACGGGAGGAAAGGAGTGTTTTCATATGAAATGGAGTTCCTGTGCATAAAATTTTATTATGCATATTTAGCAAGTAATTTGCGATTAGTGGCAAGGTTCACTGTATTGTCCTCTACCACATCTGCAATTTTCGAGAACAACAAATCGGGAACAAATCTTCCACGGTGCACCTGTGCAGGTCAGCAACAGGGCAAGCATGGTTTGGGTTTTGCCGTCATCGGCACCAAACCTACAGTTAGTTTCATTCCATACCTTTCGTCATTGTTTCAAATAACCTTGCTGCATCTAAATCTAATACAAAGTACAGTTTTTGTGTTGTAATTGCATAGAAATGACCAGTTTTGTGGTCTTTTTCGTTGGCAATTCTTCCAAGCACATTGCTGGGTAACACCAGAAGTTGAAACCACTTTTCCTATTGGCACATGTGATCAAACATATCAGAGTTAATTATTCGAAAAGTCGTGAGGATCTGAACTACATCATCATTAGCCAATAGTAGTGGAAATCTTGGGCTTCCAAGTTGCTGTGGATATATGTGGATTTCAATGGATTATCTTATGTGTGGATTTCAATGGATTATCTGTGTTATATACCTGTAAAAAATAGTTTTGGAATAAACTAGTGAGTTGCAGCTTGTTGGTATGTACAGAAACGGAGAAATCATGTCAAACGTGAAGCGAGATGGTGGTCCAGATGTGAGCTTCGTTTCAAACCTTTCTATATAGGGGCTCCATGTGACGACGTTGTGGTTTTAGGCCCATCCTCCACCATCTTATTAGCATGAACAATTGACTTCACAGATGAATACACAATATTTTAGCTGTGAGAGAATTTCACAACAGAATGGGATGGAGCCAAGGAAAAGTAGCCTTTTACAGGTTAAAATCTCAATTGGGTTTTAACAAATTACAATACATGTATGTGGCAAAACATGTGGATGATGACCCTTGGCCTTGACGCATGTCATATTACATTTTGCCGATATGGGGGGGGGGGGGGCATTTAGGTACCACATGATCCCATGCTCACTTTTAATTGTGTGAACCTCTGCGAACAAATGCGTTTAGTCCATATTTTCATATGCGCTTAGTAACTTAGACCTCATTTATTGACATAAGTGTGGTACATCCACGCGTGAAACTAAATTGAATTGAATGTGCATAACTGAAACCACATGCCAATAGAACAGAACTAGTTTAACATGTACTCAAATAAAATGTAAAATGGGAAAAATACGCAAAATGTTTGGGTAAATTCGTGTGTAGGTGCGGATGTGCTGTGCTTGGATAGAACCTATCCCTAACCAAACACAACTGTATAACTGTAAATTAAGTGGAGACTGTACTGTCTGCTCATGAATGATCACTTTCTACTTGGTAGATTGAGATAACATCATTATGACCTCTTGTAAAACAGTGGAGAATAATATTTTCTACACAGTTGTTTTATTGTTGAAACACTCCAAAGACACCCAAGGGTGGGCAGGAAGCCCAGACCATTGCAGTGGACACCCTGCTGCACTACCAATGATCAACACACATGAGCTTGACACCCAGTAAGTGTGGTATACAATTTCAGAGCCAGAAACTTTACATGCGGAACGAACGTTACACTTGCCACATGCTTGTCAGCAGAGAAGTGTCCAGTGTGATTGCTTGATACAGGCCAAGCAGCCCAGCACCTTCCTGCACAACTCAGATTGTGACAATCTCAGACACCACTGTGCTCGCGTGTGCCATCCTTTGTGACCCCTTACTGTGTTGCCCAGTTTGTAACATCATATTGAACACAACATTGTCTTACCAAAGTAAGGTAGCTGAGGTTTGGCCTGTCAGACTTTCTTTCTACATTCCGGTTGTTCAGTCTTCAGTTATGGGACAATATAAAAATGGAATCCTGCACACTTTGACACATGTGACATTTCCCTCTTGCATTCACTGCAGAGTTAATATTTTTACATGTTGAGGTGTGATGAAAATGTTGCGGGACTGTACAAGTTGTATACATTACATGTTAGCCAGCCTAGGACAAGTCAAATTCCAATCAGGGCAAGTTAAAATCTCACAGCACTAGCCCTTGAGGCAACAAGAAATTTTGGTTCTCTAAATGAGGTTTATATAGATGGACCAGGAAGTTTGAATGGGGGACAAAATTGCTACCCATGAGGACTGCAGTAGATAAAAATAATTGCACAAACCTGTGCGACACAACTTAATACTGACAATCACTGAAAAATATTTCCTATGACTTAAATTTGACAGACAGATCTCTACATGCATGTACACAGAGATGCAGATTTCCAATGCTTTGCTTTCTATTTTCAGCCACGCTGAGACCATCTACTTTTACCACCACTGGAAAGAAAGAAAAAGATGCCTTTCTATTTTCAGCCACACTGAGACCATCTACTTTTACCACCACTGGAAAGAAAGAATTAGATGCCAGTTCGCCGATTGGACATGAACACTGGGTTTGGTTTATTGGTGTCAGAATTTTTGGATGTGTACTTACATTGGCTATGATATGGTTGGTGTACGTCATAGCAACACACTGCTGTGCATCACAAAACGGATCAAGGCAACCAGCAATACGTATGATTGTGCGTACTAGAGCAAACAATGACAGCATAGAAACATATGTGTAGACACAAAATGCTCTTGTAAGGCTAACCAGAGCAATATTGTTGGAATATTATTCTTGAATTAATATTTCAAGAGTATCTTGACCCTTTCTTGCTCAAATCATCCGAAAATATCCACTGATAAAATACTCTGCCTCTCTGTGAATTTTTATCCATTAGTTGGAGAAGTAGAGGATCTTACATGGGTGACTGTGAGTGAGGATTTTTACCCGTCATGCTAGGGCACACGTCCTGCCAAAAATCATAAACATTGTGTGATATGCAATCCTTCTTATTCTTCCTAGCAAAAAGGGTCATCACTGCTGCTGCCAAACTGATATAATGGCATGTAACATATGAGGGCATTTGTCCTTGTGGCACCATCACAATTCTTCCCATTTTGTCCTCAGGACAAGTTATTTTGATATTTGACTTTTCCCTTGTTCTAACTCACTTGTTCATCTACTGTACTACTTTTTGTGAAAGCAATGTTTTAGTTACCTCCAGTGCAAGGACTTTCAAACATGTACTTGCCCCGATTGAAATTTAACATGTGACGTGGAAGAGAGCATGTTGAGCTCGGTCTTTGGACAAGTACAACCCGAGAGAAATTCTCTGGCCTTGAATCAAGACCTTCAGGACGACATAAAACAGCATTTCCAGTAAAACGCTTTATTCTTCTAAACACACTGATATCAAGGAGGCTATGCATCTCACATTGGTTGGGGAATGTTTACACCACTAAGCCCCCCTCCCCCCCCCCCAAAAAAAATGAAGCCTTCCATAGAGGTCATTTCTTTATGTACATGCATAATTTTTAACCAAATGCACTGACACTGATTCAGTTTTATATAAAATTCTGTAAAACTTGGAAGAAAAATATGACTTCTTTCATTCATCAAATTATTTCAAATGTGCCTGGAAAAATAAATGTAACATTTATGTGGCCATAGGCCAAAAAAAAAAGATAACATTTTATATCTCTTGTCTACTACAAAACTTTCAGAGCCTTGCATCAAAACTATTTTATTTATGCACAGCAGAAGATATAATCTTATGTTATTTAGGTCCTGGTCTTGCATGTTTTAGAAACCATAAAAAGTAAAAACTGGTAAACCTACGAAGATGAGAGTTTCACCTACCCATTCACACAAATTATACTTAAAATGTACCTGAGAAATGCAATGCTCAAACTACCACTGCTGTCAAAAGAGTGCATATATTTTTATGGCTACCCTTTAGTGACAATGAAGTACATTTTTCTACATTTTCCATACCAATATTTTCAGACCGCATGGAGTATTACATGTGTAACAGTTTTCTTCTTTTAGTAGTGGGGTGGTCTTAAACTTAAATTTGCAGGACTACATCACATTACTTTAACGTCTAAGAGTGTATTCTTCTACTGCAAAATGTATTATGATACATGTATATTTATACTTCCTTATACTTTCGGAAAATGAGGGCAGGGATCTTACTGGCAGTGCCATTGGAACTGTTGTTCTTCAATATGCTGTATGTAGTTCTGTCCATGCACCTAAGATGTGTAGCTGCATTTCACAACATCTATCATCCATAGTTATGCCAATTTTAAGGCAAACCACCAAAATGTCCACCCAAAAAGGTCTGTAATCCAGAGATCCCTTAGGAAAGTGAATAAAGACACAGGGAAGAGGCAATTTTCTCAAAACCCTATCATTTTAATAACTTGGGGAGACTGTACAGTAGACAATGTCATTGGCTGCCAGAGACCTACAATAAGCACAATACACTTATGTGTATTTAAAATAACCATGACTACTGCTGTGTATTGGCTTGGGTTCTACTGTGATGATCTCTACAGTTTAGCCCGTCTAAAACTTAACAGCCAAACGCATTTTGTGTGTTACAAAATGTTGTACTGCAGTATGTAAAGGTTGCAAAAGGTTCACAAAGGGTTTGTAAAAGGTCGACAAAAGGTTGAAAGGGCTGCAAACCATTTCAAATCATTTCATCATTTTCATCGCTAAGGTTCAGAAAGTGCCTGATATGGTAGTTAACCATAAGAGAAAGGTTTAAAAGTGTTTGAAAGGGTCTTAATGCAATAAGAGGAAATGGTTTTGAAATGGTTTGGAAAGTGCTAGAAATGGGTTTGAAAAAGGTTTGCCTTTCACTCAAATGGTTGGAAAAAGGTTGCAAAAGGTTGATGCATTTGGTGACTGTTAAGTTTAACATGGGCATTATTTTCACAAAGTTGCATATTTGTTACATCATTGGTGGATAGTCAGTTCTGAGCTGCAGTCTATATACAATTGTGATGAAACACGCTATACTAGATTATAAGGTAAAAGCAAAAAAAAAAAAAAAAAAGCATGAAGTTTGGTCACATGATATCTTTGATGCTCAGTGTTTTACATTGGCACTAAAATAGCTGCTGTCACTTTAAGTGAAACAAAACCCTTCAAGTTCTCTCACCAAAACTCTTGTTTTGTAAATGCTTTTAAAGTGATGCCAGGTATTAAATCGTTAATTTACTGGGGCCTTCCTGACAAATATGTTTTGGGTTTTCAAAAATTTCAGTCTTCATGTCACCAGGTTTTCCTGTGTGTAACAGTTTCTTAGACTGCCAACCAAGTATGTAAGATGCTTAGAGTTGTGCATGTGTCAGTGGATGAATTTATCTGACAGTAACTCGAGGAAGTAAACGTAAAGTACAGTGAAACCTCCCTATGCCGAACACCTTTAAGACCAGACAATAGTGTTAGCTATAGAAAGGTGTTCAGTATTAGGAGGTTTGCTTATAATACCAGCTTATAATGAAAATATACAATTGGGACCGAGAAAAAGTGTTCGATACAGTGGTCCCCCTCTTATAAGGCCCCCCTGAAGAGAGACCACCCCTCTACAAAGGCCACTTCTTCATGTAGCAAGTATGGGATTTTCATTGTAAATTACGCCTCAAGAGAGGCAACCCCTCTTATAAGGCCACTTTTCCAGTGCATTTGGGGTGGCCTTATAAGAGTGGAACCACTGTATATAGAGGTGTTTGATAAGGGAGGTTTAGCTGTACAGTGACAGACCACCTGCTGTTTGTAGCCACATACAGCCCATAGTACTTGTGTATTACATTCCCAAGAGTTCTGTACATACATGTATACTCACCATGTGGTTTTGTATGGAACAAAAGTATCAACTTCTCAACCATGGGCTTCTTGAAAGAATATAGTCCTCCTCAGGGATCAGTATGAAATCATTGCTCAAATATTGTTTCTCAAGTCCCTCCATGATGTGGTGGTACATGTTCTGGCTTTGTGATATAAAAGCCAAAGAAATGCAGAATAAAAACTGTGATAAATAGAGCAAGTACATGCATGCATACAGCTGCTGAGCATTTATGCAGTACAAACTAGGACACATTTATTGATGTACTCCAATTGCCTCCTATTATCTATACAAGTTGCAGAGAAAGTGGACTGGGTCAATACTTCCTGTTTGGGAGCAGGTATCTGTGATGCCTATTGGGAAAGTTTGTTTGTTAGCAGTTCGGTTAGGCTTGTGACGCTTCGAACTACATTCCGATATCTGACATAATCATTAAGTGACACAAGTTTTGAGAGTCAAGTTCCTTTGGCTTTGACTCATTTGACATATTCTGACACTTTTTGCAGGGAACTAATGGTCTCATTGTGATGAGGTTTTACTCTATGATTGAATCCATCCAAGGAATGATTCATTTTTTATAGTCCCATGTGACATACATGTAATGATAAAACTTGCCACCACTGGTGTGTAAATTATGATCAGAGGATAGTCCACAAATGTTTTCTCCAGCTTGCTGTGATGTCTGAATATATATATATATATATATATATATATATATATATATACATGCAATGTATATGTGTTAGAATGTGACAGAGCTACATCAAATTAATTTATATAGATGTGGATTAAATATATGTGCAGTGGTACCTGCTGTATGCAACCACTGCCATGAGCAGCCACATTGCTATTTGTGGTCACTAGGCTCAGACATAGCAGTCACTTTCTTTGTAAAATTTACCTGTGGTGACAGGTCACCTACTGTATGTGGCCATTTTTCTTGGCTGAAGGGGCAGTCACATTAAGCAGGTATCACTGTACTTTTTTATTGAAAATGTTGTTAGGTTTGGTCATCAGTAAATGTAGTATCAAAGTGAGTTTTTTCATGTAATATATATGTATATGTGCATGTCATATAAGCTGAAGTTTTCATATGGTTGCTAATGAAATGTCTGTCAGGGTTGTGTTGCCTACATCTCAGTGTACCTATGGTCTTTATTGACTGGTGGCCTCAACATAGAGGTCTTCCTGTTCAGAACTTCCCATGTGAAGATGGGATCCACAGGTTTTATTTGGAAATTATTTTGTGTGTGTGTGTGTGTGTGTGTGTGTGTGTGTGTGTGTGTGTGTGTGTGCGTGCGCAATGATCAATTGAAGGGGGAGGCACCAGCTTGCTTCCTGTTTCTTGGAACACAGACCCCTGGGAGACAGACTATTTTGCAGGATCATGCATGTCTGACTGGTTCCAAATTCCCTGGCTCAAAAGAGAAAAAAAAGGCCACTTGGAACTTTGGCTTGTTTAGCCCTTGCTAAACCAATGCAGTTGTTTAATAACAAAGTGTAGAGTATTTTTATGTGCATCTGTGCTGCAATTTGTGCAGAGATTTGCAGTTTGATCCTTTTTTACCCTTCGGCCTTATGAGGACGACGGGCATTGTCGTATCTGGCGCTGTCCATCCCATGGTTTTACCACCATAACTTCAGAAATTTTTGAGACAGGACTTTCAAATTGCACGATATTACACTCCTATAGAGCCTACATTGAAATTTTGCTCACCACTATAACATCAGAATTTTTTTAGACAGGACTTTCAAATTGCACATGACAGTACACTCCTATATGGCCTATTTGTGTGCAAGCATAGTTGACCTTGACGTAATTCTCAAGGTCACACAGTGGTCACATGTGCTAAGTAATGTTACCGCCCTAACTATTGAAAGCCTGCATCTAGCAATCTAAATCGTACACACAAGAAGCTTTATAGAGTGATCTAGAAGCCTATTGAAAATCAAGGTCATAGCTTTATATTTAACTTACTTTTTGAGGTCAAAGGTCAATTGCACAATGGCGGTAATGGTATAAGTAAGGAATTTTTTAAATCACAGTTACATGAAATTTTATACGCACGTATCATAACCAAAAATGTGTCATGAATCAAAAGTAGGTCACTAGGTCAAGTATCTGGGTCACAGTGACCCAAATCTTTGAAATTTTGTTTACCACTATAACTTCAGAAGCTTTTGAGACAGGACTTTCAAATTGCATATGATAGTACACCACTGCAAGCATAGTTGACCTTGACCTAATTTTCAAGGTCACACATGGGTCAAAAGTTTGCTGAGTGACATTATGCATCTAGAAATCTAAATCTTAAAACAAAAGAAGGAACATAGGGTGATGTAGAAGGCTATTGAAAGTCAAGGTTATACATCTATATTTGACCTCATGTTTTTGAGGTCAAAGGTCAAGTGTACAATAGTAGTATTTGTGTAGGTAACTATACCTGATACTATGGGACACTATTCCCATTCACTTGCAGCAGAAGAGATTGAAGGCGGCCCAAGGGTACTGCATTCTTTGAACTGTATTTTTCCTAGTTGGTGTCTTTGTCTGTTTGGCAGCATATCTTTATAATGGAATTTTCCAGAGATTCATAAATTATGTTAAGATGTGTGACTTTGTTTGCCAGAATTTGTGGAGATCCAAAGGTTAAATTAGGAAATTGCTGTACATCAAATGGAAGAAATTGTTGCAGTCGTCAAGACATGGATGTGTAATCATTATCTGAAAATGAATAATGATAAGACTGAGTTTCTGGTGATATCATCAAAGCCCAGGTCAAGAAGATTCTCAGTCCCATTTCTCCAGGTTGGAGATCACCAGATAAGTCCAACATCAACAGCAAGAAATGTTGGCATCATCATGGACTCGCACGCATCTATGGTAGCATATGTGTCATCTGTGGGCCAAAAAGCCTACATTCAAGTCTATAATATAAGTGGAATCAAGAAATATCTTGACCATGATTCCTTGGAAACAATTATCCATGCCTTCATTACATCCAGGCTGGATTACTGCAACTCTTTGTTGAGTGGGCTGCCATCAACACTTATCTCTTGCCTCCAACGTATACAGAACGTAACTGCCCGACTGCTCACAGGTCACTCGAGTGGTGAACATATTACACCAGTGCTCCATTCCCTCCACTGGCTTCCAATAGAGCAGAGGATCAAATACAAAGTACTGACTCTGGCGTATAAAGCAAGGAACGGTCTTGGTCCACAGTTTCTTGAGGAACTCCTTAGCCACTATGCCCCCATTAGGAAGCTTTGATCTGGAGATCAGTCCCTACTGTGTGTTCCTCATACAAAATCCACCCTTGCTCAGAGCCGTGCTTTCAGTATAGCTGGTCCTAAACTATGGAATGCACTGCCACTCAAAATAAGGACCTTGCCCTAACTTAAGTATTTTTAAGAAGCAACTAAAGACCTACCTTTTTACATGCTATTTTAACTAGAAGAACAAAATCATTTACTGTGATGAACAATTACGACCGGTGCTTCCATCCAATGTTTGTGTTATCAGTAGTTTCTATGCTTAAATGTTTTTATCAATTATATTATTATTTATTATTATTCGTAAAAAGTAATCATAGTGACCAACCGCCCTTGGTACTTACAGCGTTCTAGAGCATGGATACCATGGATTTCACGCTATACAAAAAAAGGTATTATTATTATTATTATTATTATTATTATTATTATTATTATTATTATTATTGTTGTTGTTCCCAATTTGTTCACCAGGTGGGGCTGCAATTTTTTCCTAATTTTTTTATGAATTTTTGTATGGTTTTGCTATTTTTTCACTTGTTATCAGAACTAGGTGGCACTGCTTTGGATTCCTGATTTTTAAGGATTTTTTTTCAATTCGAGTAGACAAAGTACTTAAAATACACCATGAAATGTACAAATTATGTATAAACAATTAAATTAGATATTTTACATGACATCTTGATGTCAATGGAAAAATTCAGTGCTTTGCCAACCATAATATACGCCCAAATGACGCCTGTCCCATCGAACTAATTTTATTTCATGTGGAGTGCAAAACATCACCAATGTCGCAAATTACAGGAAACTCAGCTGTGAGGAATTTCACAAGAGAATGGGATGGAGTCAAGGAAAAGGAGCCTTTTACAGGTTAAAATCTCAATTGGGTTTAAACAAGTTACAATATGTGGCAAAACAAGCCGGGATGATGACCCTTGGCCTTGACGCATGTCATATTACCTTTTGCCGATACAATGTATATGTACCACACACTCCCACGCTCACTTTTAATTGTGTGCTGACTCTGCAAACAAATGTATTTAGTCCATATTTTCATATGCGCTGAAACCTCATTTGTTGACATAAGTGTGGTACATCCACGCATGAAACTAAATGGAATTGAATGCATGTAACTGAAACCACAAGCAAATAGAACAGAACTTAATTTAGCACGTACTCAAATACAATGTAAAATGGGAAAAATACGCAAAATATTTGGGTAAATTAGCGGTGGGGATATGCTGTGCTCAGAGGGAACATATCCCTAAACACAACTGTATTTACATTATGTGATCTTGGTGCCATATCTGCAAGTATTTCTTGAAAGTGATCAGCAATACAATGGATGCAATAGGTATTTATCTTAGCACATGTCTAAATCTAAACGTTAGCCTGTGATATAAGTATAAAACTTTTTAAAGACTCATTGTAAAAGTCAGCTTTTGTAAATTGATCCAGAAGTCTAATTTAGTTAACATTATCTTTGTCTTTACACCTTGTTTTCACCTGTGTGAGAAACTTCTCTACTGTGATATATGAGTGATTATCTGTGCACCTGCAGGAACACAAATGTTTAGGGTGTATATATCGGTACATACGAATAGTGCTCAGAGGGGAGCACATGCCCACCGGTGCTAGCAACACATCATTGACTGAACCAACTGGCATAAGAATCTCTGAAGTACCTGGTGCACCATCAGAACTTCAATGTAATTGGATCAAATGAACACCAGCTGGTCAAACTTTTAGCCAAATTTTGTAATTTTAAAAATTTGCCAAGCTTTTAGTGCTCTTTAGCTCTGCTGACCAAAGGTTGCAGAGCTCATGCGACGGCTCATGTCTGTCCATCCTCTTTTCTGTCATTGTTGGGTTTCATATGTATGAATATGGGTCATGTTTTTGTACATAAGTGTATCTCACTAGAGACGTCTGTATATAAGTGTATCATACTATAGACATCTGCCCGTAAACTTTTGCTCATTAGCGCGATACCGTCCACAGTTTTCAAGTTAGCCTAATGTAAATTTCAGGACTTATAGGGTGTATAAAATCTAGGATGCTTTTGATATTGGTGGCCCCACCCACATTATTATGTAATGTAGGGGTCACAATGTAAAAATCTTGTGAACACGCCACCTACAATTTGACAGAAATTATGAGCCGAAATGTGTTTTAAGATGTAAAATTCCATATGTGGAAAAGTAATTGGATTAGACTTGCCAAATTTATTTGATATATAGGCCTTGACCAAATGTCTATATTATGTAATATCAGTGACTTTGACCTATTTTTGTGACGTAACCATGCCTGTAAAGTTAAAAAAGTGATTTTGTAATGGCCGGGTGTGGCTTGGACATCAATGGGAAAGAGAATTGAGCCTCAAGATCAAAATTTCACTTGATTACATAATACATTAAACTGTACTTGATGACCTGCTTTTGGGGTCACCGTGACTCAGTAATTATGTAGTTTGGCCCTTGTCCAAGTTTATTGTTTTTCCTCAATAACTCAAACAGTTATGACCCGATTTGAACAAACAGGCTATATATGGAAAGCTGGATGTAGAGGGTGTATTTTGAACGTAACAATTTTTTAATCTGAGTTGAAGGTCAAGGTCAAATGGCCAGTTTGAATTTTAGGGTCATCTTGTGATTTCTCTGCACCCCACAGTTGTTGAGATAGGCCCATATAATGTTTAGGAGTTATAAAGTGTATAAAAATCTTTGTCGACATCAATATTGATGGTACCACCTGTAGTATCATGTAATATACAGGTCAAAATATGAAAATCTTGTGACCGCAGTACTGTCCACAGTTTTCAAGTTAGCCCAATATAACTTTAAGGACTGATAGGGGGTATGAAAATCTAAGTTCTCGTCGATATTGGTGGCGCCACCTACAATATTATGCAATATAGGGGTCAAAATATGAAAATGTTGAGAACACTCTTGCATCTTGAATTTAAGGCAGATCTTCACCAAATTTGGTGGGATTGTGGGGGTGTCAAAGTTGGTAATGATACTAGTGGCACAACCTATAATTTGATGGAAATTTTGAGTCAAAATGTGTTTTAAGATATAAAATTCCATATCTTGAACAGTGATTGGATTAGACTTGCCAAATTTAGAGGATATATAGACAATGTCCAAAGCTGGAATCATGTATAATATCAGTAACCTTGACTTATTTTTGTGTGGTCACCATGCCTGTAAAGTTGATAGAGGTGATTTTGCAATTGCAGGGTGTCGCTTTGACTTCAGTGGCAATGTCAGCACAGCAGCAGGCAGGCCTATGGGCCTCTTACATTACATAATCTTGGTGTCCTTGATCTTCTGTCCCAAGGTCACTGAGGACATAAAGTTGGACTCGCTCATTGTTGTCTTGGCACATGCAACAATATTCATCACAGGAGTTACAGAAATGAGCTATGATTACATGTGGAGTGAAGTGCCATCTGGTGGACAATTTTTACATTAAGCTTTATATGTTTAGAAGCCACTTGAGGACTCACAGCTTTTAAATAAACAGTAGCAATATAGCCAAAATGCCAGCAGAGCATCAGGCCAGTGGGCCTCTTGTTTTATTTTGTGTATGAGAAAGTTCTCAACTGTGATCTATGAGTGATTATCTGTACACCTGCAGGAACCAAATGTTTGGGATGTATATATTGTTATATGGTTCAGGGACCATTTAGAAGTGACTGAATGACTTCAAAAGATCTAGAGTACCTATTGTTTGTAGCAGGTGAGAGAGTCCTGTGATACTGAAATGTCCGGTAAAGCATATTTTGACAACGAAAAAGGAATGGGAGGCTTAGTTGAAAAAAGCACACTCATGGACAAGATACAGTTTACATGTATGCTAAACTGTTCAATATCAACTGATTGCTGGGGGAATAAAATGACTGTCTTCATTTTTCAAATATTCTCCTTTTTATTTTTATTTTTAATTTTGTGGTTGATTCACTTTGTGGCCCCTGTACACTAAAAAAATGAAAACTGACTGATAATAGCAAATAGTACTTAGCAAGTTCCAGTCATGGCCTCCAGCATGAAATCGTAGAACATAAATTGCATACAGTACAACCCACACATAAGTTCATCCCCGGTGCTAGCATTATTTTTAAGCATATGTGCTGGCATGAAATCTGGCGCATGTGAGAAAAATAACGCATCACCAAATGCTCATGCTCAGCAAAGAAATATGCCAGAAGCAAAGTGAGCATGGTGCAATTGGTGATGAGCATAATGTTTTTGGCTCTTAACATAATGTGCCTAGCCATTCACCATATGCGTTTATGTCAGTGAAGTGCTAATGGCATCGGTTTGCAATTTCTTGCCTGGCTCTACTAGCATGCTGGCATGGATTTTTGGCATGAGAGCACACATTTTAAAAATGCCAGCATAAGGGGAACTTATGTGTGAGTTCCACTGTATGGAAGTGTGGTTGAAGCAAAGGAGCATACAGAAATCTTAACAAACCCCACAGATTGTTACTGGTGCATCCTTCCTTATATGTCGAGGCTGGCTGATTTCTAGCAACATGTGTACAAATTTATGTGATATTAATATGTATTATCAAAAATGATTGCCATTTCTTTGTGTTTGCAATTGTTGTAATTGTTTAATGGAATATATTTATTAGAAAGTATGTAAGGCATTCCCATTATTTTTCCACCGGACAGACTTAAGAAATGTTAATTTAGTATTACATTTTACTTGTAAATGGTGTAGAAGATTATAACATTATGTGAGCTGTTGCTCATATATATATATATATATATATATATATATATATATATATATATATATATATATATATATATATATATATATATATATATATATATATACATATATGACCTTATGCTGTTTGTTTACATCTGGACATGACAAGTTGACAACGTATAAGGGTGAGAGGAGAGAAGGAGAGAAATGGTGCTAGTAGTCTAGAAAATCTACTTTTCAGTCTATGCAAGTACTTAGTATGGGGGTGTGCAGACTCTAAAGATACATTTTGATAGCAGAACTGCAGACATGCCCGATTATATATTGGACAATTTAGTTGACCATAGGCCCGACACAGAATGGTATGAACCAGTTGTTTTCATGAAATCCAGAAAGCCCAAGGATACTCAAGCTAACTTGTTTGGTCAAACCTTGTGAGATTTATACTGTGCTAATAATTTAGATTTTGAATGGTCAGAGCAAGAATGATAAACCAGGTGAATGTACATTTTTGGGTCCAAATGGAAATAGTGCCATTGATTTGATGCTTTATCATAGATGTAATAAGATGGAAAGAGGAGTTGTAGCCTATGCCTGTGGCTGTTTTATTCCATCATTGTACATGGATAGCTGGGGTGATGACCACTAGATGCATCTATTCCAGTTCCAGTTCCAATCATATACTGAGCAACATGTATAACGCAACATAACACATCTCCCTTCGTAAGATCAGCCTTGGAATTAATAAAGTTGCTCAATTTAACTAGTCTTATGTTTTCTTTTCATTTACCATGTATGTTCTAATGTAAACCGTAATGTTACTATGGATATAATAATGATATAGGACTGGAAAGAAACTGTTTATATATTTTACAATTTTTGATTCTAGATTGTGACTAATTCACAAGTACTTCAATTCCATACTTTCTTAAAATAAACTGTAACACATAACACAAATTATTATAGCACCAAGTGAGATCATAAGGCTAAATAAATGTACGTGGAAAAGACTATGCAAGGGCTTCACAGCAGAAAAAACATGTTGACTAGTTTCACCACCTGTGGAAAATGTTGCACTGAAGAATACACTAATAGTGAATTGTAACTTTTGATGTTGCTAAGGTAAACCGGGCATACGCCAATGGCAAACGTGCAGCCCGCATATTTAAATTATTGTCCACCCATGATTGCTTTGATATTGTACATAGACACTCCCGGGGACACCTAGTTCCCAATTTGTTCACCAGGTGGCGCTGCAATTTTTCTTATGAGTTTTTTGTATGGTTTTGCTATTTTCCACTTGTTCTCAGAACCGTTCCTCAGATTAAGCTGAAATGTGATGGACATGTTTTTGTGGAAGGTTCAAACAGTTGTTTACTAGGTGGCACTGCTTTGGATTCCTGATTTTTAAGGATTTTCAATTCGGGTACTTATTGTTCAATGCAGCTTTCCTATTGATTACTATGTAAGTCAATGGGCATTCTAATGCTTATATTCACAGGACAACTGACACGAAATTTACTGTTTACTTGATAACTTGAGATCTGTTTTGAGTTAGCTACACATGTTAGTTATTCTGTATGAAGGTCATGCTGAGACAGTACATGAATGACCTTGACCTCATTTGTGGGGTCACAGTGCAACATACATGAATTTTACTCTTCATTATAACTTGAGAACTACTTGAACCTCGATGTTGCACATGTAAGTGTTCTTCCATAAAGGTCAGACTTACTCAGAACATGGTGCCCTTGATCCTTTCCCAAGTTCATAGAGCTGCAAGTGTGATAAATGTCAACATCAGCTGAGGCACGGGCTGTTCACACAGCCCTCTTGTTTCTGTCTGTTGTGGCGGGGGACATAGATCCTTTGGATCACTTTGCACTTGTTACACTTGGCTAATCATTAGTAGCCACTGGTCTACTGACTGTGTTTTGCATATTTCATGACATAGACTTCGAGAACAGATTAAATTTGGAGGATTTTCATAAAAAAAGAAAGACAGGTGCTAAAACGCATGGGGGTGTACCCCAACTAAAGTGGTAGGTATATAGGCTCCGCGGGAATGACCCCCTATTTTCCACCACATGTAGAGCTTTGCCCTCCCCCCACCTATTTTATGAACTCTGGTTTGAATATTTGAATACTGACCTCTCGTTTCTCAAAAGTGAAAAAAAGTACAGGGGTTTCTTCACGCAAAGGTTGAAAAATGCTGATTCAGACCAATTTTGGTATTGTTATTGTAGAAAATGACCATTTCGTCAATGAAAATGTGGAATTTTGACCCCCATTTTTATGCAATATGTAGAAGTTTGACCCCCTCTTTTGTGGTAAAAATCGCATGTAGAAGATAGGGTTTCACTCTTCCAGGGCGACTACATAGGCCTACCCTTTTCGAGACCAATCCTCCCCACCCCCACGTGTGTGCGTGTGTGTGTGGGGGGGGGGGGAGGCTTAAACGTCAGCAGTTCGTACGCGGGCATGGCTTCGGGACTTACGGTTTCGCAACTTGGCGTTAATGGTCAAGGTGGCACTACTATAGGCTAGGTCTGGCCTGAGACTAATGGACATTTGGGTGCTCGGTAACGAATGCCCGATAAGTGAGTGGTCTCGTTAGGATGATCTGCACATGCATTGTGTTCACGAGTCTGAAAATCATTTACAGCGTTCGAAGATCTTCATCTCAGTTACAGATGACATGCCGAAGAAAAAAGGAGTCGATTAATGGCGATATCGTCAAAGAGGGTGGGTAAGGGGTTTCCCGTACTGGCGTACTGGGGCTTTTTATTTACCGTACCGGCGACTGGAAGCCCTCTTATTTTACGTACTTCATACTATCCAAAATTTTGAAAGATTTTTGTTTTCCGTACTGCGTACTCTAGAAAAATAATTACCTGCGCCAGCGTACTGACTTTCCCCCCCCTCCCCCCCCCCCCCCCCCCCCCCCCTTCGTCAAACTTAGCGGTCGCGCCTGCTGCAGCTGAAAGCCGCCGACCAAAGCTCTTTCTACCGCCAAACACCTGTGGTCAGCCGAGACCGCGGCATGGCATCGGCAGCCTCAGCCCTCATTGTGTCACCAGCAAGTACCGCTGCACGTGCCGGGCCGAAGGGTTAGACCACACTTTGCAATGGTCTAACTGACTTCTACCATCTGGCCTTGCACTTGGATCACACAGATGGCCACAGCATGAGCACATGCTCTACTCAATGTGATGAGTGCAATAAAAACTGATGTGGTGATCAACACTAAACCCAGCCATTTCTATCCAATCTTGACCAGGGCAATAAAAGCAAATTTTAATTTCCTATGTTTTGCAAAAATAGAATAGCGCTCATTCTGCAGAACATTGTGCAAGCGGCAACAAGCAAACACTGGCAGTCATGGAAGAAAATTATGATCTTGACTCTTTCATGAAAATTCAAACACAGCAGTTGTTGTACCAAAGAGATGAAGCACTGGAGGCCAAAAATCCACGATTTAGGGTGCCAGTTACACAAACACAGCTTCTGCAGTTGAGCCAGCTAGATGTGAAAAATGTAATGGCAAATGAGACCACACGTTCCCTTACAGCGGACATCAGAGGCACCCCTGCCGACAGGCCAGTCTGGTCCCAGGGATGATCAGCTCCCTCCTCAGACAGTCCCACTGGGTCAAGACACCACTGAATGTACCAATGAATGGAAATTGCACTTCTGAAAGGAGTTAACACTGTAATAATAATTGAAGCTGGATGTTGTGTGAAGGTCACCCTTCTGGATTGATATCCTTTCACAACTACTTCTCCAGGATCAGATACAGTTTTATGGGGGGGGGGGGGGTAATTTTATGAGGACACAGCTGTTTAATCTTTGAAAAACTGTAGGTTGCAGTACTGGTTAGACCATAGATTTCTAGCCTTCTGATTGGTCAGTATGGTAGAATTATCTTTATGATCTTATTTATCTATTGGTGTTCTTCTCTTAATTCTTTGCGCCTTGTATTATGTCTAAGCTTAAGATTAGTTCAAGAGCTTTCATCGGAAGGGCCGAGACGCTAACCGCAAAACCCACGCTCATGAAAGCTGTTGACCCTGGCGCTAGCACTAGTAGGTTGATTTAAGTAATAACTTTGCCGCAGCACTAGGTACGGAAGGTAAGAAAATACACAACTAATGATTGGTACAAAGTACGGAAATAAAAAAAGGGCTTCTGGTACATAAATACGGAAAAAAAGCCCAAGCATGCCAGCACGGAAAACCTCTCTCTCTCTCTCTCTCTCTCTCTCTCTCTCTCTCTCCTCTCTCTCTCTCTCTCTCTCTCTCTCTCTCTCTCTCTCTCTCTCTCTCTCTCTCTCTCTCTCTCTCTCTCTCTCTCTCTCTCTCTCTCTCTCTCTCTCTCAGGAATACTGGCACATGTGCACACGGTATCATTGCGGTGCCCATTTTCTGGAAGGCTGCAAGAGATTTCTACACATCTCGATTTTAAGAACCGAAATATGAATTAATTGTCAGAACAACCCTATCTGAGGTAACATATTCTCAATGTGCATGAAAATTTTACATCAGTAGCAAGACTTTCCCCGTGGCACACATGAAAGTCGCGTGGCCTTTTATGTAGATAACTACACATTGTAGCCTACCTTTGCGGGACTTTTCATGTTGAAATAAATAAGAGAACTCTGTACCTCACTTGACCTTAAGTGTCTACATAATTCATCTTAACATTACCCTCTTAACAGACTCTCCTGAAAAATAAAATGTTCCAATTGGCACACAATTTTGCAACCATTGACTATTCGGGAACATCGCTTTCGTACATGTATGTTTGACTGATAACTATTTGATAAAAGACTTGCACAAACAGACAAACTTTCCATTGGGGGGGGGGGGAGGTATTGCTTATTTTATTTCTGACTTAAGTATTGTTTTCAAACAAGCGTAATTCAGCAAAACAGCATCTCATTGACATATTTTCCAGAAGGGGCACGATCTTACGAAGCCTGCAATTAAAAACGCTTAATAAAACTTTAATTTTTGCAAAGAGAATGCCAGAGATTTTGTATTACATTGCTAGCATGTGTTGGAAGAAATTATTGCTTGCCAAAGTGATGCATATTTATGACAAAAATACCACCGAACAATACACCTTCATTGCCATGCAGCGCGTCTGGGATGTAATCTTAAAATTGGTACGGCCACAAAGTTTGACGGTCTTTTTAACCAGCTAACATACAACCTTTGACCTACAGATTTCTGTAATTGTTCTGTTGCTTTCAGTGCGGTGGAGCCAATTTCCGCACCCTGAATCTACGTTCTTGAAAAGTCGAGGAGCCCCATCAACCGTAACAAACACTCAAAACAGAAAGAAAATAACAAAACCGCAGTGTTTTGTCATATTTACTATGACCTCAAAGATATATCTTTGAAATTTGATCCTAACTCATCAAGGTATGTCTAGTCCACAGGCTCTCGTAACGTTCAGTCAGTCAAGCTTCCATGCTAATATACGCGGGGGGAGGGGGGGAGGAGGAGTGGATGAAGAGGGTGGACCTGGAGCATCAATGCGTTCAATAACCCACATAGGGCCATATCTGCAATAAAATATTGTGTATTCATCTGTGCAGTCAATTATTTGTGCTAATAAGGTGGTGGCGGATGGGGCTAAAACCACAACGTCGTCACATGGAGCTCCTATCAATATAGGAGCTCCATGTGACGACGTTGTGGTTTTAGCGTATATTAGCATCGAAGCTTGACTGACTGAACGTTACGCGCGCCTGTGGTCTAGTCATGTTTCACAGGACAGTAATTGGGAGATAATTAATTAAGAGATTAATTGTCGTCTTCACACACACGCTGTCCACATGAATAAATGCACGTTCATACTTTACAATTTTGCTGAGTAAAATAGATTTTGAACGGACAAATGTCACCAGAATGGAGTGACACTATTTTTTCTAAAAACACTGGTTGCTGCACACACATAACGTTCTTCAGACAGGACTTAACCCCTTCCTGGTTAGAGTCCGACTGTGTCAATAGCTCTCTTTGGCGCGGGTTGGGCGCTGACGTAGGGCATGTCATCATGAATGGACGCAGAGATACAAATCTCAGCAAAAATGATTTTTTGAAACTAGAAATTTATGTAAAATCATTAAGGCTGACCACAATTTACATCCGTGCGCTTCTGGGCGATTTGAGCTGGAAAGGATTGACTTAAATGAATTCAACACCAATGTACAGGAAAAAAACTGCAAACGCAGAAAAATAAATAAATAAAAGATATATAAATAAATGAATTAAAAATGAAATAAAAAATAAAAATAAATACTTAAAAAAAATAACATTCGTACAATCACAACAGTTGTGATGACCGATATTATTGAGCAAGATAAGTGCAACAGATTTACGTGTAGACTGCTTGTTTTGAGCAAAAGAAATTATTAAACACCATACCGGTCAAATGTAAAAATTCACCTACCAGCATACCTTTAAAAAGAACACAAAGAAAACAAAATGATTCAATCTTACAAAACAATAGATTTTTTTTTTCATTCAGCAATAATAATTATTTTGATTTACCATTGTTGTGTTCAAAAGAGGGAAAGTTATTGACTTAGTGGGTGTGGTCTGAAAATTTAAAAAGAAAATATACACAAGAAATCTGTACCAAAACAATGACAGGGAAGTATTTGTGAAATAATGACGGATCCCTTTTTTCAATAACTGCTACAGATGAAAGCTTCAGAAATTTAGTGAACAATTCATCCAAAGGGGTAAAACTGGACGTTTCATCATACTGTAGAATCATATATTAATTTGCCTGAACAGGTCGCTTAACCTTGCCCGCTAATCTGTTTCCTTCCGGTTGTTATTATTTCTCTTGCTTTACGCTTGTAACGCAACTCTTTCAATAAAATCGACTTCTGTTCTTCAGGATAAATCCTTGCATTAATTGTTAGGCTCGCTCTTGTTTCTAGAAAAGGTTTCTAAATCTTTGAAAGAAGATAAGAAAAGTCATGGGAGTGAGGGAAAACTTTAAGATAATTGCGAAAATTTATTGAAAATATGCCCATATTACATTCTTATTGCAAGAAGTTCATTCTTCTTTTCAGAAGTGTAGAATAGTTTTAAATTAAAAAATCAAAATAAAAAATGATTTTTTTAGACTATGACTTATCTTAAAAATCTTAATCAAATAAAAAAAATTAAATTGTGATTTATTGGTCTTTACAAGCGGACTGATTTGCTCATTCAATTAACAACCTAATTGTATAAAATTTCAATCTGGAGCACTGTCTCATGCTAAGAAAGCGAGCTTTGTATTGCAGGATGCCCTTCGTTTGTTCGTTAATTAGTTCTTTGTGCTCAGACTTGGCTGGATTTTGAGCTTAGAAAATATCGTTGAATGCACCTTAATGGTCCCATATTATTTTAGCTCAGGCAAACAGCGCTAACGCTCAATGAAAAGTTTTATTTACTCACTGACCACCGAATTGACAAATAATCCAGCAATAAAGTCTTTCAGTTGTCCAATTAGCTCATTCGGAAGCATATTTTCGACGCGCTCTTCAAGTTTAAGTGAGACCCACGTCAAACTGAGGTCGGTTTCCAACTTGACGAAGTTTTCCGCGGTCTTGTAACAGAATTAAGTGAAACTTGTCTCTCACTTATTCCTTATGAAGTGCCGTAACTTCCGCAGCACTGGATGCGGCGTCTTCGGCATAGACATCTTGGTTGACCCGTATCAGCAGGATAGCGTTCAGACTGCCGTAAAAGGAACCTCATACCATATTTCACTCTATGTGCCAATTTCCATGGTTCGCGGCACTTTTCACAGCAGTTTAGCTTGCATAATACGAAATTTCTACATGGGGTATATTATATGACATATTTATAAATACATAAATGATATATTCTAATACGTATATCCTTATCAATTAATGCTATGGGCGGTTCAATCTACTATTTATCATTAACATATTCGTTTTCATTGCTACCACAGGCCTTGTGCAGTAGTACATGTAGGTCATATAGTTTTTACAGACTTGGCCCACATAGGTGGGTACTCATGCATTGCGTTGTTTCTGTTCGAAACCTAATTATGTATGGGAATAAACTGTGCGCATGTACGCAAATAATAATAATAAATAAATAAAATAAAACGGCGCAACTGTGGACAACGTGTGTACATACAAGATCGATATTTCTGAAATAGCAAATACTTCCTTGTGGCGTTGCTGATTCGGCTAAAATCAGCACGTTATTCGTCTGCTGGGTGCCTGAAATTCGACCATTGACAAAGATACCTAAAACATATGCAGAGTAACCAGTACGTCTGAAGACCATAATCTCGCAGCAGGACAAAAATGGCCGATGCATTGTTCAATATGAACCTGGATGAGGAAGAGGAGACGAAGGAACCCGAAACACCAATGGATGAGTATTTCCATGCTATACTTGATAATGACATTGAGACTGTTCGCCAAAAACTTGCCACTGGATTTTCACCCCACTCTGTTAGCCAGTATGACGATATGGCCCTCCATTTTGCGGTTCTAAATAGCAGAGTAGACGTCATTTGCGCATTTAAGGATTATTTTCATGAATATGATATAAACAAAATACATGTGTCAAAGGACGAAACTGAGTGCGGAACTGCCTTACATGTTGCTATGGATGGACAAGTGGCAACAGATATGTTGCCTTTGTTGATTAGGTTTGGGGCAGACATTAACAGTCGTGACATTAAAGGATCTCCTGTTCTTCATGCTTTGATACACTCAGCGTGGGAGGACTTTGAGACTGAGTTTTCATGGGAAGAAACGGGAAATGAAGCTGGTAGTGATATTTATAGACAAGTGCACCACCATGGCCCAGAGGAAGATGAAGACTTCTCTGCGCCGAAGGGATATAGCTATATAAAAAAGCTTCGAATTTTACATGAAAGTGGTGCTGATATGAACATTATTGACGTCATTCGAGGTGGTCTGTCTCCCCTCCATAAGTGGTGCCAAATGTTTGTCCACTTCACGAAAGAGTCATTTTCAGATGGAAACACTGAGTGGCTAACATGGGCCAAAGAATTTTTAATCACGCTACTACAGAATGGTGCAAATCCGAACATCCCGAATGAAATAGGAGAATTAGCCATTTCTCATTTTGCTCAGAGGCACTATAAACCACAACATATCGAATACACAAAACGATACAAAGAACTGGTCACGATACTTCTAGGAAAAATGACAAATTTGTGTGAAAAAGATATCCATGAAAGAACCCTGCTTCATTTGGCATCAGAGTTCACCAACATTGCTCTCATGGAAAAGTTGCTAGAACATGGACTTGATGTTAATGTTAAAGACCATTTTGGTTTAACTCCATTACACCTCATTACGCATAACATAAATGCAGATGAGGTGCCGTTTGTCATTCATATAATGACATTGCTTTTGGATCATGGGGCTGAAATAGATGCCCAGGACAACTACGGATCCACACCCTCCCATCATGCCATTCACTTAAAAAATCTGACAGCTGTGCAATTTCTTCTAGAACATAATGCCTCGAGGGAAGTAACGGATTGCGATGGCCGGGATATAGGAACATTAGCCTCAATCGAAGGTGACTTGATTATTCAGAGATTATTTGGCCTGAGCTCAGATGTAGAAACTGGGAAATCAGACTGTAGGTTTGGATGGTATTATCCACTTTGCTGCCACAAATTGTACGATGGTTCATCTCGGGGTATTGAAGACCCGGTGACAATCCACATTGACAGCATCAAAGACTGGCTAGAGCAGTACCCGTTATGTGAGCACAACCGAAAGGTAATCATTCAGAACTCAGTCAGCGTCTTTGAATCAAACAAAGAACAGATGCAATTGACTGAGAAAGACAGAGCACAGATCGCAATTCAGGTGTTTGAATCCTTTAGTAAAATCGCTGAAAACGTTGGACAGATGAGTCCTATATTGCAATGCACAGTGTTGATTGGTGGAAGTATATCTGAGGACACCAAAGTTGGCAGCCCAGACGAAATGGACCTCGTATTTGACTTGTTCAAGCTAGGGCAAATGGTAACCATTGTGGAAGATGCAAGGATACCTGGTTTTGTAAAACTTAAAGCTAAAAATTCAGCTGATTTCAGTGGCCCTGATTTAGAATCTTTGCTCGATGATGAAGATTTTCTAAAGCGAAGTGAAGTAAGTAAATTATTTCACCAGAATATAGAAAAATGTATTAAACAGTCTACTGTTTGGAAACAATCATCTCTCCTGGTAGAATCAGAGATCCTGGACTGGGAAGGCGAGTGTTTTAATATTGGACAGTTAAAGCTTATTTGGTATGGACCTTTTTTAAAAAGACAAAACATAAGTGTAGACATCGTTCCAGGAATAAGAGTTTTGAACTGGCGTCCAAGTGCCTTCAGAAATGACGTCACTTTTATTGAACATGGTACCACAAATGCCATTGGCTGTTGCGTCATAATGAAACAATCAATTGGAGCAATTATGTCAGTTACTGAACGTGAATGGGTCGACGTCATGTGTGATGAAGAGGCTTTAACCCTCTCCGATAGACTTTTTATGATATCTTTCTCACAACTTGAGCACGCTGTTATGCGTTACATACCATCAGAAATCAAGAACGGTTATCAGATAGCAAAGTCAATCCAGCTGTCGTGTCCAGTTCTACAATTCCGTATTGCAGTGCAACCTGACTCGGATATTCCTGAGAGCTTGCACGAAAAAATCATTGAACAACACCCTGTTCATGCATACATAAGTAGTTACATTCTAAAAACTGCCCTGTTTCATGAACTGCACCACAGTGGCAGAAAAATTAGTTTCAAGGCAAAAGATCTTCAGCCGGATCTGTGGAACAGCAGAATCATCAATGAACTTTTAGTGAAAGATCTCAAACAGCCAAGTGCACACATAAAAGAGTCATTACAGTGGACCTTACGCATTTACAAGAGGCTACTCTATCTTTGTGATGGAGGTACCTATATACCACACTACTTCCTGGGGACAAAAGTAAATCCAAAGGCACTGGAAGGAGAAGCAATACTACAAATGAGAGAATATTGTAGGACAATTCTACATATTCTCAGCGACTTTGAGATTCCCAGTGAATTTTTCGAAACAGACATTACTGTCTGAGCTCCATCAAATGGGACTATAACCCTTAATTCATTTTCGCCATCGAAATAAAAAAGTCTGTTGAGAAAATAAAAACTGTTTACTTTGGCTACACAATGAAATATAGATAAAAAAAATACAAATCCTGCATGTTAAGTAAAATCTATTTTTGGTCGAGACAATTTTTAAATTTGTGTACAATCAATCACTGCATAAGTCAGTCTTTCTTTTAGTGGCAGTTGCCATGAAAGTGTCATTATCAATGACGTTTAGAGGAAAAAAATACAACAGGCTAACTATCGACAGAGGCCATGACATTCCTAACTCTGTCTTGTGTGTCATAAAAAATGATCAGACTTCGACTGTCTGATGTGTCGAAAATAGAGAATTATTGGCAAGCTGTTTGTCAACTTAAATCAACCACCTGGGTTTGTTGTGGCCAATTAAATTAAATGGCTCTGAAAAGTCACGGTGGTGCAGAAAACTGTTAAATTTATGGTCCATAGATCATTTAGGCACAAAAATTTTGATAGAAGCAGTCAAATGACTTCTGAGGAAAAAAATTAAAGCATATTCTGGTTGAATTCATCAGTTTTTTGTATGCGTGCAAGTGTTCAAAGGATTCTACCTCATGGTGCTTCTGTGATTTTGATTGATTTTGCTGGATTCATTTCTCTTTGATCTTCATTGGATTGTATTTGACTCCTTTCACTTTGTGGTAATCACCCCTTTCATTACTCAAATCTAGAATGCCGAGCTTAAATGGACTGAACTTGTAGACTTTATTTAGTCTGCCATTTGAAGTTCACACCACGAAACGTCAAACAAAGGCCGGTCAAACAACAGCACAAGTATGGGTAAATACACCATCAAATGCATTGAATGTACCTGATGAGCCCATATCTGTTAACTCATTCCACCCTGATAGAAGACTGAGTCAACAGCTTTCCTTGGCGCGCTCTGGGCGCAATGCGCCCAGAGCACGCCAAGGAAAGCTGTTGACCATGGGTATATAATTTGGAATGATCTTCCATGCAAGTTTCATCCAAAATATTGAAAAATAATTCCTAAATTAGTAAAATACAATTAGCAGACGACATTTAGATATTAGCGGGAAAAAGCGTCATCAGGGTGGAATGAGTTAACAATAGTGGTGCCATGAGAAGGCCCTGGGAGTCTCGCACTGGTCTCACACCACCCAGCAAAGTGAGTGTATCTAACATGTTGGACTTAATGGTTGATCCACGTGCAGAACTGTTGAAAAGGATAATTCGTGAAGCGGTAAAGGAAGACATATATCAGCTCACAAACCGTATAAATGATCGTGAGAAGAAAGTTAAGACTTGTAATGAGAACTACATTAAGACACTGCTGAGTTACGATCCAGGGTCGATGATCTTGAAGGGAAAGTTGTTGCCCAGGAAGGGAAAGTCAAAGAACTCGAAAAATGCAAGGGACGACGCAGAACAGTATAGTTGGCAAAATTGCCTATGGGTATGGATTAAATGAACCAAGACACAGAATGAGAACACAAACTTAATGGTAATGGACCATGCTAAGGAACTTGGTGTCGACTTAAAATCTGACCACATCTCTTGTTCTCACAGAATTGGCAAAAACGTCAAAAAGGTCAAGGCCCATAATAGATAGAGTTGTTACCTATCACCTGAGAGAGAAAATGACTCCTTACATTCCATATATACATTTTCAACTTGGTTTTGGCTATTTTCAATCATTGGAGCCACCTTTTCAAATACCACACGGTTCATTTTAAATACCGACTTGAACTCATCCAATCTGCAGCAGGCCACCATGTGTGCTGCATATCCCTGGATTGTAGGCTTCTCTCACCTTCTTAATGTGCTCAATAAAAGTGCAATTTCGGTTTTTAAAAAACCTAAATTTGTACACATTAATTTGTCTTCCAGCGAATCATCTAACAAAACTTCCAGAAACCACAGATCTTCCATAGTGTACAGTGAAATGCCTGTATTGTCCCATGTACATTTAGTAGTGTTGGACAATGTAGTAATTAGGCAGTCTAGTCTAATAGCAGCACAAAGAAGTTTTTGTGGAGTGATAATGTTGGGGTAGGAATATATTTTGTCACTTGATTAGAAAACTTCAACTAAAACAAACCTGGTGAGGTTCAACAATTCTGGTGAAGGCCTTAATCAGTTGACACTTGGTCTTTAATATTAATTCAGTCATTTGTAACCTCCAGTCATTGGTACTTTAATTTTCCATACGTGTGCTGTATAGGCTAAGTACTTGTGATGTTAACACGGTTCATTTATCATGGCGAAGTTTGTTTGTTTCAGTGACTACTTATATGTTATTTTTGTATAATCTGAAGGTTCATTTGACATTCGTCATTTTATTACAATTTATGCCATACTAGCCGTTAATGCTGAATGTGAAGCGAGACTTGCATAGAAATGGCTTCTTTTTTTTTTTTTATCTCAGCGACTGGGCTGAAAGTAAAAATACTCTTACAGCTGGCAGATTTCATTCTTTTTGTTCGTATGGTTGATTCATTAGCGTTAACATGTTGATCATATTACATCCTGTAGTGGTCTATTGATAACAAGTGAAAACTAAAGTATACCTTTATTTTGTGTTATGATGACCCTTTAAAACTAAACTTCGCTGTGTAACAGAACTCACCTAGCTCACTAAATTGAAATCTGAAAGAAGTTCTGTGTACATCTCTTGATAGTTCTGTTGTTTTTGTTTGCTACTTTATAACCCAGGTTATGTGATGTTAATATGGTTGACTGATTATGGTGATGTTATTATAGTTCCTTTATTATGGCGATGTCAGTATGGTTCAGTGATCACTTGTATGTCATATTGTACAATCTAAAGCTCTATTGGTCACTTTATCTCAATTTGCACCACACCAGCCATTAATGCTGATTGCTGAGTAAGGTAAACATCTTTTTTTTCTTCAGTTTTTTTTTCACCTGAACGACCGGGCTGAAGCTGTGTGTATTCATAGAGTTGGTATGCTATTTCCTCTTTTCCATGCTGTTGACTGACTAACATTAACAAGTGGACCTCATCACATCTTTTTCTGGTCCATTAATTACATGCAATTATTATCTGTGACTAACTAACACCTATCAATGTGTCATGCTGAATAGACAAAACTAAGATTCACTCTGTGGCAGAAGTCATCGTAGTTCAGCAATGTGAAAGAAGTGAGTGTGCATCCCTAATAGTCCTGTTTTCCGGGTGTTTTTTTTTTTTTTAGGTTATCCATTTTCTGCTTAGTAGAGTCAGTTCTACCTGCTTTTTTCATCCAATTTTCATTCTTCTGCTAGCTTGAAGACTTCTAAAATGCGTTGCAGCTCCATGGTGCCATGTACAGGTTCGACTACCGGTATTTTTTAGGTGCGATACACCAATTTTTGGGAGGGTCTCAATGATCCCGGCGAAGATCTTAAGGTATATTAAAGTGTATAGGCAGGGTGGCTCATTAATATATCCTGATCATAATGGGCTGCATCACTGAACAATATAGAGCAGCCATTGGCCTTTTTATGTCTACTTTCATCTCAGGAAAAACCTGTTCTATTCATGTTTCCTGTCCATTGATAAGTAACCAGATCATCGCTTCCTGCTGTGTCTTAGTGCTTGCAAACATTCTTCTTATTGCTGGATTTTTGTTTTCACAGCATATCATTAATGTACGGTGTCAAAACCTAACCTCATGCACTGTAGTGCACTCTAATGCAGGACCAAATGATAATTTTAATGGCAATCAACTGAAAGTATGCCGCTGCAATGTTCGCAGTTTAAAAAACGATGGAAAACCTGAAGAAATTCAACATCTAGGACAATCTGAAAATCTTAATATAATTACTCTTTATGAATCTTGCCTTGATGTAAGCTGCCTTAACCAACTCCTACATATTGATAATTTTCAACCTTTCTTTACAACAGACTTCCCAACAGGTAGAGCAGCTAGCTTCCTAACCTATGTTCATACATGTTTGTCAAGCATTATCCATTCTTGCCTGGAGGACCCAAACATTCAATGCAGCTGGGTGGAAATATCGTCAGTATGTGCGGCAGTTCTGATTGGCAACTACTT
Source organism: Hermodice carunculata (assembly GCA_964020975.1). Taxonomy (NCBI): domain Eukaryota; kingdom Metazoa; phylum Annelida; class Polychaeta; order Eunicida; family Amphinomidae; genus Hermodice; species Hermodice carunculata. The sequence goes on along the minus strand of OZ026628.1, from coordinate 55,233,611 downwards.
ATGACCACCAATTCATCGTGTCGAGACCCGTACTGAATTTCCTGAGTCCTTACATAATATATTTCTGGAGTCTTTATATAATTCTATTTCTTCCCCAATTGGGGGTAACTCACACATACTGATATTTACTGGGAACTTGGACAATAGAAATGTGGAATGGAACTCCACTCATCCTTATAGCAAACTTGGTATGTCTCTCTTCAATCTTTCAGAACAATTCAACCCTTTCAAGCTAACTGATGATCTCACCAGAGCAAATGAGCATTCAACTAGCGTGTTGGACCTTTTGATTACTGACTCATGAGGACTTTTGGACACTGGTGTTTTAGCTTCCATCTGAAATTCTGATCACTCAGTCATATTTTGTTCTTCTCTCTCTCTCTCTCTCTCTCTCTCTCTCTCTCTCTCTCTCATATCAAAGAGACCATTCTTTCAAGAAAGGCGTATGAAATTTAAAAAAGCTGACTTCCAAGGCCTTAATACTACTTTAGCCTCTGCTTCATGGAACACTGTCTTTAATGTGTACGATGCCATTCATGACATACCTCTTATTTTTGTGACCTGTTCCTAACTACCGCCGAGTAGTTTACTACATTTACAGAAGTTACTGTTTGGCCCAAGGACAAACCTTGGATGATAGCAGAAAGTAAAAAAAACTTATGCGTCAGCATAACCGAGCCTGGAAACGATTTTAGAACATATCTAAAATGCCTCAGCTTTTCACTCTTGATGTCTACTTAAAATCGATAGGTTCTACCAGTTTTACAGAAAGAAACAACAAAGCTGTCAATGCCTTAATATGCGACTAACTCTTGCTTTTCTAAATTACGTAAAATATGGATGAGCAAAATATAAATCCTAAACAATGGTGAAGCTTGTCCAAATCTGTACTGTGACATAAAATTTATGATGACATACTACCCATTATTGACGAGGGCAAGATCATTTCTAATTTTTACCCAATAATACGAAGGGTTTGATACTTATTTTGCCAGCCAGTGTCTTACTCATGCTGACAACGATGCCCCACCCTTGCCCGATTTAACATCTGTTTCATATCTTATAAATACTGCTGATTCCATCAGCAAGCCCCTAAAAAAAATCTAAAATGTTCCTTTCGTCTATAAAATTGCTGATTCTTCGCCAATGCTTCAGCATTTACCCCATCTTTAAAATGTTGAATAAGCAAATTAAAGGTAATAATCGTCCAATTGCGTTCCTCTGCAACATCTCAAAAGTATTTGAATGACTGGTTTTTAATCTCCTGCATAAATATCTGATAGGTTACAATCTACTTACTAAAAAAAACTTTGGTTTTGAAGCTAATGACTCAACTATCAATCAACTAGGTAGTATCCTCCACAACATTTGTAATGGGCTAGAAAACGCCTAGGAGGCCACAATGCTGGAAAGGGGGGGGGGGGGTCTTTTTGATATCTCTAAAGCATTCAATGAATTATGGCATGTTGGCTTTGTCCTCAAACTGCGATAACTTGGATTATCTGAAGGGATTATCAGATGGATAGACATTTCACCTTTTAACCATTGCAACAAGTTATTTTGGTGGTCAAATACCCTCCTGGACACCTGTTCAGCTTTGGGTTCCTCAAGGCTCCATATTAGGTGCTATATAATTTCTTGTCTGCACAAAGGATATTGTATAGATGGTGTCTGTATTTTCGCTGATGACACCAGCATACTGAAATAGTCCCAAACCCTAGAGACGAAGCATGTCACTTGAACTGAAAGCTCTTAACTCTTCCTAATTGAGGTAAGTTATAGCACATGATTTTTAATGCCTTAAAATCCATATCAGTCATCTTCTCTGGTAAAATCAGCAAACCACACCATCCCCCCCACCTTTCTAGCTGGCACTGCCATACCTTCGGCAGATACCCATACACACCTCGTCATTTATCCAGCAATCTTTTGTGGTATGCCCACATCACATGTATCGCAAGTTAAGCCAGGCAATGCATAGGACTACTCTGTAGATTAAGATTTGAGTTGTCCCAAAAAGCTCAACAAAGACTATATTTCTCAATGGTATGACCAACATTTGAACATGGGTTTGTTATTTTTGATACTTGCACACAAAGTCTGTGCAACCTAATTGAGTGAATCCGGATCCAGTATAAACTATTACCTACTGGAGCTTTCAGACACACATCACGTACTTAATTCTTACACGGACTTGGTTGCCCAATGCTTGTCAACAGGCGAAAATACTTCAAATTGCTTCTTTTCTACAGATGGTTCCATGATTTAATTTGTTGAAACGAGACAATTCTTTTTGTAACAGAGTACATGTTTATTCCATGTTTTTCAAATGCAATAATGCATCTCTGATCTCAGTGTACTTATGAATTCGCTGCAACCCCCTCCCCCCTTCCCCGGCATGGCTTCCAGGGTCTGCAGTCACACACACAGTATGTATTACAGTTGGTTCTCCCTGTAAATATGTATTCAGTAAGCATTTGCTAATGGTAAATGTGTGTGTTAATAATGTTACAATCTAAGTTTGAAGTTGAGTGCTCATGGTCAAATTGTACAATGGATAACATAAACTCCTGGTCGAGAGAGAGTTTAAAGATATCAACGCTGGGAGCATTTCCTGTGCATCTTGCATATCATATATGTGTCTTTCTGTCTTGAGAACCTCCAGATTAGAGAATGTAGCAGGCAAGAATTTAAGAGCATTGAAGATGAGGCACTTACTTCCCCAAGTCGCGAATGTGAGAAAGGTTGGGGACTTGACTGTCGAACCAATTCTGTTGGAATTTGAACAAAAACAAAGAAGCCAGTGTAATCTGCAAAGAGTCTTACATAAGAGGTAATACCGTCAAGCAGACCATTTAGTTACACCAACAACAAAAGTGGACCCAAAATGGATCCCTGTGGTATACTAGCTTCAATTGGCTACCAAGAAGACGCTTGATCATGAATAACAACTCGTTGAAATCGATTCGATAGGTAGCTTTCAATTCATGTCACAATATTCTCAAATATACCTAGTTCACAACGTCTGAATAAAAGGCCTGCATGCCAAAATTTGTTGGCCTTAGACACGTCTAAAAAGACCACTCTGGCTTCTTTAGATTTATCTGGACCATTATATATGTTGTGAACAGAGCTCGACCCCAGAGCCTATTATAAGCTGTAACTTTTAAAACCTCAAATCCACTGAATCTCTGATTGTCTTCATCAACGGTATCATCTGATCCCAAGGCATTCACAACAAGAAAACAAATAATATCTGAACTTAACAGACACAAGCCCATGCTTAATAAAATCATGCTTACCCACTACCTGAGAAGAGTGCCTTAGCGCTCAGCTTGTCTGCGGTGGTTTTCAGGCACTTGGCCTTTAGGCTCTTTTTGCTCACCATATATACACTCACACATCCCAAGAAGGGAAAAGCCGACAACTTCTGTGTTGACTAGAATACCCACCAATATATCAGTTTCTGAAATCAGCAGTATAATTTAATGTTGTTCTGGGATTCATAGACTGATTGACAGAAACTCAAACAATTTCATTGGTACAATCGAATTTTACTTTCCTGTGAAGACCTCACACTACAAGGTATAAAATCGGAGTTCGAGATAGAGGATAGATTCTTCCAGATATCACGTAAATGAACAACAAAGTTGGTTAGATGCCTCAAGTGCTAATGTCTTGGACACTGTGCCAGAGCATGTATAAACAGCTGTAGTTGTGCTTTCTGTGGCCACAGTCGCACAGTCAAAGCTTGCACCACAGATCCTCTTTGCAGAAATTGTGGCGACCCCTATTCTGCTGAGAGCAGAGTTTGTCCAAGCTACATAGAGCTTCTATGTACATTTCAACTTAGACAACTTTATTACAGCAACTTATAAGGAAAATTCTTCAACTAAACGCTTTCTCCTTTAACACGTCATGCCCCTTTATGAGTGAGTGTGTCCTGGCTAAAAATATAGACATTGTTTGTGTCTCGGAAACTTGGAGATCAAAAGCTACAGCAGGATTGAAAATCAAACTGCTGTCCCATTGCAAAACAAAAGCCAAACGACTACCATGGTGGTGTAGCAATTTCCCATTCTTAATCCTTAAAACTTGTTAGAAGGCTCGATTTAAACAGTCTGACTTAGAGGTCAAATGGATGGAAACCTTCTTTTGAAATAGTTTAATTTTGCTTTCAAAATGATCCGTTGTCTGTGGACCATAAGAGAGTCGTCTGTTTTCTCTGAGAGTGAGTTACATTAACTTACCAATGTGTTTTGTCCGTGGACAAAGAGCTGTCTGATATTGATTGGTCTTTGAAGGCATATTCGAAATACTTAGAACTTTCACTTTCTTCCAAATTACAGGTGGGGTTTGCTATCAATAGATTAATTAAGGCTTATGGTTTCTAATTTGACCTTCAGTGGAATATTTGGCTGCAACTGGTTGCAATATTTGTTTGTGTCCTATATTTGCTTGTGCTTTACTTTTGTATGAGTTTGGTATGTGTCATGCTTGATGCAAAGATTGAAATAGTGCATGGATTCGATGTGCAGAGGATCTGCCTTGAGGCCAAATTTCACATAGATGGATTACTTGGTGTGGCATATTTAAGTAGAAATGAGAATCAAGGTTACTATTTGACTATATTTCAATTTATCGAAGCCGAGTTGTAATTTACTACTGTGTGATTGTACTTTTTTCAACAGAGATTATTTACACAATAAAGTTTTGCTTTGCTGTGACTTTATTATCATATTTGACTGACCAGCGCATTGAACTAATTTTTCTTTGTATGGACGAGGATTGTTAGAATACGGTGATTTAACTCTTTCTGTTTTGTCTTGTATTCTTTAGGTTGGGCTGGCAATCTCAGTGAGATGTTGGTATCTTAGTAATGTAAGTGAGATGTTGGTTCCTGTATGTTGAGACTTTCCATTTTGTTTTCCTTCGTGTTTGTTTTTATTTTTTTGTTTCGCATATGTTGTATGTGTTTTCATAAGGCTGTTTTGTTTGGCCACTTAGTTTGGCGTTTTGACTTGTCATGTATCCATACCTTGATGTACATGTATTAGAAGCATATTTGCTTTCAACATTAACATTTCGCAAGGCAGTCTTTTGTATGTAGCCAAACAATAAATTTATTAAATTTATGTTTGCCTTGTTTTTTTGTTCGTTTTCTCTTTACACTGACTATTGTTTAATTTTTCTTTCAAACTGATTAGTTGTCTGTGGACTATAAGAGAGTCGTCTGTTTTCTCTGACGATGAGTTATATTTACTAACCTACGTGTTTTGACCCTGGACGATTAAAGAGCTGTCTGATATTGAATAATCAGTGGATTAAATAGGGAAAAATTAAGGAGACTTGGATTTACATGCAAATTGTCTATTTCGAGATTCTCGTACCCTTTGTAATATTTGCCGCCGTTCTGTCATTACCAGCACTCAGTCATTCATCTTGTTTTGGAAAGACATGTCTTGGTTGCTGTTTTTCCCTCCCTCCCTCCCTCTCTCCCGCCCTCCCTCCTTTTTCCCTTCTTTTGGTTCATTTTGTTGTTTCATTTATGTTTTTTTTTGTCTTCTGAGGGCGTTTTGACTTGTCATGCGCTCCTATCCTGATGTACATGTATTGGAAGCATTTGTGTTTGTATCACTGGACATTTCCCATCACTGTGCTGATAAAATTATACTGAAGAAACAAGTATGTTAGCACTCAAAAGCACACATGATAAATGAGCTAAAAAATCTAATCGACAATGCAATATCAGCCAAAAGAAAATACAAAAATAAGGGTGACTTCATAAATTTCTATCATTACAAATAAGCGGTAAAGAAATGCCTACTAGCCTCCAAGAAAACCAGAGATGAAAATAGACAAACAATTTATGAAAATCTGGATGTGTCCCACCCACAGCTATGGAAAAATATAATGGACATAAAAGATGGTATTAACAAACAGGCCATTCAGCCTCTGAGGGATGAAACTAACAAACTAGAAACTGCCCAAACTTCAACTATATTTGGTTGCATCGAGTCACAGCCTTTATAAACATAGTACTTCCCATTGAAGAAGCCACCAGCAAATCGGGAACTGAAGCATATAACTGGGACCTCAAAATTGACAGACATAAAGAGTGCATTAAACAAAATGTCTCTTCACTCCTCTCAAGGACAAAATAGGATCCTCCCCTGTATGATAAAAAGGTAGGCCCTAACATGGTCAAAGCAGCACACATCACCTTCCAGTCGTGCAGGTCTGAAGGCTCTATGCCTGACGAGTGGTAAAAGGGACATAAGGTCCAACAAGTCTGTACCAAAAAATCCTTGGAGTCTTTAGTAACCATGAATTGTCCTTCAAATCTCAGCTGGACAAAGTCTGTGCCACCGCCCTCTCAAATCTAAAAAAAAAAAAAAAAAATTAGCAGAGCTCCTCAGAGGCTCCAAAATCAAAATGGAGGTCCATTTGTATAAAACCCTAGTGAGGTCTCACCTCAAGAGGACATACCCAGTATGGTGTGCCACTAAAGGAGATTCAAATAAGATCTACAGAGTGCAAAGACAGGCACTACTCAGGGTTAATGGTGCTTTCTCATCTACACTAGCGTCAACAATTGAGGTCCGTACTCACACACCACCCATAAGACTTAGACTTGAAGAGGTACTGCTGCAGGAATATGTGAGAGTTTGTAGAAGAGGCCCTGGTGACTACCTCATCCTGATCCACAAAGTCTTAGTAGAGAAAAACTTTCTTGATCACAGAATAGTGACTCCTGTTCACATGCTTAAAATGGCACTGAAAGGCACTATTACCAATATCTCCAAGATTGAAAAAAGTACAAGCATATCACTAAACAGACTGCTGCAAGACCCTCCAACTCTGCATCCCATGAACATGAAACTAGGGGCGTCTGGTATGAAGTTACCAGAACAAAAATACAGAGCAAAAATGTCAACACTCCAGATCATTGATGACTTGACCCCTCATGACACTATCATTTTTACTGATGGCAGCACTGTCCCAAATCCACGGTCTTGCGGGGCAGGTGCAGTGTTCAACGAAAATGGTCTACAATCACAGCTCGCCATCTCAACCAAGTCAGTCTTACCACGCACTGGGAAAGATCAATCAATCTTCACATGTTAATTTTCCCGACAAACATAGACAGTGCTGTTAGATGGGGACTAAGAAAACTAGTTGGATGCTTCATACCTGCCACAAATATCTCCATCTAGACAACTCTTAGCAATAAACTTTATAGTTCAATTTATTGATCTGTGCACATACAGCCTGCTGATCTCATAAGCAGTATTACTAAGTTTACGTTTTAATTACATGATGTGTCCTACTATTATCACCAGTGCAACCTTGACTACATTTGCATTTGGACTAACCGGCTCACCTTATCTTTTTTTCTTTTTCTTTTTCATCTTAAGCGATTACCATCGGTATCATTGTGGGTATTTACCAGGTGAGATCAATTACTTACAGCCAGGTTATTTACTGAGAGATTACATGCGGCACAGGAGGACAATTAACTTGGCATCGTCATCATCATCGTCATCATCATCATCATCATCATCATCATCATCATCATCATCATCATCATCATTATCATCATATTTTTAACAAAATTTTGTTGTATCAATTTTATTAAAATGTTTGAATGAAACAAATATGTAAGACAGAACAAAATAGGAGTGAAATTTATGATTGAAGGCCGGAGAAAGTATAGGTACATAGCAGAAAATCATGCCCAGGAGCATGCTGTGCATAATAACATATCACCCGTGCCATTAGCGTATTCTGGCAGCCATATATATTCATACGCGAGTGTAAATAAGTCGGCTTTCCCCATCAGTGAAGTCCCTTTAGGGGAAACCATGTTATGTGAAATTTACATCATTCTGTACTTTGTTATGTTGGTATGCAAAACCCCGAAAAAAACCCAAGCAGTCGCCTTTGTGCAAGTGCGTGACGTTTTGCAGAGTCTATTGCTTTAATGGCAACATTTACTTCTGCTACACACGTCATTAGAAGGAGATACGCGGTATATACACGCGATTGGAATCATGTACACAGTGTCTATGATGAGTCTTAAAATGAGTGGGTGACAAAAAGACACTTTCACAATGCCACATAGTCTCTCGTTGGCGAACATCTCATTACAGTCTTATTAGTATTTGCCAATCATTTCAGTGTTTCCGTTAACCCCCAAAATTGGGCTATATTACCCTTTGAAAACCTGAAATACCCTCTGAAAAAATTCTAAAGGGTCACGAGTCTTGTTTATTTCCATGTAAAATTTGTGAAATTCATTCTTCTGCCCACATTTCCCTTCTTGTGACCCCCTCGAAAAATTCCTAACCGAAACACTGCATTTATGTAACATTCTTTTCTGTTGTGCGAGACCCCTTTGGCCACTGCCCATGTTTCAGGAGGTGGACACCAAACAGGGACGTATATGGATGTCAGGAACAGTTCGACAGCTCAAATAATTTAGTACATACTACAGTTTTAGTTTCACAATTTGTTTATGCAACACACAAGAAACACATATCAGGTAAATATTTTCCCATAGTTTGCAAAATCTGAAAATACAAACCATTAGAAAATAGAGCTCTACTCTACAACCTCAAGATATACACAAACCATGGTTGTGTATTAGCCATGTAAGGTGCATAATGGCATAAAGGGGTGTCCTTATTCTTGTGGGTGGAAAATGTCAAAATCTCTGCATCTTTATTCACTCAAATCATTGTGTACTACAAGATTTTATGTCATTACTCCTATGGAATATTACTGTCAGCTTTTTATACTTATCACACAGAAAAACCATACGTTGATCTGTGACTGCCCCCCCCCCCCCCACCCTGCAACAACGAAAATCCAATATAATCTAAAATTACATGGGCAATCAGCTGGCGCCGATTAAAATAGTGTGCGGTGCAAAATATGTAATCCTTAGTTTAAACATATTTTTATTTCCGTAAGGATACAATTGGGAAACAGGGCAGGGCCATATATAAATCCCTCTTGCACATGAAAACGATTAAAGAACAGGTGTCACGTATCACATGTTCAGAGACAATTCACTTTTAGCAAGAACGCCACAAGACGAGGACAGGTAGAGTGGCGGCGCCACACGGGCATAAGCGGAACAACACAAGACGTCAGAGATAGAGGGTAGGGAGATGAAATCCTATACACACAGACGATACATTTCTGTTCTGTAGATTTTGACCATAGTATGAACTACGTCACAGCTCCCAGTCTGCCTATTGTTTTGATAAAGTTGTCGACTGTGTCAAAAATAGTTTCATTTTGCTTGGAGGCACATGTTTTGGACCCAAATAATAACTTTGAAACAGTAAATGGCGCAAAGGACATAATTTTGTTCTGAAGTGTATTTCTCTGAGTTATATAGAAAGGACACATGCAACAATTATGAAAAACATCATTTTCGTTTCTACAGGCACACTGAAGGGAGTCTATCAGACCGTTTTTGAACAGATCTGAGTTTAGCTTGCTGCATCCCATACGCAACCGTTCGTGGGAAACAGCAAGCCTTCTGTCATCTCTGTGGTACAGCTTGTTTGCACTTTTTTCGCCAGGTCTATTTTTTTTTTCTTAAAAGATATACCGGTAAGGTCTTCAGAATTATGCTCATCAGCAGGCAAGTTATTCCACAATCGTACAACCGATGGAAAGAAAGAAGTTTTAAATAGGTTTGTTCGTGCTCGAAAAACAGAGAGATTCGTACCAGGTCTGACATTATACCTGTTTCTTTCATTGACCAGGTTAGGAATGAGGTTGCATAAGTATGAAGGAGCTACACCGTGCATGATCTTGTAAAATAAGACCAGCATGCTTTTTTCACGGCGCCGAGATAATATTTCAAAGCCTGTTTCTTCATAAATCAAATCATGACTAGTTCTAGAAGTGGCCCCAGTAATAACTCTGGCTGCTGCCTATTGGACGTTTTCAAGTTGTCGAGACTCTTGCAGCGTGCAATCCTTAATTTTTTATGGATCGTCATGAAATTCATTGGAAAAAACGAAATCTTTGTTGTTTCTGAGCCACCTATAATGACCGCAATTAGGAGTTACAATGTCTTGAAAGATGCAAAATTCTATATCTCGAAAACTAATTTAAATGTATGTGCCAAATGTATGAGATATGTAGATTATGTTCAATGAAAATACGTTATAAAAGATCATCGACCTCGACTTATTTTTGTTAGGTCAGTAGGCCTGTAAATTTATAAGAGGTAATTTTGTAATGGCAGGGTGTAACTTGGACATCAGTGACAAATAGAATTGAGCCTGCAGATCAAAATTACACTTCCGTTGTATATAGACTCGATTTGATGACCTACATTTAGGTTACTTTAACCCAATGATTGTGTTACCCTCAACAATTTTTCCAGGTCATTAATCACTTAAGAAAAGACCGTTTAATTCAATATCTTTATAAAGAATAAGGCAAATGATGCCAAACGTACCACAAATGTGTATCATGGCGAAGTTTGATGTTGCATAATATGGATTACCTTGATTAATTTTTCAAGGTCGTGGAGGGAATACATTTTAGGAAATGATTTATATTTTTGATGATGATGGTCAGCAGAGTATTAGACCCATGGGCCAGTTGCTGTACCTTTTTACGATATTCAAACTATGTACATGTACCAATTCGCCACCAAATAATCTTAAAGCTTTGGAAAGGGCATCCCGGCACTAAATTTTGACTTAATTCTCTAACACTGTGTCAGATAACGGCAAAATCCATAGTCACAAGCATTCCAAAGATCTTCATCATCAATTGATGCCCAAGAATTTTGACACTACTAAGTCAGCTTGAGTTCTTCAATTTCAGCATTTCGCAATTGCATTTTATAAACAAAACATAATCAGGATCAGAGTTTCATATTAGACAAAAAGCTTGAACCAATTTTATCAGGATCAGAGTTTCTAATTAGATACAAATTTAACATACTGTTTTACATGCGGTCGAATTCACGTCTGAAATATATTTAAATTAAAGCAAAATGTGAGTTTTCGAATTTTTGCCTGACTCTTTTAATGCCAACTGCTACTAATGTCGAACTATTTCCAATGTAAGACGAACTGCTCTGAAATATAATGGAGGGGGGGGGGGTGTGCCATATTCGCATTCCTTGTGAAAAGACCTTTCAGTCACGTATTAGCATCCCTATAGTTCAAGTTAATATAATGTTGACAGCTTTCCTCGCCACGGTTTGCACAGGAAAGCTGTTGACTCAGTCGAAAACCTAGCACTGAAACAGTAAGAAAGCAGATCTCTGGTCCAGGTATTAGTTTTCTCAGCGAGCTTTTGGTCCATTCCCTCAAACAGCAGGTCCCTTTTCATAGTGACGAGGAACCTTGTTGACTCATGTCCACCAAATTTTAAAAACTGGAATATCCACTTTTCATCAGGTTATGATTACTGAGTAATCTGCCAAGTCTACTGGGGAGCGTAATTTTATTTGAATAAAAGACACAGCCCATAAGTGCTCTCTTTATTTGAATAAAAACACAGCCCATAACTGCTCTCTTTATTTGAATAAAAACACAGCCTATAACTGTTCTCTTCAAGTGAATAAAAACACAGCCTATGACTGCTCTCTCATAACCCTCATAAAATGTTCGTTGTGCCTGATCATAGGTATCTGTTGAGACATTTTTTGCGATATCGATGTTGTCTACAATTTGTGTGTGCACAAAATGTTCATATACCTGCAAATAATTAATTAAAAAATCATGTATTTGACCACATTCTAGAGAATCAATAATAATAAAAAAAATAATAAAAAAAAAAAAAAAAAAAAAAAAATAATAATAATAATAATAATAATAATAATAATAATAGTAAATTGACAAATATTACGTACAGGTATTTCATTTGCATTTTCCCACACACTAAAATTGTATTGGTTACCCGAAATTAGATGACAGTGGTTCATTTGAAGGTACGACATGCTGAAGACTAGCAGTTAAGATCTGTTTCCCACGTTAAATCAAAGTGTTTGCTGGCAAGATATGTGACTAATACTGACAAATCGGAACGTCGTGCGATTAAGAATTATACAATGTTCAAGTTGCCCACTAAAAGAGATGTTTCAATCGCATAGAAGTCTTACTTCTTTAGTGGCAACTGTCACCAAGGTTGAACCACATAAGTGTTACGTCCTTGAATTGTCATAAGGGTGCTAGATCCATATTCTTCGTAAGAAAACCTTTTCTTCCAGTACCAGCATGAATATCATTCCAGACAGAGCAGCCCAGGTCAACAGAATTCTCATAGCACCCAACGACCGCCGATGAAACCTGTTTACCCATACAAACCTTGGCACTGAAAGAGTTAATTACTTCCACAGTTGATCCAGGTCAATAGCTTACTCGAGTTCCGCGCGCTTTTGGTGCATTATCTTATAGGAAAGTTGTTAACTCAAGTCTTAAACTTAGGACTGATAGGACTAAGAATGACATAAAACAACACGAGTTGATCAACAGAAACAGAATTAGGTTTTATTAAGTGTGGCATTACGCAACCAAACACTACATGATACAGCGTACAAGGCACTGACAGTAATACTGTTAGACGTACCAGAGATCACGTGACAATATCGTCAACAGATTGACTACGTTCCAGCTCTGTTGGTTCCATGGCATTATTTCTACGCTGAGGAAAGTTCTTGACCAGTCGCATGTGATCTTCACAGGTTTCATCTCTAGTTCTCACAATATTTTTCTTTACGGTTGGCATTGGTCAAAAACAGAAGCAGGCATCCTTTTACCACCAGCCGGTCTTGGGCAGTCAGAGGCAAGATTTAACCCACATTATCAGTTCTGACCTGTCATAAAACGAAATGTCTCCAACCCAGGTTGATCGGTAGCGCTCCCTCTCAGGATGATATGGCGCATAAGCACATGGAAAACTACAAGAAATTTCTACCCATTGTTGATTTCAGTATCAAAATATGAATTAAATGTCAGAACAACCCTATCTGAGGTAACGTCCAGCATGTGCATGTAAAATTAGCATCACTAACGAGGTTTCCCCTGTGTCACACATGAAAGTCTGGCCTTTTATGCAGATCCTTACAACACAATTGTACTTTGCTGGACTTTTCATGTTGAAAGAAATAAGAGAACTCTGTACCCCACTTGACCTTAACTGTCTGCATAGTTCATCTTAACGTCGCCTGCTAAACATACTCTACTTTCATTGTTTATCAGCTTTGAGTTTTATGACTGCAGTTGGAAACACAACTCTGTGCATGGACGCAGCTGGCCTTAGCTGGCGGGGGCAGACTGGTGAGTAGACCCGGGAGAGCAACACCGTTACTCTAATCAAGGAGGGTAGAGAGAGTCTACCCTCCTTGCTCTAAAAATATTCCACAGTGGAAAACTAACGGTAACCCACAGCTTTCCTTTTAACTGCAGTCCCGGGCCCTAATGTCCTGTTGTATAATACAGCATTTATCGTTTGTTTGGCACGATGTGCATTCATCAGCGTATCACAGAACTGTCTTGCTGCCTGTGATCCACTGTTGTTTCAACAGTTCAATCGTAAGAGTATAACGGCACTTGAGGTTAATTCTGAGTCTGTTTTGGCACACCAGATATAACATGTAATGATTATAGTTTTACACCCATCGAATCACCTCTTCTCGCATATAATGAAATACTGAAATTCACATGTCACAAATTTCATAGAATAATTGATTTTCGCAAGTGTAATTATAGAGGTCATCGAGCTGATGACAAAGAATATATATCAACAACATTTTGACTCTTTATAACATTGAAACTTGCCAACCTGACAGGGCATTCTGAGGTTGCAAGTACACTAACTGTTCTCTGTGTGTTTTCTTTTTTCGTGCAATTAGCGTCAAGAGCAAATTTTCCGTGTCCCCACAGCACAGTATTCAGTCAACAATATTCCTAAGCACATTCTGGAAAATTAACGTAAAGCGCCCGATGAGGAACGCAAACTCCGTTGTAGACTTGTGACATCATTCTGTCAGACCCAATGCACTCTTTTAAACGAAAAATCTAGTATTTACCAGTAGCTCTATTGCCAGTAAGTCGCCATCTGTGAATGTGCCATTTCACTGTTTAAAAACCTGAGCTAAACCAATTTATCACCTCGCTGCAGTAGAGATACGGTCTGGACCTCGGGACTGCTGGCGTTCCAAGTATACTGCAAGGAAGGTAGACCCTCCTTACTTAGTGGTAAAATGATAGCAATGCAGTTGCCAGTGGTGTACAATTAATGTACAGTTTAACATATATATATATATTTAGATATACTCGATTTGGCAGGGTGACTTGAATATCGATGCTGCTATGAAAACATGAAACAAAATCTTTTGTACCTTCAAAGGGTCAAAGGTTAAATTGCATAGATATATAAAATTGCGAGATATAATATATATATATATGTATATATATATATATATATATATATATATATATATATATATATATATATATATATATATATATATATATATATATAATGTAACGAAACGACGCATCATTTTGAAATGTAACGCTATGTTTTGGCACAGTACTAAAATCGGGGGCAACATTGCAAGCACCAATGCCAATGTTTCGTCATAAAATAAGCTGTCACATTCGGCACACAACTGGGCCCAAGTAAACTATTTGTAAACATCGCTATAGTAGACGTTTGACTGACAACTACTTGATACAAGTCTTGTACAAGAGACATTTTCTTTCTTTTCTCCGTTTTTTTTTTGGGGGGGGGGGGGTACTGCTTACTTCATGTCTGACTTTCGTCTTATTTAAAAGAGCGGAATTCAACAAAATAATTAACATGTCATTGAGCTATATTTTTCAGAAAGGGTGCGTTCATCCAAAGCCCTCAATTACAAACCTTTGGTAAAATATTTGTTTTTGCAAAGAAAATGCCAGAGATTTTATATCGCATTGCTGGTATATGTTTAACTTATTACACATCAAAAAGACACATATCTATGAGGGAAATACCATAGAACAGAACACTTTCATTGTCAGTGGTTCTGGGATGTCATCGTCAGTTTTTGTACCACTACAAAGTTTGACTGGTTGTATTTTTAAACCAGTTTACACATAACCTTTGACCTTTGACTCATTGCCACGTTATACAACACTCGCTGAACGACCAATTCATTTGCACATATAGATAGTCCAATGTATATGTGCATAACTACATAAATAAAAGTCGCACTTACATATAAATGTATAATTTCATAAGATGTAGTAAGTCAAGAGACCATATTGCAATAACCGTTGTCCTGTTCAATGTATCATGTCAGACTTTAATATTAAACTTTGGCGTCTTTCTTGCTATATCCCAGGAATAATGTCACAGTGATCGATCCCCCAAATGACGCACTATTGGTGTGGAGGGTCGTAAATTCTCTCCTCCCACCCACACCATGCATTTAAAATATACGTTTTTCCGTCAACACTTTTTTAAAGTAGTGAATCGATGCATTCATGTATTTACATTTTCATACAATTATAATCACTTGTTTTGTTCTTTCATTTGAACATAACGTGTTGTAATTGGACAATACCTCATGGAATTTGTCTTGTACGTTGTTGTTCAACTGAGCATTACAAATAACCGATTCATATGAAATCACAACACCCGTTACATGTTCTTTGACAATTGAATGATTCACGTTGTTCACCACAATAAGAACGGCGCTCTTATGCCAACCAACAAACAAAACGTGACACACAACAGAACATCGAGTAAAAGGTTACATTATGACATACAATGGGCACACGACTCGTCGCGTAGCATATAACCCACCTGAGTACTAATGTTAAAACCGTCCACCCTGTTTTCAGGCAATATCTTAAGACAATATATAAAATGCTACCTTGTGAGTATTGTAGTCATTTTCATTAAACTTCTCTCTTACATACATAAATGATTAACAGTCCACCTGGTACATTGAAAATATAATCATACGCTGATTCAAACCCTGTAAGGTAGAAGTGAGTCTCCAATTTTCAGTAAATGTTCAACTGCTTACAGAGTGGTGAAGCTTTATTCCGCACCCCAAAT
The DNA here is from genome assembly GCA_964020975.1 of Hermodice carunculata. NCBI lineage: Eukaryota > Metazoa > Annelida > Polychaeta > Eunicida > Amphinomidae > Hermodice > Hermodice carunculata. The sequence goes on along the minus strand of OZ026628.1, from coordinate 55,217,516 downwards.
CTGCGCCCGCGAAAGGTCCAGGAGCCAAATCGCCACTCAAAGCAGAAAGAAAGCACCAAGAAAGTAGACTGTTTTGTCGTATTTACTTTTACCTTCAAAGATATTCTTTAAAAGTTGATCGTAACTCAACAAGGTAGGTCTAGTCAAATATCACAGTACAAAAACTTGGACATATCAGTTGTGGTCTTCATGCGCTGTACATATGAATATATATATGTATGTTCATATTTTACAATTTTGCTGAGTAAAATAGTTTTGTAGGGACAAACGTCACCCGAATTTTGTGATACTATCACAGAAGTTCTGATACTTTTGAGCGAACGACAAGATTTAACCCTTTCTTGATCAGGGTACGACTGAGTCAACAGCTTTCCCTGGCACAGGTTGGGCGCTATGTGCCCAACTCGCACCAAGCTATTGACCCAGAGCATGTCATCATGAATGGACTTTCATACAAACCTCAGCAAAAATATTTTCTAGAACCGAGAAATTTAAGTAAAAAACGTTAAGGCTGACGACAATAAACATCCGTGCGCTTTGGGGCAAATGAAGCCCGAAAGGGTTAACTTAAGTGAATTCAGTACCAACCTGCAGGAAAAAAGGCGAATGTAAAAATCCACATTCGGTCTATATAGTATCAGAAAAAATGTGATGACCGACATTATTGAGCAAGAAGAGTGCTACAGATTTACGTGTAGACTGCTTGTTTTGAGCAAAAGAGATGACTAAACACCATACCAGTCTGCACAGGTGGCATATGTAAAAATGCACCTACCATACCTTCAAAAACAACACCATGAAAATAAATGATTCAATCTAACAAAATAATGGAATTTTTCCATTCAGCAATCATAACTTTAATTTACCATAGTTGTGCTCAAAAGAGGGAAGTTCATAAGCTTAATGGCTGTGGTTGGAAACATATATCTACATGCAAGATATCCATATCAAAACAATGACAGGGAAGGTTTCATGAAATAATGACGGATCCCTTCTGTTTCAATAAATACTACAGGCACAAGTTTGAGAAATACAGTGAACCATTCATCCAAAGGGCTTTAAAAGGGCGTTTCATCACATTTAAGAATCAATTATTAATTTGCCTGAACAGGTCGCTTAACATTGCCTGTTAATCTGTTTTCTTCTTGTTCTTGTTCTCTTTTACGCTTACGCAATTCCTTCAATAAAAACAACTTCTGTTCCTCAGGCAAAATGCTCGCATTGTTAGGCTCGCTATACGTAATTTTATACATCGTGTTGAAATCATGTGAACCTATCTGTTCCATGGGTTTCTGGGCCGGTTTACAGCTGTCGGGAATGTCCGCCGTCATCGCTACAAACGCTTTGCGTGTTGTGCTTTCTCCGACAAATTTCGTCGATGGAGGCACGTAGGTATGGCCTTCGTGGAAATCTCCATATCTCGGCCTGGGGCTGACTTCCCACTTCTTATACTCCTCAGCGCCCAATTTCTATTGTTTTCAGCGGAGTCTAATTTTCATAGAGCTCCTCTCTTCCTAGGAGTCCAATTGAATTAGATCCGCTGAAGTGCAAGTGACCTCATGACGGGACTTTGCAATGGAACTTCGACAATTTTTGTCTACACTTTTTAATGAAAAAAATATTTTGTCCCTGGCAGGGTTCGAACCACGAATTCTGTGATATGTGCTGTCCATTACGCTAAACAGCTGAGACGATGCTTCACGGATTTTACATAATATTTATTCCAGCGTGTCTATTGTTGACCAGCATTGAATAGGGTCAGGGAGCGTGACAGGTCAAGTGTCAAAGGTCGTTACATTATGTACTCTTACTTGTCGCTTTTCTCTTCGAAATCAAGTCTTTTAACTTTGTTTCAAGTAGGAAATACTTTTATAATACCCATCTTTTGGAGTATAAGTATGTCAGACGCCTCGTAGAGTTTTCCAATTGAATTAGAAGACTCGCGCTGCGCGCTCGTCTTCTAATTCAATTGGAAAACTCGACGCGGCGTCTAACCTATACTTAAAGAAGTGCTTGTTCATGGTCATGTCGTCCAACTTGGGCAGCACTTCTGCTCTCTTGGTGACTGGTCGCTTAACATTGCCTGTTAATCTGTTTTCTTCTTGTTCTTGTTCTCTTTTACGCTTACGCAATTCCTTCAATAAAAACAACTTCTGTTCCTCAGGCAAAATGCTCGCATTGTTAGGCTCGCTATACGTAATTTTATACATCGTGTTGAAATCATGTGAACCTATCTGTTCCATGGGTTTCTGGGCCGGTTTACAGCTGTCGGGAATGTCCGCCGTCATCGCTACAAACGCTTTGCGTGTTGTGCTTTCTCCGACAAATTTCGACGATGGAGGCACGTAGGTATGGCCTTCGTGGAAATCTCCATATCTCGGCCTGGGGCTGACTTCCCACTTCTTAAAGAAGTGCTTGTTCATGGTCATGTCGTCCAACTTGGGCAGCACTTCTGCTCTCTTGGTGACTGGCATCTTGGATGGCGGCTGGTAAGCTTCCTTTAAGTCAATGGGTTGGTAATCTCGCTGAAAAAAAAAAAAAGGAGTCAAAAATATATACGATTATTAGTCAGTTTTGCCTATAAAGTTTATCCCTTGCATGTTTATATTTGTACTATTAACCTACCAGGGAGTCCGAGGTGAGAATATTAAGCTCTTTTTATTTCAAGCGTGTTGCTTATAACGAAATGGATACGCCACCCTTTCAATGTGTAAATTTACAATTTCACAGCCAAAAGTATTTTTTGTTTTTGTTTTTTGTTTTTATTCAAGAACATATATATGTAGTTTGTAGCTCAAAAATTGAAAGAAAGAAATAGACCACACAGAAACGGCACACGAAATAACTTTCTATTTCCTGGTTGTCGTGGAATCTCAGGTAGGCCTACTGCTTGTGGGCAAATCTAACCGTGGATCTGACTGACTCGTGCAAATTGTCTAGGGTAAGAAATGTCCGGCAACATGAAACATGGATATGGTCATCATGTCTTGTACTATTTCATTTTATTTTTCTTTAAGCTCTGTGCTGCACAACGACCACCTCAGTCGCTATGCGCCTCCCACTCTCTCTTACTGCCACTGGCATCATCATCATCATCATCATCATCATCATCATCATCATCATCATCATCATCATCATCATCATCCATGACGCCATCGACATTTACCCCCATATCAATACATGTATCATCATCTTTCCACCTGTCATTTCCCATGTGCTGGTGCGACTATAATCGCGGGATGGATTTTTTTGTATTGAAGTACGCATGCGCGTGCTGACCATTCATTCTCTCTCTCTCTCTCTCTCTCTCTCTTTCTCTCTCTCTCTCTCTCTCTCTCTCTCTCTCTCTCTCTCTCTCTCTCTCTCTCTCTCTGAAATAATAGGACGTTTGAAAGTCTAGGCCCAGGTGGATTAATGTTTTATAAAACACGAAGCCCCATTGGTAGATAAGCCCACACTCATCCTTAACTTTTGGTGGGTGGTTCCGTCGAATGGCCCAGTGGGGGGTTCGTACTGGCTCAAGTCACTTCTTATAGGTTTGGATGCTGTGTGCTTCGCCGTGTCAATGCCTTTGTACTCTTTCTTCTGCTCCGTGTCAAAGTGGCGTCTAATTAAAACGATATATGCATGCTTCATCAATAAATGCTATTCTGTATGATGTATTTAGCTCCCAGACAGGCAGAGGGTAACAATTTCCAGAATCTACAAATTTTCATGAAATTCCTAAGATAAACACAGAAAACAAAAAAATCTAAAATCAGCTTTATATGCGCCGAAAATCCAAGTGTTTCTGTCTGTGAGTCTATAGGAAAAGGCTCAGATCAAGACAGTTGTAGTAGACTAGGGGAACACCTAACAAAATCACGAATTATTAACATTTTATGCATTGATACTTAATATGTACATTAAATTATATCATTTGAAACGGAATCACTTGACCAAAAGCATAAGGTAACATACATTTATATACATATATATATATATATATATATATATATATATATATATATATATATATATATATATATATATATATATATATATATATATATATATATATATATATATAAACTTTTACTCTTATTTGTAATCACTTTATTTTCCCAAAATATCCAAGAAATGTGTGTTTTAACATATCCTACTTTCTTGTAAAAAAAATAAACCAATGTATAACACACACACACACACACACACACACACACACACACACACACACACACACAAAGAAATGAAAAAAGGAAAAACATCAGAACTGTATACACGCTGACTGTAAGTCAAACACATAAGGTTTGATAGACAGTGTCAAGAAAGAGAGCAAATTTTATTTCGTGAAAAAGTCTCTCAATCCTTGCAATAAGATAAGAAAACGCTGGAGAGTGAGGGAGGACTTTCTTCTCTTAAAAACAGGAAAAGTGTGAAAATTCATGGAAAATATATCTATATTTCTTTCTCACCACAAGAAATTAACTCTTCTTTCCAGAAATGTAGAATATTTTCTTATCTTACAAAATCTTAATCAAACAATAACTTTTAAACTGTGATTATTTGGTCTTTACAAGCTGACTGGTTTGTTCATTCAATTAACCTGATGGTATAAAAGTTCAATCTTAAGCAATGTGAGACTATGACAGCGAGCTTTGTTTTGCAGGTTGCCCTTCATTCGTGCCTTTATCTTTGTGCTTGGTTTCGGGTGGGTTTTGAGCTAAGCAAATACTGTTGAATGCACGTTAATGATCCCATCATCAATTTTAACTCAGGTGAACAGCCCTACCCCCCCTCTCCCCAATGGAAAATTCCATTTGCACACTGACCACAGAATTGACAAAGCCTGCAATAAGGTAATTCAGTTTATCCAATTGCCTCATTCGGACGCATATATTCATCGCACCGTTCACGTTTAAGTGAGACCCACGTCAAGCCGAGATCAGTATCCAAATTGACAGAGTGTTGGGGGGGGGAGGGGGGAGCTTACTCCCATTAGTGACGATATTGGGTATGTATGTGCCGCTTTAAAGGCCCTCTTTTCAGCAAAATTTCCCCAATAAAGGTCCAGTATTATGCCAAAAAATCGCTAAAAAGGGTAATTTTTCTCTTTTATGGCCCAAAATTCGGGAAAATTTCCCTTTAAAAGTTCAACATTTTCTTCCTGGAGCGTTTTTCTCACCAATTTGGGACCATATTTTCTACTATTTCGGTTAAAAAATGGCCTTACAAAGGATATATTTTTTGTGAAAAAGAGCCCTCACATAGGGTGAGTTTTTGAAAGGTCGAGTTGCACACCCCCACCAAAAATTTGGGTCAGCTCCCCCCCCCCCCCAAGTGTTTTGTGGTCTTGTAACAGTACCAAGTCAGGCTCACAGGCGCTCGTAACGTTCAGTCAGTCAAGCTTTCGTTCTAATATCCGTGTGGGGGGGGGGGGGGGGGGGGGAAAGGGTAGAGAGGATGAACCCGGAACATCTATGGCTATGCGTTCAATGACCCACACAAATAATTGACTGCACAGATGAATACACAATATTTTATTGCAGATATGGCCCTATGTGGGTCATTGAACGCATAGCTATAGATGTTCCGGGTCCATCCTCTCTATCCTCTCTCCCCCTCCCCCCACACGTATATTAGAACGAAAGCTTGACTGACTGAACATTACGCGCGCCTATGAGTCAGGCTTGTCTCCCACAAGCATCTAAGTTTCCGACCTTGTGTATTGTATAGTCACCAAAGTCATTTAAAGACAAATTGACTTTGATGTGTCATCTTGGGAACTTCAAATTCTCGTTATGACCAGCACACCAATGAAAGTAAGAAAAGAAAATAGGAGAGAGGCAAAGTTTCTTAAAATATATTATGCATTTCAATTTGCCAAAAAATGAGGTTTAAAAATATTAAAATGATTGCATCCACTTATCAATGAATAGTTTGTAAATTCTGTGCAGCTGGTAAACATCACTGTAGTGCGAAAATTCAAGTTCCTGACCCTTAAAGTGATATATCCAAAAACAGCATTTTATCCTTAATTTAGAGTACTATCTGACAAATAGTATTAGTCTTGGCTGAACCACTGCTTAACCTGTCAAATATACACTTAAGTAGGCAAGATCCAAGTCTTGTTTATATATTATTCACTCACTCACCCACTCACTCACCCACCCACTCACGCACTCATTCATTTATTTATTTTCAAATGCAAATTTGACTCACTCCTCATTGAATCTGAGATGGATGGTAACCGGGGCCGGGTCGACAGCTCGGGGTGGTTTGTGACCGCCCTTATAGTAGAAATCTCTTTTGAATTGTGTTTCATCGTTAAATTTTCCACGCTTCCTCACCACGATCTGAGGCTTGTGGGTGACTCTCCTGGCTGGCGGCGCTCCGTTACAAGTCTGGTACGTTGACCCACTAGTCGTGTCCATGTACAAGTCACCTGCGAAATTACAATTCAAAGGGTTAATATTGACAGTACGTAGCGTCCTTCCAGGTCATTTTGATACTTCTGCATACTTATGGCCACTTGTGTCCCAAAAATATAATTTAAAAACCTTTTTGGTGATAATTATGAAAGACACAAGAATTGCACAGATAAAACCAAAGGTCGTCGAAGATTTGCCATAGAACAATAGGCCCATCAGATAAAATTAACGATGAAGAGCAACAAACTACACCTTCTAACTTAATATTTCCGTCTGCTTGGCGAATCAGATCAGCTGGCTTCCCATCGATTGCTTTGTACGATGACATTGCTGTTGTTTCGGGTACCCTGGTTCTTTCCGGATATATACTGAACCCCAATGAAAAGTATCCACATGCCAATTTTGAAGTATTTTATTGTTTATACTTGAAACATTTCATACCTAGACGTGCTTAGAACTTAACAAAGCATTCACTTTTCTGGCGTAAAAATAATGTCACGCTCTACCGACATTAACGTCACTTACAGGCAAAAAATGTCATTAACTGCCCTAATTGAAAGTCACACAAATTTTTCTGTTCAATATGGGATGTGGCCACCTCGAGCATCAACACATGCTATACATCTGCGGCGCATACTGCTGACCAGGGTTTGAATTCTGTGTTGGGGAACATTATTCCATTCTTCCTGCAGAGCTTGGATCAGCTGGTTTCGGGTAGTAGGCCTAGGTGTCCTCCGTTGAATACCTTGGCCTAACTGATCCCACAAATGTTCAATAGGGCTCAGATCGGGTGAGAACGCTGGCCATTCCATGACATTGATGTTGTTCTCATTGAGAAAGTTCATTGTTAATCTTGCAGTGTGCACGTGCATTGTCCTGCTGAAAGATCGCCAGATCTTGATGCTGCTCCATAAATGGGACCATGTGCGGCTCCAGCACCTCATCAATGTACCGCCTAGCATTGAGGATCCCTTGAATGACCACTAGGGGTGTCCGGTAGCGGTTGCTGATGCCTGCCCACACCATGACAGAGGGTCCACCCCATCGATCTGCCTGACGGACACAGGCATCTGCATATCTCTCCCCAGTCCGGCGCCACACACGTTCTCTGCCATCTGCTCTGCTGACACAAAAACGGGACTCGTCAGTAAAAAGGACGGTATTCCACTGCTGGCGAGTCCACCTGGAGTGTGCTCTACACCACTGCAGTCGTCTTTCTCTTCTGGGTTGGGTCAGCAGGTTACCCCTGTAAGGTCTTCTGGCTGTTAGGCCACTGCTCCTCAGTCGCCTCTCCACAGTAGAACTACTGACAGGACGGTGATTCACCCCTTGAGTCTCACGGGCTGTTTGGGCTGCTGTACGGAAACGGTCTCGCAGGTGCATCAGCCGGATGTGACGGTCTTGGCCAGGTGTTGTCACTCTTTCTCGGCCAGGCCTAGGCCGATCATCTACGGATCCAGTTTCTTGTTGCCGTTCAATTAGTCGTTGGATGGTGCGCCGAGTACACCCCATTCTTTGTGCGATTTGAGTGATTGGGACTCCACCCTCTGCAAGCCCCAAAGCATGGTGTCTTTGACCTTGGCTCAGACGCGGCATGATCGCCTCAACACACCTGAGACCACTGGCTTTTTTCTTGGCTGAACATCCCTTTTTAAAGCCACTGAAAACATCAGGTCATTTTAGCCATCCAATAGGAGTGGTGGTCAGAAGCCATATTCGGTGCACAAAAGTCACATGCATTATGTAACAACCCAGCAAAAGTTAAAAAGTTGTCCTGAATGACCCTGATGTAGGCTCCAAACCATGCACATATGCACACACAGTACTTAGTAACTTACAAAATTAATGTGTTAATTTTTTTATGTGGATACTTTTCATTGGGGTTCAGTATAATATGGACCCCGTGAAACTGGGCAGTTCGCCAAATGTCAAGGTGGGTTGTTGAACCCATCTCTTGTAATGGTCCTTGTTGGTAGTACGACTGTCAAATTTGGCACCAGACTCCCTCCATTTATGACGAGACTGTGGGCGGATTTGAAGGGAAGGGAGCGCTTGCTGCCCGGTATAGTTTACGTTGTACGACGTCCGGGCGTCAAACGGCGCATTAGGAGGCTCGTAATTGTCTTCCTACAATCACAATTTACGACAGAAGTTCTTAAAATTGCATAAAGTCGTAGCAAACGGTACCAACATTAACTCTACAAAGAAGGTATGACACGCGCAGCAAATAAAGTGAAAACGTGAACATGGGTGGAGGTATGTTAATTTCAGTATACGTCTCTTGAAGCAACACTACAATAATAATGCATGCAAAAAAGAGAACACCTTTAGAAAAAAAAATCAGCATATCAGGAAACAACATCTATTTTGTATTGCTTGCTCTGTATTGATTGCAAACCTGGGGTTTGTCTCCCAAAATTGTTGGGCACCAAAACTGGACTTAATTTGATCCTTCAACACCCTGCCCATTGTCCATTTTTTTACGAGCAGTAGCTCACATGTTTTGCCGAGATCCAACGGTATTATGGCAGACATCCAACGCTCTGAGGCTGTAGACAGTTATGAACAATTCTAAAAACTTATGACCTGTCTTTTCTAGAAATGTGGTATCATTGCTATCACTATAAGTATCAGGCACAATAGAAAACTACTGGCGTTGTGGCTGGACTTTCGTGCAACCTACTGATCAGCAGGGGGTGATCTGCTATCGGGACAAGCAGCGCCTTGCATACGAAAGTTGTTCTTGGGTTGTTTTATGCGAAATGCACAAGAGAATAGAGTGAAAAGATAATAACCGAGAACAATCAACACAGGCCAGGCACATTGGTCGGCCAGCATAAATAAATGAAGTCCCCTCCCTCCCCCATCACATATCGAATTATGATCCAGATGAAATGGAATATGTTAGGTCCCCGCATGCCATTGATGCACAGGCTGGTGTAAATATTTAGTGTTGGGGAATTTTGCAGCATTTTGAACCCTGTGGTACTACGCTAAAAAGAAGAGAAGGTATATTATGAGGTCAGGATGTTAAATCTGTGTTTATCGTGTATCAGCTTATGAATTATGTAATAAAGCTTTACCACTTGAAGTTAAAAAAAAAACAAACAAACAAACAAAAAACAAACACAAAAATGGAAATGAGACATCAGAAACTCATTGTAAGCAGCCCCAGTTTAGTGGTCTTCTTTGCATACTTGTGGTAGGGTTCCAATATTAGATTATCTCTCTTCGTGCCGAGTTTTTGTTTTTTATTTTTTAATTAAACTATGCATGCTTCAACTGGAGAAAACATCCTTTCACTGGTAAGCTGGGTCCGCTCGCTCTATCCTACGTGCGTTTAAATATTCATAAACTCTGACGTTTGAAGCTGTGGAACTGTTTTTGTGGACAAATTAATTTTAGGCGACTCGTAATGCTGACCAATTATATCTGTATCACATTCTCACGTACCCTTACAATCAGACCAGGCCTGGCATTCATATCTTTTGGAATATAATCTTTCTTCTGCACAGTCACAAAGTCGCCGGGTGGAGGGCTGGGGTCTCTCGGGGATGGAGGTGGTCTTTTGGTGCTCCGTGGGCGCCCATGTTTGCGGTCATAGGTAGCCTGGTAGTCTGACTTGGGGACCGTGACTGAGCGCTTCTGTACCATGCACTCTGGCGTGCTGTTTTTTCATCAAATGAGGATCCGTCCGGTCTTTCCTGTTCTTGTGGTACCTGTTGGTGGAAATATTGAACAGAAAATTAACCCCTTGTGTGCGGGTCACGACAAAAGTTAGGCTTTTATTAACCAGTATGACGATTCTATCGTAAAATTCGAATTCCACATGTGAATGACTCATCTTGCCGCGTCTATATTTGGTTCTTCCGTAGTAGTTAATTGTTCAGGTCAACAGCTAAGTTTTCTCGGCGCCAGATAAAGGACGTCAGGGAAAGTTTATTTTTATTTATTTATGAATATATTTACCCTGGGTAGCCCTTTCAGAGCAAAGCTCTGTTCTTACAAGTTGTTGACTTGGTCTAGAAAGTGCCACTTGAAGGGTTAATTACACATTTCTCGTGTTTCACTTTCAAATAAAATTGGGCGTCATGTGTGAGAAAATAAAGTATATCTGGCAATTATACCTGCAAGTCTGCAATGGCAGAAAAAGACCAAGAGGATGCTTTCAACGTTTTTTTTCCGTAGTATGCAAACTTTAGACCATAATCACTTTTTTCCAAATATTATGGGAATTTTCTAAAAACTTGGAGAAGAAATTAATTACGTCACATCCTACTGGCGGACATAAACAATTTTATCCCCCAGTCTGTATTCTCCAGATTTTCTAGGTAACGCAGCTGCAAATGATGGATAGATTTATAAACAGAACTGGAAATGAGACCGGTTGTAGTCATGGAATATATCCTTTTACAGCAGAGAATTACATAGCCTAAATTGTCCAGCGCTCTGGAGTGTTTGCTTTCTCCGAGCCTAATGGGTCTTGTAAATGCAAGAGCCGATGCAAGTCGAAAGTTAAATATGATCAAACAAATCAATGTTGAAATGTGCCTAAAGGAAACTTAAATTTGCTTTATACAGGCAATTGCTCTCAAAGCTGTTTGAGCAATCATATCCTGGGGTAGACTGTGATTTATTTATTTCTAGTATAGAATTGCACGTAATTGGATATAAATACCATATATAGATCAGCACTTGTTAACTTCAAAATAAATAAATTTGATTTTGTTATTAATTTGCACATTTTTAAAACAGCCTAACGTCGTTATAATGACATCTGTTCTTGAAAAATGTGTCAGATATATGAATATGTCACATAAATCAAACATCAAGTAAATAAATAAATGAATAAATATAAACAAACAAACAAATGAATAAATAAATAAACCCACAAATACGTGTGTCGTTAGGTGAATATGTCTGATATCTACCTGTCGTTATGATGAGGTTTTTACTAAATGAATAAATATAAACAAACAAACAAATAAATAAATAAATAAACCCACAAATACGTGTGTCGTTAGGTGAATATGTCTGATATCTACCTGTCGTTATGATGAGGTTTTTACTGAGCTAGTCTTGTAGGACGAAACAGTATGACTCAGAAACGCGGTAACAACATAGACTTTATTACAGCTGTTCTCTCTTATCAGTCCTCTGCCCTCTCTTTTCTGTCCCTACTATCTACACATTTATTGACCAAACCATGGTTAATTTTGCGGTGTGATATTTTGTTCTCATCTTTTACCCAGAACACTCCCTTTATCTCCAGGTCGTCAGACGGGTTTAAAATTATGTACGTCTCGAACGGACATATGCACATGTGGTATTTTATGCATACAACTTACTGCAGATGTGTCACCAGAGCCATCTTGTGGAGACATTCATATCAAGTGTTGAAGTCACTTTATGCGAAGAAACGTTCTATATCCCTTAACATAGGTATATGTATCCATAGCGGTGTCTCATTCAACTATTTCCCTGATGGAGATAGAAGTATATATCTATATGTATTATATAGGGGGATATATTTCGTTTTAGAACAGTACAAAGGGTAGATACTGATGGTTTTGGTTATAGGCTTCAACAATATAAAATAAAAATGGGATTGTTACAAAAAAGAAAATCCATCTTCAATGAACTTTTTCAAGGTTGTGATTTTTTAAAATCGGCTTTTATATCTTGAAAATTCTCTCTCTGTTCCTGTCTCTGACTCTCTGTCTGTCGCTGTCTGTCTGTCTCTGTCTCTGTCTGTCTGTCTGTCTGTCTGTCTGTCTCTCTCTCTCTCTCTCTCTAACGCATCTATCTCTGAATTATGATAGAATGGAAACTAATTAAAATAAGATTTGGTTGAGAGAAAACGCATCTGCTTGCCTTGAAAATGAGTAAACTTGAAAATGTTAAAAAAAATGAATACGATCAGCAAATGTATTTTGAACACAATCCTTTGAATGGAAACAGACCCTTCATCTTTACTAGTTTTAACATGAGAAGTACTAAATGTTGCTGGTGTGCCTAACCAGCATTAATAACAATTGTGCAACTTTCGTTTTCATTTCATTGGAAAAACCTATATCATAAAACCAATGAACTGAAGTAGCAATTGGCACTTGTATATAGAATACATTGTAAGATATTCAACTTTCAAAGTTCAGTGGTATGCCTCATTAGAATCGATTCATATTTCACAATTTTCATTAAATTTGATGTATCTATGGCACAAACCAAACAAGAGGGCCGTCTTCAGCTGACATTTACATTCAACCCACAATAAGTCCTACCCTTGTCCATACTAGGGCATGAAGATTTTGGAGACGACGTAAAAAAATGTGAATTTCCATTGCATGGTAGAGATCCACTCAAGGTACACTTCCACCAGTTTTAAGTCAATCTAAAAATGTAAACTGTTGAGGATGGGCAACGGACGGACGGACCATCCTATAACCTCAGCTGACTGACAAGTCAGCTGAAGTAATGAAAAAATGAAGTCGGTTGGACACGTTTATCTGTAATAATTTTGAAATTTCTTTTTTTTTAAAGGTTGGATTTGCCCATATATTTATGCCTAGAAAAGTAAGCATATTGTCTCTTCATTGAATACAGGGACAATGTCGGACTTCAAATCTTGAATATATTTAAAACTAACTGCTTCTGGTATGAGTACGCATGCTGCATCTGGCAAATGGTGTACAAAGCTTGTTGCATTTGAAATCATGATAACTGGAGGCATTTTACACCATTAAGGTTGAATATTGTCAAAAGCTAATCTCATATACATACAATTCCATGGTCTATTTTTTCAGTAAAACTCAACAATAAGGCACCCTTGGGACTGGGAAAAAGCGCGCTCTGCAGGGAGGTGCCCATTCCATAAAAGGTCAGGCCTTTTGAGCAGTATGGCTGAGAATGGACATGGACGTGCGCATCATAATTGGTTTAAACATATATTTATTCAGGAAAAAGAGATTGGGAAAGAGGGCGCAGCCCTATATGAATCCCGTTCGCAAGACAGAGAGAAAGAGAAGTTGAGACAAGATACAACGATGAAACGCCACTATCAGAATGAACACCACCGAGTGTTGTAGTTTAAAAGTAAATTTAGAGAAAACAGAATGTATATATAGATCGGTAGTGATACAGGAAGACAACTGCCTGGCAACATATCTGCAAAATGGAATACTGGGGAATTCTACTTTAGGTGTGAAATTTCTTACCAATGAATTTGATATGCAGGTTAAAAGCTTTGATGGTAAGTTCCAGCTCATGCACGATGTTTCAAATATTTGAAAAATGCGAGACCTGCTTTCAATTGGGAAAATTTTAATAGGGAAAACATAAGGGGTTTCTAAACAAGTTTACAGTACTTCGATAGTGTCACTTAACTCCGAAATTATTAAAAAGGTACAACAGTCAAATGATATGTTTATGGGGTGTTATGTACCAAAAACCAGGTCACGGTGGATTAAAAGTTCCCAATTTTGAGATGAAAGTTAAATCACTAGTTATAACATGGGTTAAACGTATACTAAGTGAAGAACATGCTAAGTGGAAACGTGTTATTCTACCATTTTTTTTTCAGGCGTTAGAATTTATGATTTATTCCTAAGCCGTTGTTCTATTGGTTCAGTACGGACTGGGATTCCTGTATTCTATTATCAAATTTTGAACGTTTGGAATGAATGTAGGTCTATTTCCCAACCAAAATCTGCAGTTTCAGTACGTAAGGAAATGTTATAGTTTAATGAGAATATAACGGTTCGGGCAAAACCATGCATGCTCTATCAAAAATAGTATGAAAAAGGTATTAAATTTATTAATGATATTGTTGATGAAAATGGTGAATTCCTCACTCCAGAACAGATGAATGTAAATTACAATTTTTCAGTCAAATTCCTATAATATTTATAAATACGTTCAGCTATTCCATACAATTGGAAGCAAGTATTAAAAAGACAACATGAAATAACTCTCAGAAACATCTCACTGAAATTTGGTATAAATGGTAAATTTGATCAAATTGAGAAAATGCAGTGCAAAGATATTTATTTGATATCAGTAGAACATGGGCCTGTAGCTGAACCTATACTTATGTTAAGAAGCGGGGTAATTGATTTGCTGAACTTCCTACTACCATTGATTTATGGGGCAAATTTTTTCGTTATTTTTTAAAACTACAATAGAAACCAAATTACAAGCTTTTCAATTCAAAATTGCATCGTGCTAGTGTTAACAAGTATTGGTTACATACAATGAGTGTGGCAACTGATAGTATTTGTGAAGTGTGTAAACACAAACAGCGACAATATGTCATAAATTTAGGTACTGTCCCTCTTCCAATCAATTCTGGAATCAACTATCCACCTTTTGGGATACATATATGCATGAAGTTATTGCGATTCAACAGAAGGATGTTATGTTTGGTTTATCTGAAAATCGAGATGAAATCCTTTTGGATTATTGTATTTGCATGGTAAATATTATACATATTCATAACAATATAGATCGGCAAATTTAAATTTTGAGCATTTTTTGCATTTATTAAAGAGGAAGATTTCTGTTCTTAAACACATAAGTGCGATCAACGGTGGACTGCAACAGTTTCAATCTAAATGGGAAGCCCTCTTGGATGTTGTTCAAAGTAGACTGTTGCAGGTGCTTTAATTTAATGTCACATCACTAAGATTGGACAAGGTTGATACATTTTTCATTTATTTTCTGTTATTACATTACATTGTAATACCTTGCACTGAATAGGTTTTATGGTGCACATGTATTGTTATTTATTTAATTTCAATTGTGCTGCAAACGTATTTTTTATTGCTTGTTTGAGGGGAACTCAATAAAAGAAATAAAAAAATGAACACTACTACACGCAGACAGAACGGCAATGCCACATAATAAGAATTGCTGACATGCCAAGACGTCACAGACAGGGAAAGATAATGGGGTATGCCACCATGAACAGGCACTACGTCACCACACGTAATAACGACTATTTGCAAAAATCATGTAACAGCTCCAGGCCTACCTGTGGACTTGATGTACGATTGTACAGCGTAAAAATGTTTTCGTTTTCTTGAAAAGTGCAGTTTTCATTTTGTACCCTTTTCCTACTTTCACTCCCACCAACATTATTATTTCTAATGACTGTGAATTTGATTCAGATAGACTTGTTGGCGACCTCCGATTCGATTCAAAATAGGGAAACTGACAAGTTCTGTTTTCATTGCTGTATCCGTAGGTTTTCTGTGGACACGATGGACACACTTACAAAATTAAATTTTACGTGTTTAGTTTCAAAGATTGGTTTATCACACAGTTCCGTAAAATTGTTTATTTTTTCCCTTTTTTCTACAAAATAATTTCCGTGCATCACTGCTATACGGCAATATGGGCATAACAAGAAAGTTAGTTTCATGGACATTTGCACATTGTTATTAATAGGAAACTGTCGCAGTTTAAAAAGGGCCCTGTTGACCCGAACCTTGAGTCACTTAATTGCTTGTATATTTGAGACGTTCAAAATGCAATTGGTGGTGGTGATGATGATGATGATGATGATGATGATGATGATGATGATGATGATGATGATGATGATGATGATGATGATGATGATGATAAAGGCTTGGAGTTTCTGCAATAATTTTCTTTTGATAGAAGGTTGAAAGTACCTTAATTCTGCGGTTTCATCTGTTGAATACAGGAACTTAGGCCTTTGAAAGGTTCAGTCAGTTTCCAGCAATCACACTGTACTCTTTCAGTGACACATTTGGACTTCGTCAACAGCTTTTCTTAGCGCGTATTGAGCGTGATACGCCAAAGCGAGCCAAGGAAAGCTACTGACCTTGCCTGGTATATTCTATTTTGCTACAGACAGGATAGTACTTGAATGAAAAGTCTTTTTACGAAGAACCAGAATCTAGCATGCACCCATATTATAATTCACAGCAGTTCATTTTAAGTAGTTCGACTTTAGTTGCAATTGGCACTGAAAGAGTTAAAATTTTTCTAATGTAGACATTCTAATGCGGAAGCTGTCATTAGGAGTAGGTGACGTGCATGTAATACACTATTTATATTTTTATCATGATATTTATCTAGATAACAAGTTTTGTCGAAAGTTTATGGTAGATCTTAACTTCAAGCACACTGGGGCCAGACAGAAACAGTATTTAATGTGATTGGGAGCAAAAGATCAAGTATTTAATCGTACAAGATCGCATGTTCGACCGAATTATCGATGTAGGACAACATACGCTTTATTGCTACTCCTAGCCGCATTTTATGTTAGGAAAATCACTTTTATACACTCTAAGTAGACCCTTTCCGGCAAAAAGGTTTATTAAGTGTCATTTATATTTGAATCGGTGTAGACCGTCCAGTTGTAGGCATCATATTTGTGATTTTATATCATAACAAAGGCCGTACGTTGCGACGGATCACGCGCACACACAAATGCGCGTCAGGTGTTCAGTAATATTTGTTTGATTATCTGTCCTATTCATGCTATTGTTAAAATTATTTGTCAGACAGTGTATATGTCACCACCTCTTCAACTGTCCAGTATCTCCTATTTTCAATTCACCTTTTTTTTGCATGTGCTTTTCTCCCCATACAAAACACGGTATCATTTCATACAGAACAGACCAAAACCACATTTTTATGACTTTTTACTTAGTTTGCATTATTTTGTAGAGTACCCGTATGAATAATGAATGGAATCACCTTGATTTCGGACAGTGTAGTGTTTGCCTGTTGACCTCAGTACGTAGTTCTTCATACTTTGTAAGTGAATAGACCAACTTAATAGATACAAATAAATGATACTTAATTTATCTTTAGCATCGTAAACCCATGAGTGCTAAATCACTTGAACTGTTGGATCCCCCCCCCCCCCCGAAAAAAAAAAAAAAAAAAAACCACTGTGCCCAAATTCAGTGCGAACGTAAAACTAAGATTACGGGGCAGATATTGCCACTTCATATGCCTCATTAGTGCACACTGTCCACTTGAGTGCTTATCTGTGAGTCAACAGGTTTATCTGGATGAAATCCTCAAATAGTCTAGTGGCAAGGCCGCCAAAAACAGTATGCAGTACCTGTGGATATACTTTTGTCGTCCTATAGCTTGAGTACACATATAAAGTAATATGACACAGTACTCACCAGGAAAAGAGACAAAGAAAGGTGACGGATGAAGCTCAAGATGAAATAAAAAGAAAAGCTATATTGATAAAGTACAATTTAAAAAAAATGAAGAGAACAAGTGCGAACCCTTCAATAGTGCATCCGATACTACTACTTGCTCACCTAATTTACAAAAGGAAAGATCAGTTTCTTCAAGCAACATCATAGTTTGCTGACAAATCGAGTTATTTATCTCACCTTGGTGGATTGATAGTTTCGTAGATCTCCGGGCATTTCTCTTTCCAGTCTGGGAATTCCTTCATCAGTTCTTCTAACTGTGCCGTCTCGTCTTTTTTAGGCGCCATTTTGATGTATTCGTGCGAGATGCAACACAAGCTGAATATAAAATGTCACTTGTGTATTTTGTATCAAGCTCCTTAATTATGGATCTCCGGATATTGTCTTCAATGTCTAGAAATTCACGGTCACTTGTAACTAAACATTATAACGCGCTTATGACTTGTCCTATGTGCCAGATAAAGGCGAAAGTTTGTCTTCTATATTTGTCACCTAGCCCTGTGCTTGGTGTTACAATGACAAGGTCGTTTGACAATTATCACATTTATTCAGGCATATTTCGTTTATCAACACGTAAATGAAAGGTACTCCTTTTATCGCTCATATGAATTTTTTAGGATCCCGTGATCCAGGCATAGGCTGGGGGGCGTGACACTGGAGTTTTCACTTCCTCGTAGGATGATGCTTTTAGCGCTGAATGTATTGGACGAAAAAGTCAAGCAAAAGTATTGAAAGCATCGATACTAGACAACAGACTTTATTGTTTTCGTTAATAATAATATGAAAGGCGTGCAACCTTGGAAGTGGCAAGTTCCGCCTCCCTGGGCCTGGTGTAAAGATAAGAAGTAGAAGTAGTGGGCGAAGCCATCTCCTCAGACTCGTGGCTAAATTAATTACACGAGTCATTTTTCGTGTACTTCAATGACGTCCCAGGCGACGTCACAGTTAACACTGCAAAAGTGTTAGGTGATGACTCCAAAGCCCATGCTTTAGCCTATGTGAGAAGGTAGATAACTACCAACTAACCAAGAGTCTTCTAACTCTTTACAGGAGGACCTAAATTGACTGAGCAGTTGGCGTGAGAAGTGGGCAATAAAACGATAAATAATAATCCTGTAGAACTCCGCTTATTTTCCTTGGTCCTGTGTCATATCTGATACAGGTGACTAAACACCCCACCCCACCCAAAGCATGAAAGGCTCAGGCATTTCCGGGGAACTGTGCACACAGTCATGCCTCATGAGAGCCCTGATAAGGGCTACCATCTTTCCCTTTCCTTCCCAAAAACCTGTTACTCTAGTTAACTCTGTTCTCTTCTAATTTTAATGTTCCATTTCTTTTCTCCCAGCACCCTACCATAAAACCCTGTACAGTTCTGACCCCTGTCTTTCAGGACTGGTCAACACACTGTCAAACCTAAAATCCAACATGCTGAAAACAGCTACCTTGAAGCACTCTCCAGCAAGTGAAGGTTCCTTTTGTGAACCTATTATCTCATATTAATAGTAATTGTAAACACTGATTGATTAAAAAAAGTCCCTCCCATAGTGACAACTAAGGAAACTAGTTTCTCTTCAAGAAGTGCCAGCAAGCACACCTAAGACTTGCCTTATCAGATAGATTAGTATAAATAAACACTAAGGGATACATCTAAGAGTATGCCCAACCCTGGATTTTCCCTCAAATCCCGGGTTGGAGCCCCGACAATATTTCAAGCATGTAAAAGTTGTCATAATGCCACATGCTCTTCTTCTGTCAACTTGACTTAAGGCACCGGCCCTTACCTGAGACCTTCAAATCAGTGAAATTGAGCTTTTTTATTTTTGGGATAATAAAGTGCAAATCCTTATCCATGCCAAATGGTTTCATTTTAACGTGTTTACTTCTATGCAAAACTTAAAGATGAAAAAGTGTCCCTCTCTCAGTACAACCTTTATGGAGTCAATCAGTTGATTGGCATTTACATGTGGTCACAAATGGTGATGTTTAGACAACCATTCACAGTCAAAGCCTCACTAGATGTGTTATTTACAGGTGGGCAGGTTATTTTACAAGTGACTGGTTAGAACCACTATATTGTTTATAATTGTCTCGGTTAAAGTTATGACAGATTTGATAAGATATTCAACATTCTGTTGCCCATAGAATTTAGCACTCTGTCCTTGTGCTGGCAGCCATTTTCAGGGTGATATATATTATAATTAGGGGACTTCCTTACATCTCTGACTAGTTGTTGAGGGGAACAGTAGCTAGCAGCCATTTTGAGAGTGATTTCTTATCTGTGATTGAGTAAACAGGTAAAAACCACATGTGCTTGATATCAAGTTTCATTTTGACCCTATTCTTCATAAAATATATCGTCCATTGTTCTCATTATAACCTATTACACATGAATGATAACCAGGGGTCTATTTACACAAGATTGAAATACATACATAAATATGTATGTATGTATGTATGTATGTATGTATATATGTATGTATGTATGTATGTATGTATGTATGTATGTAATTTTTTCTTGTAGTAGCATATTCCCTAGAAGAAAACCTCTGATTTCTAGTCCAGTCTCCAGGCTCTTTCTACCACTGCTGACCACAGGTCGCAGAGGTCACAGTTCTGTCCATCCTACTGTCCTTCTGTCCGTCCATCTGGAACCTTTTTGTTTGTGAGCGTGACACAGTCCACGGTCTTAAAGATAGCCCCATGTAACTATTAGGGTGTATAAAGTGTATGAAAATCTAGGTTGACGTCAATACAAGTGGGGCTACATATAGTAATATGCAATATACAGGTCAAAATGTGAAAATCTTGTGACTAGTCTAGCATCCTTAATTTTTTGTGGATCTTCGTGAAATTTAGTGGGATTGTAGAAGAGGTCAAAATCTGGTTTGCTTATGATGCCATAGGCAACACTTGTACTTTGACAGAAATTCCATATATATTGAAAAACAATTTAGACACGTGAAAATCATAAGATACAGATTATTTTGTATGCTAATATGTTGTGTAAGATCAGTTGACATCAATGGCAAAGACAACTGAGCCTGTAGATGAGAAATCCACAGGATTATATCCAGTAAATTTGGAAAGACAATACAACCAAATGAAAGTCAGGTTCATTCATGAAAATATTGCCTGATCAGCAGCCCTGTGTTCCCACTCAAGTGTATCATTCAGAAACAGTAACATTTGAATCTGCTTTGCAGACAATGGCAAATACTTTTTGCACCCTTTTAAGATTTACAGACAATATTGTTAACCCTATAAGTTTTTACTTCCAGACATCTACTACAACCACAGAACCTCTGCATTAGCACAGAGTTCTCCTGTTTGATATTTATAAGATATATGGAGAATCTTACATGGCCGAGAGTGAGTTACTATTTTTCTCTCATAAGTGATTGTTGTTGGTACGGAAAATCACTCGCTCTCCGGCCATGTAAGATTTTGTATATTCTATGTTTAATTTGGTAATCATTGCAAAAATTTCCCAAGGCCTTCTTTCAATGCCGACCTGGTCTGCCCTGTTTGTTTACATTCCTCACAGTTATTCCACGTCCCGCATGACGTATAATCAAACATGACTGACTGTAAATCTGGGCCAAATAAATAACAGGTGATTGGACGGCTGTTTCCGCAGGCAAAATACAATAATTATTGCAAGTCAACACTGCCCAGACAAAACAAAGGAAAATAGGGGACCCAATATTCAATAACAGTGTTTCCATTAGGATTTTTTTCAGAGGGTTCCTACCTGAAAGTGAGTCAAAGTTTAAGCTATATTTTGCAAACTTAACAAAGAATATATAGGAAGTTTGGACCCTTTGAGTTTTGCTGAGGGGGCATTTCATGATTTGAAAGGGTAATATACCCCCATTTGGGGGTTAACAGAAACCCTGAATAATATGACACTGGCAGTCTAAATATATCTTTTTGGTCTTCATGCATATTTTCAGCTTAATTGTGCTGTGAAATTGCTTTAAAATTAGATTTTATGTCCTCATATTTAGGCCTACCGACATTTTGTTCCTGATCCCGTTAATTGTTTATATATGGATACTATTCTTTATGTTATGATATGATAGGATTTTATTCATCACCAAATACAAAAATGTCACAAATAAAAGAGAGTCAGCAGGTGCTAGGATGACATAGGAAAGTCCGAGGACTTATTTCCAGTGGAATCCTGTAAAATAATCGTAATGCATAGAACAAATACGGAAACATTGATATAAAAACTAAAAATATTACAAGAAACATAATTATATAGTGAAAAAGATCAGTAAAAGTAACAAGTTTTGGCACCAAAATTAATCAACTAAGAGTATCACCATGTAGGGCAGAAGAATATAGGCTGAGCGTGTCACTGCCAGTGGTCTTGGAATCACAGAGAGGGACATAACAACCTACTTCTCTCCCATGTCCATCGCCAAAAACTTACAGACATCACATTTAAAAGTTGACCTTCTTTCCTTCAATTTGATTCCATGTGGTAAATAGTTCCACTTCTTAGTGGTCTGATAATAAAAAGGATCATTGATATTCAAACCAGAGTTGGAATTGTCATAATGAAAAGCAAAATCCAGAACACTGCTATGAGTTTCATAATTATGAAGATATGAAACTCGCTTAAATTTGTGGGAAAGGTATGTTGAAAATAAAAGAAATGATTAAAATAAGTTGATATTGTTTGCTGTCAAAAGATGACAAAACCATGCCCATTAAAAATTTGCCTGCAAGGACAGACCTATGGTTGCACATCTTATACATTGGCAGGATGTTACTATGTAGCAGAGTATAGCAATCTGAAGGGAGCCACAGCCTGTCTACAGAGGCAAATGAGCTATCTATACACTTCTGATATCTGCAGAATGTAAATAACTGCCGTAAGAACAACTGCCCGACACTTGAGACTGTTCACCTACCTCCCACCCTCCAGTCTGGACATAAGAAAAATATGCTGCTCTAAAAATGACAGATTTGTTGGTATATAACAGAAAAGTGTCAGGCGCATTTTGGTTCAAAGCCCTTCTCAGAGCTGTTCACATTCATGATCAAAACAAGTAAATTGGTTTAGTTTATTTTAGTTTAAAAGCTTTATTTTGATGAAGTAACTATTTCTACTCACTATCAAGTTGCTATATTTTGAAGGAAATTAAGTCTCTTGTTCATAATTGAGTTCCATTGTACTGTGTGGTTACCTTGTATATGATACTGAACAGAGCTCAAAATAAGTGCTTACTAACTCTGACCTAGGCTTATAAAGAAGTAAGGTTTTCATTGTCTGCAAGTTGTACGTTTCATTATAGGACAGTCTGGCCTCCATTCTGTGTTAATCTTGATATTTGTGCTTGTCTGCTGTATTGCAGAAGTATTCCTCTCTTTCAGGAAAACTCATTGTGTATATTTATAATAATATATTATTATATATTTATAATCACCATTTTCCACATATTTGATCAAGCCACAAAAAACCAATATCAAGATTCCACTGGTCCAGACACTCCGTCTCAAGTCATTAAACTATTTCTAGCTTTGCCACGTGCATCCAATAGGATCACAGCCATCTTGGAAAAAGATTCCTGATCATAAAATAATGATGATGATGATGATGATCATCATCATCATCAGATCATCATCATCATCATCATCATCATCATCATCATTATTATTACAAAACTGTCAGACTGATAAGGTTATAAAAAAAATGGAACAAGCTGCCTTCAAAAACAGCTGCAGCTCTGTCCCTGCACATTTTCAAAAAGATAGTGAGATCCCTTCCCAATCGATAGAAGGGATAAACAACCACGTTTAACTAAGTTTGGGGATGGCCCATGGAGGTCCAGTGATCAGAAGTGGCATTCATGAAGGATAAAATTGTCAGGCAGGCAGACATTGTACAATCCCCATATGACATGGAAATAAATTTGTTCTGGTCATTCATTTCTGCATGAATAGAACTTTTACATGAACCAAACTTTACTGACACGAA
Organism: Hermodice carunculata; assembly: GCA_964020975.1. Classification (NCBI taxonomy): domain Eukaryota; kingdom Metazoa; phylum Annelida; class Polychaeta; order Eunicida; family Amphinomidae; genus Hermodice; species Hermodice carunculata. The sequence goes on along the minus strand of OZ026628.1, from coordinate 55,193,910 downwards.
CCAGTAGCATTTTACAGTCACAAGATAACATGTAATAAAAACACACTTTGCTTTTTGTTTTGTGAAGGTTCTGATGTATGCTTCATATCACCATACATAATACAAAAACAATGGCTAAACAGAATGCTATCCTGATGAAGTCTGGGCACTACAAATTTACAAAGTGAGGAAACATGTTTCTATTTCTTGAATCCTTGAGCACCGGATTGAGAACTCTCAATGTTGAAGTTCACGATTTTAACACCAGATAACAGTATCATAACAGTTGCCCACGAAAATATCACAGCAAAGCCAAGTTAAATGAAGATCAACTTGTCATTTCATTTTTCTTACAGTTCATAATTTCACCACAAGGTGGCAGTTTAATTATAGGTGCCATCTGAAGCATGCAAACAATACAATTTTCATGAAGGTCTACATGTATTTTCACTTTCGTTTCTTCTGAAGTGACTATTTGGTCATTCCGAGAAATGTAAGCTTAAGTTGGTGGTAGGGGTGTTTTGAATGCTGTATAAATTCTTCTTCAGCTGAGTGATGTCAAAGATTTTATTTAAAATTAAAAATGGCTTAGAAATGCAATTGGAACACAGCCACGGGGAAGCTTTCAAGTAAAAAAGAGACATGCTGTGACATAAGAAAATTATTGCAAGGAAAATACCCCTACCTTCCTGGTTTCTTTTTTCTTTCTGACTTGGGTGCCTGTTTGCTTTTTTTATTAGGTTTAGTGTGTCCGCCAGTTGAAATTCCAGGTTTTCTTAGGCAAGCAAAACTATAAAATTTTCATGACAAGTAAGAATTACTGGTACTGATAATTGAAACAAATGGTATTTTCATTTGCTAATAGTTTTATAGGTAGTTTTGAGGTAATCTGGTAATGTGATGTATCAAAAAATGGGATTTACCAATCTACAACAAGAAGTGACATATTTCAAATTTACTGCCATCCTTAAAGGTAAGTGATTGTGCTTTAAGTTTCAATTTTTACAAGACACCCCAGGCTTTAGAAACAAGCATCTTCGCTTGACCACCAAATCACCATTTACCAGAGACAGAATTTCTTCTTTTAAATGGTTCAAATCAATTCCTGCGTAAGGCAGTGTTAGAAATGAAGATGAAAATGTCCTTCAACTGAACACAGGCAAGTATATTATGGGTACTTAATTTGACTTTTGTGTCACACATTTTACTGGTATTGGACAAGAACAAGAACTTATGTTGAATACAAAATTCATATCTTCATTCATTGCCCTGTAAAATGAGCAAGTTTCACTTTTCAGAAAATGACCCCAAAAATATATGTGATATACATATACATGTATATTCAGTCCAGCTAAATGGTGTGTAAATAAAAAAAAATCTAATATTTTTTCATCAGCTTTAGATTTAAGGGAGAAATTTTTGTACGCACCCCCCCCCCCTCCAAAAGGACCTACTATGGAGTATGTGTTTTAACTCTCAAAGCAGGAAGTCTGCATTTCATTGTTCAAGTTAAGTAAGGTAAAAGATAATTGCCTGAAACATATGTAACAGTCCGTGTTTGTAGCCCAGCTGAATTTTTAAGTTACTGGTAGGTAGCTGAACTGAAGTTGATTGATCCCTGTGTAGTTTGTCATTTTCAACCTCTTGCCAAAACTATCAGGAGTTCCTTTTTAAGTTGGATAAGAATGTACCTTGAGTGGTCTCTGCCATATTTGGTCATCTTCCAGGGACTTTTGATTTTTTATGATTAGTTTTGGTCATTTGTTTGTTAGCAGTACATGTACATGTATTTGAAACAGAAAAAGTGTTCTCTAAAGCTATATGAGAAATGCCTGTCTAAACCCAGTCCATACTATGGTCACAGGCCTTGGTCAGTGGTTCTGGCACTGCCCGGCAAGTCATGCTGCAGCTGCCTTTGTGGTAGCTGCTGCATGACTTGCCAGGCAGTGGCAGAACCACTGACTTAAGACTATAGGCTTGTTGGTACTTGAACAAAAGCTATTTTCATGAAGAATTTAAATATGCAATTGTCGTCTTAAATCTAGATAAATATACCAAAAAAATCAGGGCCTGGTATGGAATGGATTAAAGTTTGCCTAGCTGCTTCAGAATTGCAGATGGGCAATTCTGCGTGCCCTGAATAGACATGGCACTACATTGCAATTTTTTTTTTTTGGTGAACTATTGAGGGTTTTGTATTTTTTTGATTGCCTCTGCGAAACAGAACAGATTTTCTTCAAAATTTGGTAACAATGTAGCTTGGCTCAGTTTGCTTTAAAGTTTGTCAAGAAGTGACACTGCTGTGATTTCCTAATTTTTAATTAAGTTTCAAACTAAGTCAATGATCAGTAATAGTACATGTTAGCATGATTATAGTAGGGCCACTTGTGGATATACTTACATAAACAGCTATGTAATTTTCATGAAAATATTTGTCCAGTCCACTTGAAACTGTGAGAATGTACCTTGGTTGGATGTCTAACCAAAGAAATTCAACAGGTCACATTTCAGTAATTTTAGAAATATTGTCAATTTTTTGAAGGGGAAACAAAAATCAGGTTCTCTGAAACAGTTTAACATACACATTGCTTCACAATTGCACAGGAACACGTCTCAGTAACTCATGACAGGAACTTGTCCAACAGAAGACCGCCTTTGGGAATATATGGAGTGTATCAAGATTCGTGGTAACTCGGGGAGGTAAATTTTATGAGCGACACTGGACAAAGTAGCTTGAAAATGTGGTCAAACAAGGTGGTCTTAAGTCAAAGTTAGTTAAGACAGAGACCACTTTCCAGGCGAAAAATTATATATATACAAACAGAAAGCTGAGCATGTGATATCTTAAAGGGAACTAAGAGAAAAAGTTTACATTTCTACAGTTTTTAGGCATGATAAAACTAATTCTTGGATTTGTGTTCTTTGCAGGATACCATTGCAGGGGTGGTGGTGGTTACCAGCCACAGCGACTTACAGCACCAGGGCTTTACCCTTGTCACGGAGGGTGCTGTGAGTTTGCAGTTGTCGGCCAAAAGTGTGGGCCTGTTTGAGGCATTCTACAATTCACTCAAGGTGATGCTTTGGTATTACATCGTATTAGCTCATTTCATACCAGTCCCTGATTTTTCTGGATATCTACCTAGATTTAAGGTGACAATTGCAAATTAAATTCTTCATGAAAAGAGCTTTTGTTCAAGTACCAACATGCCAATAGTCTTAAGTCTTGTTCTGGCACCGCCTGGCAAGTCATGCTGCATCTGCTGCAAGGGTAGCTACAGCATGACTTGTCAGGCAGTGCCAGAACCATTGACCAAGGCCTGTGACCATAGTATGGAATGAGTCAAGATACAAACATCTGCACTTGTCCTCTTAGAAATCAGCCAAGTCAATCATATTTATTAAATAGTTGCCAAGATAGAAGAAATTCAAACAGATGAATGAGCAAATGTACGTGTATGTGTGATAACCTGTAATGCCATATTATTATAGCAGAGTCCTTTCCATTGCCAGACTATGAAGCCCACATAATATATGGCTGTTGGGTCAGTAAAAACAATAACTGCTGTTCTGCGTTCTTTATATAAATAACAAGTAGAATCCGTTCATATTGAAATTTTTTTTAAGTTTTTAAAATAAAGGAAAGCAGTCCTGATGAAACAAGCCAATATGTATGTATACATATATACATACATACACACACACACACACACACACGCACACACACACACACACACACACATATATATATATATATATATATATATATATATATATATGTGTGTGTGTGTGTGTGTGTGTGTGTGTGTGTGTGTTACATCTTATCCCTTTATGATCTAGTTTCAGAATGGAAGTATACATCACACAAACATCAGTCAATCTGATATGAAGCACATTTTGTGTGTTGGTAGAATGAAATTATATTAGATGCCATTTTATTCTTCTCTGACTTATACAGGGATGCGAGTGACAATGGACAGTTTAATCATCATCATCAGCCATTACATGTAGTTTGTGTTACCTGGACAAATATCATGTACTATATATCATTATATTGATATGCTTGATTTCCCCGGTACTGTACTAATTTTTTTCTTCTTTTTCTCTCTTTTTCAGGTATGTTCCTGAGAGTTTCTGTGAGTTTTTTTGTTTTTGTTTTCAACAATGCTGGTGGAGTGAAACTGTACTTGTACCAGTCACACAAATATTCCATGGCCAATAATCTCCCTTGATTGATCAATATTCTGTTGACATATAACGTATATGGAAGTAAATTTCCTGTGCACAATTCAGTATCCTTGCCCATGCAGATCCATCAAGAGAGCACTCTCCTCAGTAGGAGATAAGAATGTTCCAACTTTAGGGGATCTGCAAGTGTGGATGCTGAATTGGGCATAGGATGATGTGCGTATCCCATGGTTGCCAAGGTAAGGAACACTTAGCGTTTTGATTGGCTAACACTGAAAGAAGCTAAACAAAGAAAAATCCAACATAAAAATGTATCTGCATTGCAGTTGGTCAGTTCAGTATTGTCCTTCATTTTCGGTGTAGTAGTATTTTGTATTAGCATCAGTCAAGATGAGGGAACTTTAAGGCTACATTTTGGATACATTCAGACATTGCCCCCCCCCCATCAAAGTCTTATTATACCCACAATCTGAATGATATTCAGGTATATGTAGGACACAAACAGTTTTTAGTTCAAAGCTGTGGCTCTACAAAGTACATTGTAGTTTATCCATTTAAGTTAAGGTACCTACACTTCAATCACTAGACCAATCAAATGGGTTCAATCACTAGACCAATCAAATGGGTTCAATCACTTGACCAATCAAATGGGTTTGAGGATCCCTGCTGACCAATGCTGGCCTTATTGATGATGTTATCCCATAAAGATGTCCTAGATGGCGCCACACTGACAGGACATGCAGATCACCTGACCAATCCATGTGACAGGAGATGTCATGTGATCCCTATTGACCAGCAGTGCGGTTATTGATGCAGCTATTTTGGGTGAAGATATTAAGGTGAAACTAGGAACAATTATTTGTTGCCTAGTACCCAAAAGGAAAAAGAAATGGAGTTAAATGTGCTGTGCTGAATGGACCTGTAACAAAGCTTGATATTTATATGTGGCATAACGCAAAGGAAAAATAGTGACTTGACAAACAGAGGGATAACAAAACACAAAGAAGCATTTAATTTTCAACAGCAGACCACTTGGGTGTAAAATTGACATGAAATTAACTGCATGATTTGTAACCATGTCTCTAAGATTTCATTAGATATTTCGTACGCACAAGTATACAGCATTTTTTTTGCTTTGAATTATTATTTATTGTATTATATTATCTCATTGCATATTCAGTTTCAGTCCTTGCTCATTGGTTTTTCAATTGTCTGTGACCATGAGTCTAGCGGCACATGAATGAAAAACAGTTCTCATGAAGACTGCAGTATGTGAGCTTAGTTTCGAACCTTGGTAAATATATTTGAAAGTCAAGGATTGATGTGAAATCATTGTTTAGAATACTGGCCACTTTAGCAGAATCAGTTAATAACATTATCTTACTGCATTGGGGAAATTAGCTCTTTGGCGAAAAAATGATGAATTCTTGGTTGGCTTCATGCACAGTTTCACAGTTTTATTGAATCTTCGCAAGTTACACAGTCCCAATACAGATACAGTCCCTGAATGTTAATCCATAGTGTAGGAAGAGAGCTCCAGAGCTGGAGAACACAAGTTCCCCAAATATTTATACCAGCTAAAATTGGGTCTTTTCTCCTCCTCTGACCTTTGACCAATTAAAACACTAGATTCTTCATAAAATTAACGAACTTAAGGAAACAAAGGTGGAGTTTAAATGCATATATGTGACAATCTTCATTAAAATGTTGCTTTATCCATATATTTAATACAGATTGACACAAACACTAGAAGTCTTATGTACACAGCTCTCAAACTTTGCTGTATAATTAAGATCAATGGCACTGTCAACTTTATGTCCAACTTACGCGTGGCAACAAAATACAGTTACCGGATACATGTAAGGTGGCAAAATGACATCACAACTGAGAAACCAGACTCACAGAATAAACAGAAGACTTTCGATACGAATTTAAATTAAATAAATCTACATGTTCCCATGTGCAGAACAACATGTAGTGCTCAATGTGCACAATCAGATAATAACACATACTGCCCGCATTGGCAGAATGAGTTAAAAACACATGCTCCCTACCAGGGCAGACTGAGTAATTATTTATGTTCAGTGCCCACATGGGTAGAAGGGGTTAATGACAGTGCCTGCATGGGCAGAATTTGGCTTTCTGCATTATATGTATATATATATATATATATATATATATATATATATATATATATATATATATATATATATATATATATGTATGTATGTATATATATGTATATATATGTATATATATATATATATATATATATATATATATATATATATATATATATATATATATATATATATACACACATATGTATACATATACATATAATTTCCAAAGAAAGAAATTCTGTGGATCCCATCTGCACATGGGAGAACTTCTATATTGAGGCCAGCAATCAATAAAGACCATGAGTACACTGAGATATAAGCAACTCAACCATGATGGACATTTCATCAGCAACCATCTGAAAGCTTCAGCTTATATGACACGCACATATACATTACATGGAAAAACTTAATTTGACACTACATTAACTGATGACCAAACTTAACAATATTTTTTTAAAAAAAAGTATATATATTTAATCCACATTAAAATATATAAATTAATTTGATGAAGCTCTGGCTACTGTCGCATACTAACACATGTATATATATATATATATATATATATATATATATATATATATATATATATATATATATATATATATATATATATATATAATGCTGACTTTTCAAAAACTGACACAGCATTTAGTTGATTATCACAGCTAGCTGGAGAAAGCATTTGTGGACTATCCGCGGATCATTATTTACATACCAATGGTGGCAAGTTTTATCATTACATGTATGTCACACGGGACTATAACAAATGAATCTTTCCTTGGATGGATTCAGTCATAGATTGAAACTTCATCATAATGACACCATTAATTCCCTGCAAAAGGTGTCAGAATATGTCAAATAGATGAGACAAAGTCAAAGGAATTTTACTCTCAAAACTTGTGTCACTTAGTGATTATGGCAGATATTTGTGCATGTCGTTACAGTGAGGTTTCACTGTAGCTAGAAGCTTGTTCCTCGTGTATTAAGCACAGACCTCTGCATGTAATGTAAGCCCATTTTATAAGCCATTCTATTATTTAAACTTCTTTGAAGCGTCACAAGCCTAACCTAACTGCTTACAAACTTTCCCAATAGGCATCATAGATACCTGCTTCCAAACAGAAAGTATTGACCCGGTCCACTTTCCCAGCAACTTTTATAGATAAGTAGGAGGCAATTGGAGTACATCAATAAATGTGTCCTAGTTTGTACTGGGTAAATGCTCAGCAGCTGTATGCATGCATGTACTTGCTCTATTTATCACAGTTTTATTCCGCATTTCTCTGGCTTTTATATCACAAAGCCAGAACATGTACCACCACATCATGGAGGGACTTGAGAAACAATATTTCAGCAATGATTTCATTCTAAACCATGAGGAGGATTATATGCTTTCAAGAAGCCCATGGTTGAAAAGTTGATACTTTTCTTCCATACAATCCATATGGTGAGTATACATTTACAGAGCTCTTGGGAATCTAATACACAAGTGCGTGCTGTACATGTATGTGGCTACAAACAGCAGGTGGCCTGTCGCTGTACAGGGAGATCTCCCTTACCAAACACCTCCATATACCAAACATTTTTTCTCATTCCCAATTGTATATTTTCATTATGAGCAAACCTCTCTATACTGAGCACTATTGTCTGGTCCCAAGGGTGTTCGGTATATACTGTACTTTCCATTTACTTCCTTGAGTTACTGTTAGATATTTTCATCCACACACACATACACAACTCTAAGCATCTTACATACGTGGTTGACAGTCTAAGAAATTGTCATGCACAGGAAAACCTAGTGACGTGGGCCAACCTTAAATATATAAATATGTTTGTGACTTTAGTCCTACCTAGGAAGGAGACTGGCATTGCAAATGACAGCCAATTCTTGAAATTGAATATCCCACATGCCCAATATACATTCTCATGTTTACTTAGTCTAGTGAATCTGAAAAGTTTTGCAACTCTGTCAACCTCAGATCCACTTAGGAGAAAATATGTCCTATGTGTCTCTGCCTATATGTTTTGTTCACATTAAATATACATATGTGTGTGTGTGTTATTACCAACATAGTTCTGGCTCAAGGAACTTAGACCTTATCTATTAGACATAATGATGCAATGCAAATAGGATACAATGTGTACGTAACTGCTTATATTGAAATGTAAAAACTGAAATTTAGAAAAAACAAAACATATTTGTCAGGAGGGCCCCAGTAAATTAACGATTTGATATATGGCATCACAGGGCCACCTTATATATAACAAATAACAATAAATATTTAGCAGAAAATTCATCACAAACAGGACTACAAATAACAAAATTATGAAAAGACCAGGTACGTCAGTCTATGCATAAAATACTAGGATGGTAAATCTTTAAATGAATTTACAAAAAAAAGAGTTTCGGTGAGAGAACTTCAAGGATTTTGTTTCACTTAAAATGTGACAGCAACTATTTTAATGCCAATTTAAAACACTGAGCATCAAAGATATCATGTGACCAAACTTTATGGGTTTTTTTGCTTTCTTGTATAATAATGTATAGTGTGTTCCATCATAATTGTATAAACACTGCAGTTCAGAACTAACTATCCACCAATGATGTAACACAAATATGCAACTTTGCGAAAATAATGCATACACAGTTAAGCCCACGTTAAACTTAACAGTCACCAAACACATCAACCTTTTGCAACCTTTTGAGTGAAAGGCAAACCTTTTTCAAACCCATTTCTAACACTTTCCAAGCCATTTCAAAAACCCTTTTAAACACTTTTAAACCTTTCTCTAATGGTTAACAACCATTTGACACACTTTCTCAACCTGAGCGATGAAAATGATAAAATGATTTGAAATTGTTTACAGCCGTTTCAACCATTTGAAACCCTACGTCAACCTTTTTGCAAATCCCTTGTCAATCTTTTGCAAACTTTGCAAACCCCATTGCAACATTTTGTAACACACAAAATGTGTTTGGCTGTTAAGTTTTAGATGGGCTAAACTGTAGAGATTATCATCGTACAACCCAAGCCAATACACAACAGTAGTCATGGTTATTTAAATACACATAAGTGTATTGTGCTTATTGTGGGTCTCTGGCAGCCAATGACATTGTCTACTTTAGAGTCTCCACAAGTTATTAAAATTTTAGGGTTCTGAGAATATTGCCTCTTCCCTGTGTCTTTATGCACTTTCCTAAGGGATCTCTGGATCACAGACCTTTTGGGTCGACATTTTGGTGGTTTGCCTTAAAATTGGCATAACTATGGATGATAGATGTTGTGAAATGCAGCTACACATCTTTGGTGCATGGACAGAATTACATACAGCATATTGAAGAACAACAGTTCCAATGGCACTGCCAGTCAGATCCCTGCCCTCATTTTCCGAAAGTATATGGAAGTATAAATACACATGTATCATAAGATACTTTGCAGTAAAAGAATACACTCTTAGACGTTAAAGTAATGTAGTCAAGTCATACAAATTTAATTAAGCAGTATATGCAGTTTAAGACCACCCCACTACCAGGAGAAGAAAACTGTTACACATGTAATACTCCATGCACTCTGAAAATATTGGTATGGGACAATGTAGTAGAAAAATAAACTCCATTGTCATTAAAGGGTAGCCATAAAAATATATGCACTCTGTTGACAGCAGTGGTAGTTTAAGCATTGCATTTGTCAGGTGCATTTTAAGTATAATTTGTCTAAATGGGTACGTTAAACTCTCATCTTTGTAGGTTTACCAGTTTTTACTTTTTATCGTTTCCAAGACATGCAAGACCAGGACCTAAATTACTTACAAAATGGACCTAAATAGCATAAGATTAGATCTTCGCTTGAACATAAATAAAAAAAATTTGATGCAAGGCTCTGAAAGTGTTTGTAGTAGATGTGAGATACAAAATGTATCTTTTGTTGGCCTATGGACACATAAATGTAACATTTAGTTTTTCAGGCACATTTGAAATAATTTGGTGAATGCAGGAGTTTTACAGAATTTTCCAAAATATAAAACTGAATCAGTGCATGTACGTAAAGAAGTGACGGCTATGGGAGGCCTGATTTTTTTGGGGGGGGGGGCTTAGTGGTGTAAACATTCCCCGACCAATGTGAGATGCATAACATCCTTGATATCAGTGTGTTTACAAGAATAAAAGGTTTTACTGGAAATACTGTTTTATGTCGTACTGAAGGTCTTGCTTCAAGGCCAGAGAATTTTTCTCTGGTTGTATTTGTCCAAAGACAGAGCTCAACATACTCTCTTCCACAGTACATGTTAAATTTCAATTGTGGAGGTAACTAAAACGTTGCTTTCCCAAATAGTAGTACAGTAGATGAACAAGTCAGTTAGAACAAGGGAAAAGTCAAGTATCAAAATAACTTGTCGTGAGGACAAAATGGGAAGAATTGTGATGGTGCCACAAGGACAAATGCCCTCATATGTTACATGCCATTATATCAGTTTTGCAGCAGTAGTGATGACCCTTTTTGCTAGGAAGAATAAGAAGGATTGCATATCACACAATGTTTATGATTTTTGGCAGGACGTGTGCCCTAGCATGATGGGTAAAAATCCACACTCACAGTCACCCATGTAAGATCCTCTACTTCTCCAACTAATAGATAAAAATTCACAGAGAGACAGAGTATTTTATCAGTGGATATTTTCGGATGATTTGAGCAAGAAAGGGTCAAGATGCTCTTGAAATATTAATTCAAGAATAGTATTCCAACAATATTGCTCTGGTTAGCCTTTCATGGGCATTTTGTGTCTACGCATAAGTTTCTTCTGTGTTGTCATTGTCTGCTCTAGGACGCACAATCATACATATTGCTGGTTGCCTTGATCCGTTTTGTGATGAACAGCAGTATGTTAACGTTGCTATGACATACACCAACCATATCATGGCGAATGTAAGTACACATCCAAAAATTCTGACACCAATAAACCAAACCCAGTGTTCGTGTCCAATTGGCGAACTGGCATCTTTTTGTTCCTTTCCAGCGGTGGTAAAAGTAGATGGTCTCAGTGTGGCTAAAAAATAGAAAGCAAAGCATTGGATAATTGCATCTGTGTGTACATGCATGTAAAGATCTTTGTGTCAAATATAAGTCATAAGAAATATTTTTGAGAGTCATTATCAGTATTAAGTTGTGTCGCACAGGTTTGTGCAGTTATTTTTATCTGCTGTAGTCCTCATGGGTAGCAATTTTGTCATTTTACTAGCCCCCAATTCAAACTTGCTGGTCCATCTATAGTTATAAACCTCATTTAGAGAACCAAAATTTCTTTTTGCCTCAGGGGCTACTGCTGTGAGATTCTAACTTGCCCTGGTTGGAACTTGACTTGTCTTAGGCTGGCCAACATGTACAATGAAACCTGTTTTGAGAGAACGCCCTTAAGTCAGGCCAAAAAGTGAGTCACATAAAGCAGGTGGTCTCTCAATGGAGGTGCAACAACATGGGGAAGATTGCAAAACAGACTTTGAAAATATGGTCTTAAAAGGCAGGTGGTCTTTCGTTACATTGGTCTCTCAAAACAGGTTCTACTGTACATGTATACAACTTGTACAGCCCTGCAGCATTTTCATCACATCTCAACATATAAAATATATTAACTCTGCAGTGAATGCAAGAGGGAAAGGTCACACGTGTCAAAGTGTGCAGGATTCTATTTTTATATTGTCCCATAACTGAAGACTGACCAAGCGGAGTGCAGAAGAGAGTCTGACAGGCCAAACTTCAGCTACCTTACTTGGGTAAGACAATGTTGTGATCAATGTAATGCTGCAAACTGGGCAACACAGTAAGGGGTCACAAAGGATGGCACACGTGAGCACAGTGGTGTCCAAGATTGTCACAATCTGAACTTTGCAGGAAGGTGCTGGGCTGCTTGACCTGTTTCGAGCAATCACACCGGACATTTCTCTGCTGACAAGCATGTGGCAAGCGTAACGTTCCTCTTGTGAAGTTTCTGGCTCTGAAAACATGGTGTGCCATGCTTACTGGGTGTCAAACTCATGTGTGTTAATTATTGGTAGTGCAGCAGGATGTCCACTGCAATGGTTTGGGCTTCCTGCCCACCCTTGGGTGTCTTTGGAGTGTTTCAACAATAAAACAACTGTGTAGAAAATATTATTCTCCACTCTGTTACAAGAGTTCATAATGATGTTATCTCAATCTCCCAAGTAGAAAGTGATCATTCATGAGCAGACAGCACAGTCTCCACTTAATTTTACAAGATAGGTCTATGCTACAAACTGGGCAACACAGTGGGGTGCCACAAAGGCTAGCACACGGGAGCACAGTTGTGTCTGAGCTTGTCACAATTGAACTGTGGAGGAAGGTGCTGGACCAGTATGAATACACCATTGCGGCCAATCGGGTGCAGGTTACCACACAATATAGTTCTTGGTTGTCTTGTGCTGACACGTCTGGGGGCCATTTACCTGTAATTAACCCGCTGTTTCAGCTAGACTATTTTGTGTTGTATGGTTTGACAGATATTTTTTCCATGATGAGTTTTATAAACAGAGGGCAAATCACATATTCATACATAGTGACGTAATGCTGGCAAGCCGTGCTCGGAGCACGTGTTTCCTGGCTATGACAGGTAAACACTGGGTTAACTTTTGATCCTATCTATAGACTCGCCTTTTTTATCTTGAATGTTTTCAATGAAAGGTGTCTGCACAACACCAACTGCATACTTTATTTTAAAAAGTGACGCAACAAAAGTTATACGCCTTTATGCTAATATTCGAATATACAGTAAATATAATGGTGGTTTCATCCCGGCTGCTTGACTTGTATCAAGCAATCACATGGGACATTTCTCTGCTGACAAGATCTCTCTAAGGCTTTCGACTGTCTTCCTCACAAGCTGCTCCTATGTAAACTCAAAGCTGATGGTCTAAATGACAAGGCCTTGAAACTAATGGACAGCTACCTTGCCAATAGAAAACAGTGTGTAAAGGTGGCAAATACTACTAGTTCTTTGCAAAACATTTTGAAAGGTGTCCCCCAGGGCTCCATAATGGGCTCCTTGTTGTTTTATATATTCATAAATGACATGTTCTTCTTCATCAAAGAAGGACTCCTTTATAACTAAGCTGATGACAATACTCTGTCTTTTTCACATACTTCTCTACAAACAGTAAAAAGAGTATTGGAAGCAGGCTGTAAAGACCTGATAGACTGGTTTGACCTCAACATGATGAGAGCAAACCCAGATAAATTCCAAGGAATATTACTTGGTAGTGATTCAAATCAGGAGTTTGCTCTCAACATAGACCATTATGACATCATCTGCCAAGAAGAAGTTAAACTTCTTGGTGTAACAATTGACTTTATACTGAGATTTGACACATATATATCTGATATCTGTGCGAAAGCTTCCAAGCAACTTAATGTCCTAAAAAGAATAGGGCATTACTTAAATAGAAGCTTCAAGCTTCTTATCTACCATTCTTTTATTTTGTCTAATTTTGGATACTGCCCTCTGGCTTGGCACTTCTGCAGCAAGGGCAGTGTCCAAAAGATGGAGCTGATCCAAGAGAGGGCCTTAAGATTCATATATGATGACCATACGTCAACATATGATGACCTCTTACTTAAATCTAAGTTCCCGTCCCTCCATATAAGGCGGTTGAAAGCCATGGCGCTGGAAGCAAAAAAATCTTTCACAAACAAAGTCCTACCTACTTACACAATCTGTTGGTACGGAACGACATCAAAATCACTTTTAGATATAAAAATACAGTAGTCATATCCCGGGTAAGAACCACAACCCACGGGATAAACTCTTTTAGATACAGTGCTGCCAAGCTATGGAACCAATTACCTGATAATTTCAGGACCAGTTCCAGCTTAAACCAGTTCAAAAGTCTACTCGAAAACTGGAATGGAAGCGAATGCAAATGTAGAGCATGGAAATAAACCTCCATATATTTAATTTAGTAATGAGTGCTATGTATGCTGTGTGGTGGCCAAGTGGCCCAGCAGGTGCCCACGAGGATGGCGGCAGGTCCCTGCTGGTCTACCTGGCCGCTACATGGCAGATTTACCTCATTTTACTTCATTGTTGCTGATCTATCTTGTATTTTATAAACTATGTGGTACTCCCTGTTTTTTAAATTAGATTTTTTCTATGTTTTATACCTTTTATACCATGTCGGAAAATAGCTCTAACGAGCTAATGTTTATTGTACCAGAAACCGACACGAAATAAAGCTTAACTTGAACTTGAACTTGAACTTGAACTTGACAAGCATGCAGGAAGTGTTCCTTGTTTTAGCAATTCATCATACTAGACAATAGCATTCAGAGAACGGATTACCCTCGGTGCCCCCCAATCTTTTTTTTCCTCAATTATGCATTTTTTTGAGACTTTGCAGTAGAATACTTTGCAGTTTCCATATTGTTGTCTATGATATGAAGGAGCACTTTTGGATGTGTTCTTGGGGCATGTTCTGGTGACAGAGACCACTGTACTCTGCGTCACTCAGTTGGCCATCAAATAAACACTTTGAAAGCTTCACAACAAGTTTGAAAATTATAAGAAGCTGATTTTCAATAGGAGTGTGGTCCACTATGATGTGCATCTCTGGCCAAAATATTTGGGGAAGCTGCATTGGATTCTTCTCTAGATATTATGGTAACGTCGTCCCCTTGTGCACCACTCAGACGGCCTAAAAGATAAATACTTTAAAGTTTTATAAAAGTTTTGTAAAAGCTTATAAATACGAAGTGGAGGCTAGCTTTAAATAGGAACCTGGTCCATCATAAGATGCATCTTTGCAAAAATTTGGTAAAGCTGTGGTCAATATTTTTTTTTTAGATATCGCGGTAACGTTGTCAGCGTTGACGCCATACATTAAAAGTTTCATAAAAAGTTTTGAAATAATCAGAGGAAGCTGATTTTCAGGAGGAACCTGGTCTAACATAAGGTCATTCTGTGACAAAAATTTGGCACAGCTACAGTGAATATTTTTTGAGATATTGTGATAACATTGACAAGATGGACAGACAGATGGACGGACTATGCAGGGGACAACAATACCCTCTGGCATTTTATGTGCCAAGGGTAATAAAAACTGATTAAAACCCTAAACTGCATGTCTTGTTAGTGTTATTTATCCCTCAACTCTTCCGATGTCATCCGCGACTAAAGTTGAACAACTTGAAATGAACTGCTCTAAATTATGATAAGGGTTCTTGATTGAGGTTCCTTGTAAAAAGACCTTTCATTCAAGTACCAGCATGCATGAAGTTAAATGAAATATGATAATCTAGGTCTACAGATTTCCTCGGCATGCTTTGGGTTCCAAAAACAGCTGTTGACTTAGTGAAAAATGTGGCACTGAAAGAGTTTTAAATTAGGACCTCTTTTGCTACTTTGTGGAAGGGAAAGTCAACTGGGAAACATAAGCAGTGCCGCTGAGCAGGAAAACTAGTTGACAAATTGAAAGTAAACTTATGTCGCCTGTGGTGAGGTGTGAAGGATTCAGAGTAAAATATTCTCTGTGAAGTTTACCTGAATGTTAAGGCAACTGGAAAATGGACAACTTGCTGGTAGATGGGCCACGCTACAGTTTGACAATAAAAAAGAAAATCACTTGGGTACGGCACCTGCAAGTCAGTAGATGGGCCACGCTACAGTTTGACAATAAAAAAGAAAATCACTTGGGTACGGCACCTGCAAGTCAGCTGCGGGCGGTGAAGCCATCTGCACAATTCCATTTATTTTTTATGTAAAACTGTCTGGCTGTGAAATGTGTTTAAAGTTATAAAATTCCGTATCTTGAAAAGCAATCGAAGTACACTTGACAAATTTATAGGTGCATACTCTGACCACACCCAATACCAGTACATTATATAAGTAATCTTGACCTATTTTTGTGAGGTCACCACACCTGTTAATTTGGAATGGGTGATTTTGTAATGGCAAGGTGTAGCTGGGACATCAGTGGCAAAGAGAATTGAGCCTGCAGATCAAAATTTCACATGAGTACATTGTATGTAAAACTGTACTTGGTGACATACTTTTTGGGCCACCTTGACCCAATGATTGTCTGAAGATTTATTTTTCAAAGTCATTGCGCACTTAGAAAAAGGACATTTAATTCAATATCGTGGTAAAGAATAGGCAAATGATGCCAAATGTACCACAAATGTGTATCAGGTGGAAGTCTGATACTTAATATGGATGAACTTGATTTAATTTTCAAGGCCATGGAGGAAATACATTTCAGAAAATTAATTTTTTGATGATGGTGGTCAGCAGAGCATTAAGCGCATGGGCCTCAAAAGTTTCACTCCATTTTGCCAAATAATTAAATATTTTCCCTTAGAATTAAGACTGAGTCAACAGCTTTCCTTGGTGCAGTTTGGGCACTAAGCACCCATTCCCTGCCAAGGTTCCAAAGCTGTTGACATGGGGGCACGTTATCTTGATAGACCTGATCTACATGTACACTAATCATTCAAACAATTTGTCATTACTGTTGAAATTTGTCAAAAATGATGAAGCTTTTGACCAACTGTCTGGCCAGTTGAATTTGGTAAGGTTAAAAATATGTTAGCTGAACTTACTTTGTGGTGGAGTGGTGGGACAGTAGAACGCGGACTTTGGGGCTTCCAGAGCCAGAACCGTCTTCTTCGGTTCAGAGCAAGGACTGCAGAATGTGTTCTCCAGACCCACTGTTATGTTCCTATATTTGCTCATCCATGCCTTCAACTCGCTGTTGCATGTTAAAGGGTTGCCATACAGACTGACCTCCTGCAGATGGGGGAATGGGATGTCAATGAGTTGCTGTGGAAGTTGTGCTATGTTGTTGTCGTTCAGCTTCAACACTCGCACCTTGCCAGACAGCTGTTTTATGGCTTCCGGGTCAATCCTATCTATCACATTTCCACTAACGTCGAGGTAGGTGGTATTGTCTAGATACGATCGTTGTTCCAGTGATTTTATGTTATTGTGTGCCAGGTAAAGTGTTATTTCATATCCAATCAGATTCATCATGGGTAACGAATCTTTTGAATCACAGGTACAGGATCGTGTAAAAAGTTCCATATCAACATCACAGTCACACTTATGATGGTATACTGTAACCAATTTTCCGTTTGACGATCCTACACTGAACAAGATCATGGCCAATAGGACTTGACCTTTTGGTACACTGGTCTGTGGTATGCCCATTTTAAGTGCAGAACTTGAGTTCCAGTGAGGGTTATAACTCAGTGGAAGTAGTTTTCCAGTTGAGCCTTTCAATTTTTCTACAACAGAACAAAACAAAAATATAAATGCAGCATACCCTTCAATGAGAGACCAAAAATATTTTGCTTTGTACTTTTCATCTTATTTATATCTCCTCTAAAAGACCACCTGTTGTAAGAGACCACTAATTGGTTATCCCCAGCAGTGAAATAAATGCCGACTCAGTAGATATACTGCATTACCGTGTTGATATGGCACTCGCACATAACTACCTCCATTGAACCATTCTTTTTAGGAATGGGAATTTGGTCGAGTGGATATGTGCGTTTCCCATTTCAGCTAGGCGACTAGTGCCAAAGGTTGCAGGTTCGAGTCCCGCTCGTTCCGAACATTAAATACTAAGGCGATATGCAAATGTTTCATTTTAAAAAGTGGGCTTAAGTGGGAGATGATCCGGATTAACATAAAGTAAATACGCGATCACAGTTACATACATTTCAGCTCAATCAAAACAATTGCTGATATTTCATAATGGTCATTAGGTGATCAATCATTTCTGGGTTCATGCTTAATTACGATTCAGTTTTCTTCCACATATCTGTAAAATTGGGGGTTGACACATGTATGTGTGAAGACCTCCAGTGAAATTGCTGAACCCTTGATAGGATTGGTAGTTAAGAATTTGCACCGAAGATTTTCAAAGCATGTGTGTCAACATTCATAAGTGTAAGCAAAATGGCTTGAGTGATGACAATGGCCACAGATTATATGTGATTGTTCCTGGGATGAAATAAATGATGCACACATATAAGGTGTCTATTCTAAATGCCAGTCAGTTTGAGCATGCAAAGATCTTAGATGTCCTGTACAGGATGTGTCTAACCATTTGCCCTGTGATGCTTCGATCACAACACAATTTTGCATTAATCCACCATTTGGATCACAGGATGTGTCCAACCATTTGCCCTGTGATGCTTCGATCACAACACAATTTTGCATTAATCCACTATTTTGATCACAGGATGTGTCCAACCATTTGCCCTGTGATGCTTCGATCACAACACAATTTTGCATTAATCCATCATTTGGATCACACGATGTATCCAACTATTTGCCCTGTGATGCTTCGATCACAACACAATTTTGCATTAATCCACTATTTGGATCACAGGATGTGTCCAACCATTTGCCCTGTGATGCTTCGATCACAACACAATTTTGCATTAATCCACTATTTGGATCACCTTGCTCCCACTTTTACAACTGTACAAGAAGGGCCAAACACATCATACTTACCTATATATTGCCCAATTTTCCATTTGAACAATATCTTAACATGTAAGACCATTACATTACTGTAAACTCTAATGCCTATTTAAGGATGCATTTTCTTTACAATATGCTTTTAGAAGTGAAGTTTCAGAAGTCAAGACCACCTCCAAATGCAGGCCACGTTTGGGTCAATCAACAGTAATCTCAATTGTAGTATAACATGTTTAAAGCAAGGTTGTGCACATATGTTCATACATGTTCCAAAGCATGCTCTATCAAGTGCAGCTCTCTCTCTCCATACATACATACATACATACATACATACATACATACATACATACATACATACATACATACATACATACACATGTAAATAATACTTGTTCCAGAAATAGGATATATGAATTTTCTCATCCTGTGACTATGCTGGCATGATTGGAGGGTTATTTCTCTGTATTGGAAATTCTGCTGAATATTGTGCTATTTTGTGTAGGCAATAGAGATCTTTTTCAGAAAGTATCTTTAAGGAAGATTACACGTATTTCATGACGCAGCTTTATCTAAAATTACATGCAACTAGACAGGAAGCCAGTGACCTCCCCCCCCCCGGCCATCATACATGGATACAATTTTGTGTACACATGTAATCTTATGCTCATGTGGGTAAAAAAAGTCTTAACTTATACTGGACAGATTGATAAGTGTTCTTTATAATTGAAAATTAGAAGTTATCCTGATCAGTTCCAACACAAATACTTTTTACTTTACCCAGCAGAGCTGTAGTTTAGAAATTTATATGTAGGTGGCAGCACTAAATTGCCATCGAATAGTGTAACAGAGAAAAGTACTGGTAGGTGCCAGCACCATATTGTGCCAAATTGGCCCATTCCAATGATGGAAAGTCGAGTCCTCTTCTGTCAACATACACATGAAAACCACTTTTTGGTCTGCATAGAGCTTTCTTCTTTACTTCAACATACAGCTTTCACAGGTAATTAATGAGTTCCTCATGTGTACTTTCCAGGAGCAAGTATTCACCAATTTTACTTCAGATTCAACTATTAACTCTGGTGCAGTTTACTCACACTAATGCAATCTCAGAAGTAAAATCCCTTAACTTATTTGTACAATTTTTAAGAGCATTGTAAACAGCATCTTATGCATGAAAAAAGAAATGTCTTATGCATGGAAATGTTTCAATTATTATAAAACACTTACATTACTTTAATAGTACAACTATCAAGCAGCCTGGGGAAGGTCCTCTTCACTGAACCATCAGTTCATGACAACAAATAAAAGCAAAAGGATGAGGATGATAAAACTTTAATTTTGAAATATGACAAGCAGGATATTATCTAACTTTCACTAAGATGTCCTCAGCACATTGTTCACACCACAATAATATTTTAGTCAGAACGTGCGCTCAAATTTTGAATATCAGAAAATACTGCACACTGTGACTAGTGTGTAGAACTTCTATGTTTCAAGGTATAAATGTTCCATGACACATGTATTGTATACTCTGGATCCTAGCTAGCTTTATCAACTTGTATCTGCCTAAAGTTTGCAAAAGTGTATTATGATAAAAAATTATCTAATGAGATAAGTAAAGATGATGACGACTTACATGTATGAAGATCAAAAAGAATTTATTATAAAGTTAAATGAACTTAAGATATTTGAAGTACATTGTAACTTTCTTTCTGCATAAGGCCTTTTCTTTCATGCATTGCAATGTACATAAAGTGTTTGTGTCTACAGGTGGATGCAGGTTCATTTTACTTTAAAAGAGGTACCATAAGGAATATTCTGGCCATTCTTCATTATTTAGGGACAAGGCTTGGTACATGCTGAGCTTGTACTGTACATGTACTGTACTTGCAAATTGAAAGAATTTAATTTAATGCAGTTGTGAAGATTCACATATGTTAAAAGAGAAACTGAAACTTGTTTATGCTCTGCACTTCACCATTGCTGAGAATAACTGTCATCCACCACAGTTCAAGTATGCAGGGTTCATGTAGTTTTGGTGCTTCTTTTACACCTGGATTAACCAGATCCTATCGTTCATTACGGTTTCCACTCAAGTATCCTCTAGGCCTAGAGACATCTTTTTAGATCTCCTCAGAATCCTGCTCAACTGCTGTTGGCAGTGACATCAGAACTTAACTGTATCACAGTAAGTTCTAGTGGTGGATTGGTTCGCCTGCAAATTGTCACATGCAAGTCTAAAATGTCTGTAAATTTGTACCCGGACCATCCTCTCTTGGTTGTCAAGCAACTCTACAGTGTATTTCCTAATGTAAATCAGTAATTAAAATGTATATTTTATGTTCGGAAATAGTGGGACTGGAACCTGCAACCTTTGGCACCAGTCGCCTAGCTGAAATGGGAAATTCACATATCCACTCGACCAAATCCCCATTCCTAAAAAGAATGGTTCAATGCAGGTAGTTATGTGCGAGTGCCATATCAACACGGCTATGCAGTATACTTACTGTTCGGCATTTATTTCCAGAATCGGGGTAGTAGAGCAGCAAAGTGGCAAAAAAGCGTTAGTTTTCGAGTAGGTAGGACCGGCAAATTAACAGCTGTCATAATATATGGAATTGAACCTTAGGGTCTGGAGATCATGAAACCGCGTTATGACATGTTTAAATGTTGGTATGTTTCACACAGAAAGCCATTTCCTAAGCTGGCTACCAATATAATATTGGTTGACATGAAGTCAGAAAGAACTGTCGCAGGATAGCGAATTTGTCATCTTTTAGTAGGATTTTGGACAAAACGAATCTAATGAATATTTTTAAAGTCAATTTTGAGGAATTTTTTTACGATTCAAGATTATGATTGGGAAAATTATATTTTTAATCCACCCAAATGGTCAAGAAAATGCCTGTTGTCATATTTTTATTCATACCAAACATATATTTGGGGAAATAACAAGCATCATCCTATATAAAATTTAATCTTTAGGATCTGGAGATTCTGGACCCACATGATAACTTTTGCTTAAGTTAATGCATTTCACAGAAGAAACCATTTGCAAAATCAGCTTTCTGTAAAGCAATAATTGGCATAAATGAAAAATGATAATGACATCGGTGATTAATATTGACAAAATTATAACACTGAGATGTCATCATACTTGATATTAATCCTTGTGTTCTTCAAATCATGAAATCAAGTGGTCATGTTTTCAGTGTTGGTGCATGTCCCAAAGAAAGCCATTTCCAAATTGCATTCCAAACAACTGTTAAGGGGCACAACGTCAAAAGGAAGGGTCGCAAGAGGACAAATATTTTTTTCATACTTTTCTGGGAAATATGAATCCAGAATGATACATTTGGAAGTTGGCTAGGTGATACTTTTTGTGATTCGAAATTATGAATGATAATATTGTCTGTATCACCCATCAACTTATTCCAGAAAGCGACAGGTTGTCTATTTTATATATATGAGTGAAACACTTGGAAGTTGGCTGGGTGATATTTTTTGTGATTCGAAATTATGAATGATATTATCTGTATCACCCATCAATTTATTCCAGAAAGCGACAGTTTGTCTATTTTATATATATGCCAAAAATTTTGTTTTGCAGAATAGCAGAAATTACTTCACATATTATGAAATAAATCTTTAGGGTCTGGAATTCCCGAAATGATGTGCTGACATGATTTTTTTTTTTTTTTTTTTTTTTTACAAAAGAAGCTATTTGCAAGATTGAGGCCAATACACTTATAAATGAAATGAATAAAAAAGGAAAGGTCACTCGATAGCACTTTTGAACAATATTTATAAAATTTTAATGTCTGTCCAATGATTTGGTCTAGAACACTGCAGTATTCATATCTGCATTCATGTAAAACATTTTATTCGAGTATGACAAGGATTATGTGTACTAGAAAGTTGCACTGCTTTACCTTTGAATGTGGGAATTATTCAAGTCACTTTGACTTCAGGTGCCCTTGGTACACATGCAAAGCACATCACCTTTGCTGTGATGTAACAGCAGACGATCCCTTGTATCATGAAGGCAGATACAAAATCATTGACTTTGGATTCTATGAAAGGTGGTGATGTCTCAAACTGCTACCCTACAAAAAGCCACTTGCAAGACCTGAACCAAATTTGTTGCCCGTGGTGTCATCTGAAGAGGTAAAGATATTAAGAAACAGAACTGAGCTACAAAAATAGCAGATGGTGGATTATCAGGATGTCCATCAGACATATTTGGAAGTGGGGGCCCCTTAATGCTGGCTAAAACAACTGGTTTCCAAGTATTGTAGGTCTTAATTTCTTTCGCAATGCAACCTTTCAAATCTACCAAAATAAGTTTCCTTAATATGTCAAAATCATTTTCTATTTTCCTGGAGGCACACCATCTGTCAAACAGATTCTCTTTCTTTCTGGCAAATTCGGCATAAGTTTCACCTGGTTCCTTTTGGCTGTTCCTGACTTTTTGTCTGTAAGCCTCAGGTGCTAACTCATATGCTTTCAGAACAGCATGTTTTAGCACATTATACTCAGAAATATATTCTATGTACAGGGATGAATAACTTTCTTGTGCTTTTCCAATAAACACACTTTGTAACGGAAGAGGCCACACCCTTCTAGGCCATTTTAAAGTTTCAGCTATTTTCTCGAAAGACAGAAAGGATTTTGACACTTTTTCGTCAAATTTTGGTACTAACCATGCATTCTTGGCTATATCAAAAGATCCTAACTGTGCTGAATTATCTTATCTAGAATGCCTAGTCCAAGCTCTCGTGTTCTCTAGCCTGTCTGGCTTCCTGGGCTTTTCTATCATCAGCCTCTTTTGCTAATTTTGGCTCATGCTCTTGTGCAGCCTGTGCTTCCTCTCTTGCTCCTGCGCTGCTTCTCTTTCCCTCTCACAGTTTAATTAAGCTAATTTCTGCTGAATCGCCAAACTTTTATCCGCTGATCCCTCATCCTCAAGGAAACCTTCTTTAACCAAATGGGAAATTATCTTTTGTATCAAAGGTATTTTCCTGACACCTGATGGGACTTCTAAATTAAGTAATTTGGCCACATTTTCTAGGTCTTCTTTCAACAATTTATCAAAATCCTTGACTGTTATGTCCTCATTAGCCAGAAACACACTTGGATCTATTGACATGTTGTCCGATTGTCTGCATATTAACCAACAACTATGTTTATAAATACCAGATATCCTTTGTGGAGTTTAAACTGTAAGATTCAGTATTTAAAAACTTCCGGAATTTTCCTGATGATTCAACTGTTATGTTCTCACTGCAAAATAATTCAATGTTTTGTCTTGAATTTGATCCCGTTTGTCTTGGATTTGTCCCGGATGAGCCCCAACAATTTGTTATGATGCAACTTTCTGAATATTAGCAGAATTCGACAAAGAATGACAACAATGATAGAACTTTAAAAATAACAATATATTTACAATCAAAATCAGTACAAAGTTGGTAAACTTATCTCTTCTGGTATTTCAATAGTTCAACAGTTTTAAGTAAATCCTAATCCCTGGTGAGATTACCCGCAGGTACTGTCCCAAAGTTCCAAGTCCTACAACGGGTGCCCAATTATCTGGTACAAATCCCACATAGGTATGGTTTGGTTCCAATGTGGTACTGAAAGGTTTGGTGCTGATCCAATCCCACAGAGGTGCAGTTTGGGTCCAATGTGGTACAATTATCACCAAATATACCAGTCCACTCAAAGACACTGTCCACACTTCGCTGGTAATAACAATAGCTCACAGTCCCACTTTCTTGGAGTCACACAGTTTCTGTCAGATCTTCGAAATTCTCTTTTCCTTCCCGCAGGAAAATATATGCTTTATATATACAGAGACAGAGAAATATCACCTTTGTTCCAGAGTGTTACAATTAGTCACACATGCCAGTGCCTTTAGTGAGACCTGTCTCTGCTCTTTCATCTCCCAAATGTGTACAGACAGTAGAATCAAATGAGTCAAGTGAATGTAGGTCAACCTGTTGTGCTTGTGTTCTACATGTTCCATACACCAGCCTGGTAGAGACTGAATACAGAACCTTACGTGTTCAGTCCACAGTGATGGCATGGAGACAACACTTGGAGAGTTCCAGGCATGTACGTCTGTTCTGGTCCAAGTCCTAAAGTCAGCTGCACGTTTCAATACTAAAACAATACCCTAGTTTCGGGTGTTCAGGGAAAGGAGTCACAAACTGCCCTATATGTACATGTACCACTGTATACTGCATGCAGCTTACATGCACAAGCCATTGGCCACTGGTACAACACTCTTCCCCATTTTAAAAAGAGTCTGTTTCTAGTGTCCATAAAGTGATGAAGATCATTAATATATAATGATCTGGACAAAACAGTTTCCATTTGAAGTATATACACATTGTGAAATATCCACTAGGTCCCCACGTATTCTGACAAACAGCATCCAAATGACATAAAGATGTACCTTGACTTAAAATCATCAGCACAGAAAACCGTACCAAAAACACTTTTCATATCCAGTACGCTTTTCACAACAGCCTTGCCTTGGGAAGCGAGAAAAATAACCCCACATTTTGCCTCTCAGGTGCAAGTCAGTTCATTCTATAGGGGTCTTTCAATATTCACTACATTCCCCGTGTTCCAACAGTTGAATTTTTTCATGCCACTGAATCGATCACTGCAGCCCTGAAGCAGATCAAGCCCAGTTTGTAGGTTCTGTGACCATGATCTTATTTTTGTTTCAGGTCTCCTTGGGACATGATTGCAGAAAGGTGGGGACATGTTTCATAGATATTCAAAGAGTGGATCTTCTACTAGTCCTAGTGTATTGTATGCGAAAAGTTCCACATCTCTTGCGGGCTCCTGGCACTTCATATCCAGATTGTAATCCCTTTACAGGAACGACTACACGTACATGTATAACATGAAGATAAAGAAACATAATTGTGTTATCCAGTTCATGTGTCTGGAACTACATCCTTGAGTCCTTGTGACAGCTCAATGTATCATCCTATATCTACAATGCAGTCTTCATAATAAAATCAAAATTCATATGTGCAATTCCTCCCCATTCTATGTAAAATGTACATTGCCCCATTCAAACAAAACTGGAAAATAAAATTATTTACATGTATACACATAGACATGGGTACATTTTCTGCTAAAATATTCATGCAGTTATGCAGACTGGAAGATGGTTTTGCTTTCAGCTCCTTCAGGAAATCCCTTCAAGCCCCAGAAACGCCATTACTCATTGTCTTCCAGATGGGTGCACTTGGTGTAGATTTAATTTTCTCACTCTTGTTCTAGGTTGCTTCTCTTCTTGATGAACAGCATCCACTGCATGTAATGATGTGCCTGATTTCATTCAAATTTTCATCTTTTGCATACAGAAAACTCATAACCATAATTATTCTGTGCATACACAATGTAATGTATATGACTGATTATCTCTATGTGTTGGCAGAAAAGCCGTCAACTAAAAGAGAGTACAGTCATCTTAAACATGTTTATACTCAGCACATCTAAATTGGTTGCTTGAGGGGTGATATGTGCTGCTCAGCGCGTTGATATATTCAATAAAAGAATCAACAGCTGGGTCTGTATGCCTGTGTAGACATTGTACAGATGCAATCTCTGGTGTCGCTGAGCTTCCTGACCTCTGATGAAGATGTGGTAGTGTTCCTGACATACCTATGTTAATTGTCAGCTCAGCCTTAATATCCTGTATACTGTGTAACGTATCTGTACATGTATTTATAGTTACACACAGAGATGACGGTACCCCTATTTTGGCTTTACAGGTATGGTGAAGAGGCTGAGGGAATATTTGGTCCGTCATGTAGCCAGATTCGTCCACACTTGTGTCGCTATGGTCTGAAAATTGAGATAGAATCTTGTTGTCTGTACTGTTGCTTTCATCGCAAGTATCTTGTATACTGTGTTTTAGCCTTTCTGTAATCATGGTCTTCACAGTGTCAGTTGAATTTCTGACAGGTTCTTTCACTTGAACTGTTTTTTCTGTCTTCTCTGGAGGGCTTACTTGTAAATTTGGCATAGATACTGTCTTGGTCCTATACTATCATTGAAACCCGTAATCCAATTGTATGCCTGTTTTGAACCATCCATTTGATCTGTAGTCCTTTTTGATACTTTCTGTGGCTGTAAAATATTTCTTTTTCTTTTTATCTTGCCTTTCTTTAATGTTATCTGTCTTGTTGCCTGGAAACTTTACTTGCGATGATAAATCATGCCAGGGGCTACTCGGTTGATTGTGTCACTTAATGCCTTCAACTCTTGTGGTGCTGATGTTGCTTCAATGTTGGTGTTTTCTCCTGGCTCCCTTTCACTTTGCTTTGATCCTCCTTCATGATTACTTGAATTCCTGATTTGCACAGGTGAAGGAGTACCATCTTTCTCCATGCCATTTTGAGTACTGCACGATAAACTTGTGGATGTTTGGGTACCTAGAGACTTACAGGCTGCTGTACTCATTTGACTGTTGCATGAAGGCTTTTCGGCTTGTAAAAGCTCATTGAATTCTTCCGAGTTTCCATTTCTGTTTTTATTATCTTGTGATATTTCTGGAGACCCTTTTCCTTTTTTCCACATTTTGATTAAAGTTGCCCAAAGAAAGTCTCCAATCAGATCCAGGCAGCAGTGGGCCATGTTTTCTATTGTTTGCATAGTGAGCTGGCCTTTCATCTCTAAGTAGCTTCTTATGAGGTGCTCATGAAGAATGTCCTTGCACTGTTGAAGAAGGGCATGCATTTCAGAATTCTATGAGGAAAAAGGGGTGTCGTTTATTTCAAACCAGTTGTCTTGTATTTTTGGAAGCATTTTTTCTTCATAGTGGCTAAATAGCCTTTTTAACATTTCCATTGGTAAATACTGGTCATGTGTAGGCTTGTCCAAAGAAATTAAGCCGTTTTCTTTATAGCTCTTGAAACATATGGCAATATTCCAGTAGTGTTCTTGTTTGGAAACCCAGCTATTTTCATATTGCATGGACAGGTCTTCAAAAAAACTCTGTCTCCATCTTGGAAAGACACTCCCATGTCAACTTTCTGTCTTCCTGTTCCCTTCTTTGTACAACTTGGTTCGCTTGTGAGTGTGAAAGGAAAGGTATACATGTCCATATTTCTTCACTAGAGGCATGATTTATGTACAATACATACGCCATACTGTAGGTTGAAAGTAATTCTGATAAAATTTGGTCCAAATTATAGGCAATTAAACTGTATTTTTAACCTGTAAACTTTTGAAGAATGCAAACCTTGTGGGTTGAAGCATGAGTTTTTTCATGCACTGTATGTAATATGCATAACCAAGTCAGAAAAGCCGTCTTGGGTTATACATGCCAATATAGGCAGCATGAACAGTTGACAATTTTCATTGTAAATGTCTCATACTGAAAATATGCAAACTTCTCCCCTTTCTCCATATTTTCTTGCTGTGTCTCATCAAATAGAATTTGAAGACTGCATTCACAAAAAAACTTTCCTGAAACTTCATGCCCCAAATTAGGGAAAACCACAAACACAGATAATAGTCATTGAATCAGAGAAGCCAACCCTAACACTGTTTTGTGACCTTCAAAAAGAAATATGATCAGGAGAACACCGACCTTGAATATGTAGACTGATTTAAACAGGCATGGCCAAGAATCCGTTTCTGTTTCCTGACACCAATGTTGTGCTTGTGTTCTACATGTTCCATACACCAGCCTGGCAGAGACTGAATACAAAACCTTACGTGTTCAGTCCACCGTGATGGCAGTGAGACAACAATTGGAGAGTTCCAGGCATGTACGTCTGTACGTCACTTGCCAAGCAACAGATGTATACATTGAGACCATAACTGTACTGAGGATGGATATCAATTTATTACATGAGGTACACAATCTTTAAAACACCGTTGCAGTTATATGAGAACTTAAGTGAGGTGACTTACATAATGATGAGTCTGCATTGCAATATACGATTAGCAATGCTATGTGGAAAAAAAAAGACATATAGAACTTAATCAACTGGACAGGAGACATTTAAATAGCCCCGGTAACAAGTTGCAATGTGTGTTGAATGAATGAATAAAAATAGTACTATCATAACAGCGTACTTCAATGTGAATCTTAGAAGATACCATAAAGTCACTCAGTGAGTAACAGGCTTACATGTACACAGAAAACACAGAACACAAGTCTAGTTAATGTATAACGGGAGGGGGCTGCAGTTGAATGGCACGGAGAGCCTTTGAATTTAACTTGTGTGCAGGTACCCAAAATGCATTCTGAGAAGGCTGCCTACTAAGATCAACTAAATATGACATCTTACCATTGTTTTGCTTTTGCCCCAAGCCTTTCTTTATTTTGTGATAGCCTGAAGAATATGATCCTGCAGTTTCAAAGCCTAGTGAATAACTGATAGGATCAACAGAATGTCCATAGCTTACTAATACTGGTGATTTGATTTGCCGTTCAGGTCATGAGAGAGGAGACGGGGCAGCATGTGGAGTATTAGGGGGCATGTTGACCTATTGTTTTGATTGCTTGGTTGACTGTCAAGGTACAAATGCTGGTGCCCCAGGATTAAGGGTACAGGGGGCCTTGTCATGGTACCGGATCTGACTTTGTGACAACTTTGTGCATGAAATATGGGGCTGGATTTGGGGCACGAACATCAGCAATATTTAGCCGATTTATGTGAAATGTGAACAGCATGCTTCTGTCTCTGCCCTGTTGTCGGATCTGACAATATGACTCTATGAGGACACTCTACTTCTGCAACAATATTGGGACCATCAGCTAAGAACTGTAACTTTTGACGATTACCAGTAGGCTGTTTGTTTAACCAAACATAATCCCCTGCTTCTATAGATAAAGGGTTAGCTGATTTATTTACTTTATCTTCCATCTTATGGTGGGGTCTGGTGGTATTATCTGTGACATGTTCCCTAATAATTTCAAGCTTCCTGGCCTGACTCTTGATGAAAGTATGAGTGGTGACTGGCAGTGTCGTAAAAGGAACGTTAGCTAAATGGGATGACAAAGGAAAGGTGTGACGCTGACCAAAGATAACCTCGTCAGGGCTATAGCCTGTACTGGTGTTGAAACTGTTGTTGGGGTCAACTTATGAATATTTCTTGACACAATATTTCTAATTAGAGCACTATGCACTAGTTACGGCTGTGTGCCAACACAGACATACTGTTTTTCTAGGAATTCTTTCTTTCTTTCTTTCTTTCTTTCTTTCTTTCTTTCTTTCTTTCTTTCTTTCTTTACAGGCAAATTTGTCCGACATTTCATTTGAAAAGTATTTTACATAGAAACTCCAAACTTGGCATGATTATACTTCCATACATGAAGCCTGGTCTTTTTGTAAAGAGGTTCAATGGTTTTGAAAATTATGCAAATTAGGGCCATTTGAAAATTTAAAACTTGAATATCTCCAATAATATTATAGGTACAGGTAATCAATCCAATTTCGATTAATATGTTGGTTAGACTGCACATTTTTGTAATTTACATGTGACCTCTAAAGGTCAAAGGTCAATGTCATTTTCACATTTGAAATTTTCATCTTGCCATAACTCAGTCAATTTTCAACCAATTTTAACCATGTTGGACCCAACCTGTAGGTATTGCAACACTGCGTATTTTTGTAATTTGCATGCAATGCCTAAAGATTAAAGGTCAAGCTCATTCAGGCCTTTTTGTTAAAACTAGCCACAAGCATGATGGAATGTGAAATACCAAAGGCTTCAAAGATGGCATCAGTCAAGATTCTGGGGTCCGCTTTGGTAATTGATACTTGTAGCCCAGATAAGAGAGCCTGGGCTTGATATCAGGCTACGGGCAGCATGCTTGTCTGTATGTTTGCCCCTGAGTAGCACACAGAATGCCGTGTGTGACTGCTTTTGTCATTTTTACACAAGACAGACAAGACGTAACTTAGAACATTGGAACAACACATAATTAATTAATTGGGTAAGACATAACAGATTCAACTGAAAGCCACAGGAATCTGTAGTTTTCCTTGCAGTGAGGTTGCAAGGTTAGGAATCGTACAAGCCACTGGTAGCCAGGTCAGTGTTCAATGTAAACAAAGCATGCACAAGTATGAACAGACTGACGTCTACAAGTTGTATCATGCTTAGAAGACTACTTGGTTCATGAGAATGAAATGTAAAAGAATGATGACACAGTGTGTGGTAGTTTATATATCATTACATACTATCAAAAATGTTGTCTTTCTTTCTTTCCTTTTTTTATTTTTTATGGATGTGTGCCAACAGACATATTGTTTTTCTCGGAATTAATTCTTTCTTTCTTTCTTTCTTTCTTTCTTTCTTTCTTTCTTTCTTTCTTTCTTTCTTTCTTTCTTTCTTTCTTTCTTTCTTTCTTTCTTTTCTTTCTTTCTTTCTTTCTTTCTTTCTTTCTTTCCCGACAAGTTTGTCCGACATTTTATCTAAAAAGTATTACACATAGAAACTCTAAACTTGGCAAAATTATACTTCTATAGATGAAGTCTGGCCTTTTTGTAATGAGAAGTCATGCTTTTCAAAATTATGCAAATGAGGGCTAATTAAAGTTTTAAATCATCAATATTATATATACTATATGAGATGTGGTACCGAGTGTATAGGAGTTTGATCATAGCAAGGTAAAGGCCATCTCAAATGTCAAGGTCATGTCAAGGTCAAAGGTCAGTTTTAATGCCAAGGTGTCATTTTTGAGGTGAAGGTTACCTTCAGGTGGAGGTCATCTCAAGGTCAAAGGTCATTTCAAGGTCAAAGGCCACTTTCGATGGGGGCTTTCTTCTAGCCATAACTTGGTCAATTTTTATCCAATTTTGATCATGTTTGGTTGAAATTGTAGCTATTGCAGCACTGCACATTTTGAAAATTACATGTGACCCCAAAAGGTCAAAGGTCAATGTCACTGGACCTTTGAAAGTTTCACCCAGCCATAATGCGGCCAATTTCCATCCGATTCTAATCATGTTGGACTTAAATTGTGGGTATTGTAACACTGTACATTTTTGCAATTTACGTGTGACCTATAAAGGTTAAAGGTAAAAGGTCAAGGTTATTTGAACTTGGAAATATCATCCAGCCATAAGCTTAATGTGAAGTACCTAAGCACAAAAGTTGTACCATTTAATATTTACAGCTTTTAAAGGCACACAGACAGATTTGCAATAAAGCAAATCTTCCTTTCTAGTATTTACATGCATTTCTCACCGGCATGTACATATCATAGGTCATTAAAGTGTGTGTGTCAGCACACACTTTTCTGTTTTACTAGGAATTAAAGTGTGTGTGTCAGCACACACTTTTCTGTTTTTCTAGGAATTCTTTATTTCTTTCTTTCTTCTTTCTTTCTTTCTTTCTTTCTTTGTTTCTTTCTTTACAGGCAAATTTGTCCGACATTTCATTTGAAAAGTATAACACGTAGAAACTCCAAACTTGGCACAATTATACTTCTACAGATAAAGTCTGGCTTTTTTATAATGAGAGGTCACGCTTTTCAAAATTATGCAAATGAGGGCTAATTGAAGTTTTAAATCTTCAATATGTTATATAGCTGTGGAGCTGGCTCTGCTATGTGTCCGCCACCCCATCAAACACACATGACCACTAACAGTGAATGATTGGTATCAAATGGCCAGCATATTCAAAAGTCCTGGCAAGTGTAACCACATCAAAATAAACCCTACCCTTTCCTTCTTAAGTTTGTGTGTATTTTATTACCCCCAATAGATTTCACTCATAATCTAGAGCCTTTATCAACATGTAAGACCTGTGGGACATTTTACAGGGGTGTCACATCTCAATTAAACTGCAAACAAGCCATAATCCTGGTATATATTTTACAAGATGTGACATCCAAATGACCCTTTGAAAATGGGGCATTCCTTGACTCATGCAGGACAGAAGTCTTCATTGACTGTCAGTAAAATTTGTATCAAAGGGATATACTGAGTATTCTTATCTTTTAAATTAGGGGGTTCTGATTTAAAATTTCTGACAATCATAATAGAATATTATATCTGCTCATGATTTGTGATATTCTGACCTTTTTTATTTGTTTCACACATTGTATTAGCAATGCAAATTTGAAAGAATTAGCAAAGAGCATATCCTTTGGGTTCATCACTGAATGAGTTAATTTTGTCATATAAACATTGGCTGTATTGACTGAAAAGCTATGTCTGTTTTGTAATTTAATTATAAGTTAATGTTTTCTTTCTGGACACCAGTCAGTTCAGTGGCTGTTTAAGTAAACATTTTGGCTACATTATTCATATACAATCACACAGTACAGGAAATGCTCAAGATCCCTGCTCATGCATTCTATCATTAAAGTGTGTGTGTCAACACACACTTTTCTGTTTTTCTAGGAATTATGTCTGTGTGCCAACACAGACATACTGTTTTTCCTTCTTTCTTTCTTTCTTTCTTTCTTTCTTTCTTTCTTTCTTTCTTTCTTTCTTTCTTTCTTTCTTTCTTTCTTTCTTTCTTTCTTCTATACCAGCAAATTTCTCCGACACTTTTCTCGGACACTATTGTACATAGAAAGTCCAAACTTGGCATGATTGTACCTCCATACAAGGAGTTTGACTGTGTTATACAGAGAAATAAAGATGTTTAAAATGATGCAAATTAGGGGCATTTGAAATTTTCAATCTTGAATATCTTCAACAGTATAATAGAGATGTCATTCCAACTTCTACTAGGGGGTTGTTGACCATTGGCACCTAATCACCTAGTGAATTAAAAATAAAAGTTGTAGCAATTTAAATTGCTAAATAGCACCATTAGAAATTTTAAATCTTGAATAACTTCAAAGCTATAATAAATAGAGATGCCATTCCAACTTCTACTCCTGTTTTATGGAATAGTTGTACTTTGCCATACCAATATGCTTTGAAGACACACACACTGATTTGCTATGCAGCAAATCATCTTTCCTAGTTCTTTCTTCTTTCTTTCTTCTTTCTTTCTTTCTTTCTTTACAGGCAAATTTGTCCGACATTTCATTTGAATAGTATAACACTTAGAAACTCCAAACTTGGCACAATTATACTTCTACAGATAAAGTCTGGCCTTTTTATAATGAGAGGTCATGCTTTTCAAAATTATGCAAATGAGGGCTAACTTAAGTTTTAAATCTTCAATATGTTATATACTATACAGTGCTTTCCAACTTGAGCTCTGGGGGCCGTCTCATTAGTTGTTACCACAGTGCTGGTAGGCCAAACAGCCTGTCACTGACCTCTTTGCCCTGCCACTCAACCCGGCTGCTATAATTAGTGGTGTTTGTCAACAGGTCCACATGGGTGCTGCTGTAGACATTTATATGGGTTTAATTTTCACTTTTGTAGCGTCAAATAATTGGATTTTTTACAAAATAATCCGGCTTAAGGGACACCATTTTACTGTGAAGCTGGCCCTGCTATGTGTCTGCCACCCCACCAAACACACATGACCAATGACAGTGAATGTTTGGTATCAAATGGCCAGCTTATTCCAAAGTCCTGGCAAGTTTAACCACATCAAAATAAACCCTACCCTTTCCTCCTTCAGTTTATGTGTATTTTATTACCCCCAATAGATTTCACTCATAATCCAAAGCCTTTATCAACATCGGAACACCTGTGGGACATTTTTACAGGGGTGTCAGATCTCAATTAAACTGCTAACAAGCCATAATCCTGGTATATATTTTACAAGATGTGACATCCAAATGACCCTTTGAAAATGGGGCATTCCTTGACTCATTCAGGACAGAAGTCTTCATTTACTGTCAGTAAAATTTGTATCAAAGGGATATACTGCGTATTCTTATCTTTTAAATTAGGGGGTTCTGATTTAAAATATCTGCCAATCATAATAGAATATAATATCTGCTCATGATTTGTGATTATTCTGACCTTTTTTATTTGTTTCACACATTGTATTAGCAATGCAAATTTGAAAGAATTAGCAAAGAGCATATCCTTTGGGTTCACCACTGAATGAGTTAATTTTGTCATATAAACATTGGCTGCATTGATTGAATGGCTATGTCTGTTTGGTAATTTAATCATAAGTTAATGTTTTCTTTCTGGACACCAGTCAGTTCAGTGGCTCTTAAAGAAAACATTTTGGGCTACATCATTTATATACAATTACACAGTCCAGGAAATGCTCAAGATCCCTGCTCATGCATTCTATCATTAAAGTGTGTGTGTGTGTCAACACACACTTTTCTTTCTTTCTTTCTTTCTTTCTTTCTTTCTTTCTTTCTTTCTTTCTTTCTTTCTTTCTTTCTTTCTTTCTTTCTTTCTTTCTTTCTGTCTGTCTGTCTGTCTGTCTCTCCCTCCCTCCCTTCTTTCTTTCTTTCTTTCTTTCTTTCTTTCTTTCTTTCTTTCTCTCTTTCTTTCTTTCTGAATTTTTAAATTTTCAATCTTGAATAACTTCAACAGTATAATAGAGATAATCATTCCAACTTCTACTAGGAGGTTGTTGACCATTGGCACCTAATCATTCTTTCTTTCTTTCTTTCTTTCTTTCTTTCTTTCTTTCTTTCTTTCTTTCTTTCTTTCTTTCTTTCTTTCTTTCTCTCTCTCTTTCTTTCTTTCTTTCTTTCTTTCTTTACAGGCAAATTTGTCCGACATTTCATTTGAAAAGTATTATATGTAGAAAGTCCAAACTTGGCACAATTATACTTCTGTGGATAGAGTCTGGCTTTTTTATAATGAAAGGTCATGCTTTTCAAAATTATGCAAACGAGGGCTAATTAAAGTTTTAAATCTTCAATATCTTATATACTATAGTCAATGTGGTTCCGAGTGTATAGGAGTTCGATCATAGCAAGGTAAAGGTCATCTCAGATGTCAAGGTCATGTCAAGGTCAAAGGTCATATTAAGGTCAAAGGTCAATTTTAAGCCAAAATGCCATTTTTGAGGTCAAAGTTCACTTAAGGTAGAGGTCATCTCAAGGTCAAAGGTCATTTCAAGGTCTAAGGCTACTTTCGATGGTGGCTTTCTTCTCACCATAACTTGGTCAATTTTTATCCAATTTTGATCATGTTGGGCTGAAATTGTAGCTATTGTAACCCTGCACATTTTTAAAATTTACATGTGACCTCTAAAGTTCAAAGTTCAAGGTCATTTGGACCTTTGAAAGTTTCATCCAGTCATAACTTTGCCAATCTCCATCCAATTCTAATCATTTTAGTCTCAATTTGTAGGTATTGCTACACTGGACATTTTTATAAAAACATGTAACCTCAAAAAGTCAAAGGTCAAGGTCATTTGCCCTTTGAAAGTTTCATCTTGTCACAACTTGGTCAATTTTCAGCCGATTTGGTTCATGTTTGGCTTAAATTGTGGGTATTGTAAAACTGCAATTTACATGTGACCTGTAAAGGTCAAAGGTCAAGGTCATTTGGACTTTGAAATTTGCATGCAGCCATAAGCTTAATGGAATGTGAAGTACCAAAGGATAAAAGTTTAAAAATAAATTAAAATTTAAAATATGCTACATAGCACCATTAGAAAATTTAAATCTTGAATAACTTCAAAGCTATAACACATAGAGATACCATTATAACTTCTGCTCCTGTGTTATGGAATAGTTGTACATTGCCATACTTATATGCTTTGAAGACACACACACTGATTTGCTATGCAGCAAATCATCTTTCTTAGTTCTTGTTATTGATATTCTCGTTTGTTCAAGGACTTCATGACAACTATGTTTCGTGCTTAAATACTATATTACCAAAACGTTAATGTTTAAAAGTAAGTGTCTGTTGTACACATAACTTTTGTCTTATGCATATACACGAGATCCTACAATGTGATCCATATATGCTGTGCTGAAGTTTGATTAATTACTTTTATATTGTGTGTGTAAACTAATTTGTTAACCCTAGACATATTGCAGTCATGACATTTTGATCAACTGTACCACCGTACAGGAGTTTGGACTGAGACCAAGACTGTGATGAGACACGTGCTTGCTGACCTCTGCTGACTTTGATTTCGATGTCATGGTTGCTTGGATCTATTTAGACTTAGGATCCCAAGTAAAAAGGTTATGATAATCTTATTTCCAATTCTGTACCACACTTCAAAAAAAAAAATTACATGGATTATGATCTTATATAATTGTTTTAAACTGCCGGCGGATGTTCTGGCTATGATTGAGTATCATAAGATGGAAATAAGGATTGTATCTGTGTATTGATTTTATTTGATTTGGTTTGATTATATCTTTGTATTTCACCTGTATGTTTGTCTGTGCTCCTTCTTCCAGCGATCTAGAGTTACATGTAGGTTCTTTTGATTCTTGAGGTATTTCCTGTCTGTGTAATTAAAATCACCACCCTAACAATGTACATGAGTACAAGATAGCTTTGAAGCCACAAGCATTCCTTAGTTTCAGTCATCAGTGACATCAGTGAGATAACGTACGTTTGATTTCGTCATTGAGGAATGTAATTTTGTTATTCTAGGCACTTCAGTTTTATCCATCAGTAAAGCCAGTACGATAGTGAACATTTGATATTGTTACTCTACAGTCTTGGTCCAGTGACTGTTTAAATTAAGAAATCCCTTGAAGACCAGAACAGCAACCATATGGTAAATGAGTCCACTACTGGACCAAGTGTCAATCTCTGTCTCATCTACTTAAAAATGCACACTTTATGTTGTTTTAGACTTCATCTTGGGCATATAATCCCGCGTTGATAAGTTGATCATTAATTTCACTTGTTGAAGAAGTATTCTGATTGGATAAAAGTTAGGGGTTGGAGTAAGCATTTCTAGTTATATTCGGAGGATCTAAAAGTTTGAGGGACTTGAGCCACGGATAACACGTACATGGTGTAGAATATTGGATGGGACTGTACAAGGGAGAAGGGCACAGAGGCTGACTGAGCTGGTATAAAACATCAACTTTATGCTGGACTCACTTTTTTTTGAAACCTAATTCCCCAACGGCGCAAGGTGCATAACAGCATGAAGGCAAAATCTTGGTTCCCACTGCTGTTTTACAAATACCATAAGTACAGAATAAGTCAAACAATTTTTGAGTGATGGCCATGGCATCTGTGTTAGCAATAGGAATGGCAAGAACATATTTGGAAAACATGTCACTTGCTGCAAAAATATACATGTGTATTTTGTTTTGGACTCTGTGGAAATGGTCCATAAATATCTATCTGCCATACCTTGAAAGGACCAAAAGGAACAAGGTGAGATTTGATGCCTGCCTTAGAATGGGCTTGTGTTACTATGCCTTTCTGGCACTGAGGACATGATCTGACACAGTCTGTGATATTCTGTACCAATTTGGGGAAAAATAATGTTCTTTGATCCTGTCAACGGTATAATGTATGCCAACGTGTCCTCCCATTGGGAGTTATGATACAGATTTAGAATTGTGCGATCAAAATTTCAGGACACACCAATTGATACTGATTGAGGTTGGTTGCTAATTTCGATTTACAAATATGAGTATGCAAAAACAAATTGTCAACCAAAATGTAGTCAGGTGGCATCACTAGGATTTTGTGGGCAGCTTTTTATGACTCAGGAAGTGCACTTGTTTGAAGATAATCAATTAGTGGTCTCACATTAGGATCACTATACTGAAGACCTGCTATACTTGCTGGACTAAAGTCACTTTCCTGAAAAATTTCAAAACAGGACAGCAGTGGTCTCTGAGGTTGATCTTGACCAGTAAACTTTTCCATGCTGTCCGAGTCAATAGGAACATCATGTTTAGCATTAGCAACGTCAAGGTGTTGGATGCTTTGATTTGCAGAAAATAGCATTGTAAATGGCTTAAGGAAGTGTTGGTAAACTATGTGGTGTCCCTGCAATATATTTGACAAACAACCTAGGCAACTCCTAATAGAATCGTGATGGGAGCAAGGTATGATCATTGAGGTACAGGTTTCTTGGCACTGGACCCTGGCTGGGAGCATAAGGGTGTCTGTGAGACATGTGGGACAGTGCCCCACACTGTTTTCTTTTAGGTGGATTTACGGCATGAAACAAACTGCTGACTTACATGTATTGGGGTCAGCATCATAATCTGTGTACTGGCTATGAGTATTGTGACGTGAACCCAAATGGGGACTTTTCATTGTCAGCACTGTGTGCCATATTAGCCTGCTCTATGTGAGACTCGGAATGATGTAAAAATTGCTTCAGTTTGGTTCCATTAGGACTATGTATTTGGCATTAATGTGCAGCTACACAGGGACAGAAAGGTTTTTTTTTTTAATCTGGACTATCAGCCAGATTTTTGGGGCCAGGAAGGGCGCTCAGTCTGCCCAGTACATCCACCATGATGGCCTCAGGTGTGGTGGCTGGTTTGTAACAGATTTCAAAGTTGAATGATTGCAGCAAAGACAGCCATCGCTCATATATGGCACCCTTTAATTTCTTTTGGAACAAATGCTGTAAGGCATTGTGATCACAGAAAACCTTGAATTTCAGACCACTTTGATAAGGAGCACAGTCCAAAATACTCACTGTCATCACTAATAGTTCCAATTTGGTAGGGCCATGGTTTTGTTGCCACTTTTGAAGAGATTTAGACCCAAACCTAATTATTCAGGTTCTGTCTTTCTCAGTTGTACCACTTGCACATTCTGACTCGGGCAAACATATTTCAGACAGTAGCCTATGCCCTGGCTACCAGAATCAACAAGGTGGTATTCTACATCAACACGTGGAAAGGCCAGCACCGGGGAGTTAACTAAAAGTGTTTTGATCTCCAGGAAAGCTACATTTTGATCATGTCCACATTGAAACTGAACTTTGTTGTTCAATAATTTTGTGATTGGCTTGCCAATGGTGCTGAGATTTGGAATGTATTTCCCAAACCAGTTCAATAGATCCCATAATCTCTGGACTGCCTTGGTGTTAGTGGGGCTAGGGTAGTCAATGATGGCTTTCACTCGATCTGGTGGGGGTGCTTTGCCCTGCTATGAAATTTCATGACCCACAAAGATACATTTGCTCCTCCCAAACTGACATTTTACTTTAACCCTGCCTGTACTAAATGGGTAAATTTTTTCTGCAGATTTTCAAGATATTTAGACTAGTTAGGATACATGATGGCGCAATCATCCAGATAATTTACAATTGCCATAAAGGTGAGACCTTTGAAAACTTTATCCATCAATAGTTGCTAACTTTCAGGGGCTGTTTTTAACCCTTGCGGCAAACGACAAAATGGGAATGTGCCAAAACAAGTATTAAATGATGTCAGATGCTGGGGGTTTGCAGAAAGTGACATGGTGAAGAATGGTGACTTAGCATGCAAAAAACTGATATAGCGAGGCTCGTTTTCCCTAGCGATTCTGCTATACCTTGTAGATCAGGAATTGCACATTTGAAGTCAATAGTTTGAGAATTGAGAAATCTGAAATCAAAGCAGAGCCTATACTGTGCTAGGCTAGCCTCTTTTGTGCCAGGTTTCACACTACCTGGCTGCCCGTGCTTGGTAACTAGAACAACTGAGGTTATTGGCAAGTCCTCTTTCTCACTGATAGGGGCTATTATTCCCTGCTCCAGCAAGTCATAAAGGTGGTGACACAATACCTGGAGTTTTTCTGGTGACAGTCTATCGGGTTGCTGCTGTGTGAATTCAGGTGTAACTTGAATTTGATGTTCTACCAAAGTTGTAACATTTAAACTTGGGATGTCAGCTGTGACAAAAACTTGTTTGTGTTTGTACAAGAGAATTAACAAATCAGCTTTTTGATCTGATGTCAGCTCAGTGCCACTAACGTCAAAGTATGCTGCAAAGTTATCTATACCTGGATTGATTCTTGATAGTTGAGCATCATTTAACACAGGGTGAGTATGCCCATTATTTACACACTTTGAATTTGGACCAGACTTATTCTGAAATGGTTGTATAATTTGAAATGGGCCATGTATACTCTGAAACTCAGCAAACGGGAAGTTGCACTTTAGTACAATACACTCGTTGGTAGAGTTCACAACTTTGACTGGAGCTGTACAATCAACAGAGAGTGTACCCAGGGCTTTTGCTACCAACAGGTTTGTGTGACTTATGTTCTTGCCTACTGTGCACATACCTTGAACACCCGGGAAGGTATAATCTGACATTTTCAGCCAAATATCACACTCAGATTTAGGTGAAATACTGATAACCGGTCTTGTGCGACCTTTCACCTTGGTTACCTCAATTTGTTGTTGAGATATGTCAAGTTTTAACCCAATTTTCTGCATAAATGGACAAACAAGCATCAATGCATGTGAAGTTTGATCAAGTGCATGAACATCAAGTATTTCTGTGGCAAATGGTAAAATTACTTTGATGCTAGTTACACCATACGCATTTACCTCTTGGTTGTTTGCCACCACTATGTCAAAATTATCAACTTTGAGATGGTGGAGTTTACCGTAAGATGACAACCTTTGATACAATTCGTATGATATTATTGGCAACTGTCACTATCACACAGTGCAGCTAATTTAACATGACTTAACTCAACTGGCATATACATGAAAGTGTGTCTTACGCTACGTATCTCTTCTTCAAAATATGATGATGAGGCACTTGTTACAGTATTGTCGGAGTCCAGATTCCCGAGACTGGACTCCTCAGTCTTGGCAGCACTGTTTCCCGGAAGGAAGATTGTTACTGGTTGTTGGGTGACTGACTGTCCGGGTGGTTGCGTCTGAGTTGAAAGCCTGCATGTTGTGGTGGAATGGCCATATTGTTGGCAGTGTGTACATTGGAGGTTGTATTGGGTCTGCGTCACCCTTCACTTGTCCAGTTGCAGTCAGCTTGGCGATGATGTTGGCCCTGGCTGGGGAGACCTGGTGGCAGGCTGGCCAGAGAAGACAGCGGTGACAGCACAGTCACCGAGGGCAGATGGAAGTGGAGTGGGGTTCGTCTGCATGGTGGTAGTCAGCTGTTGCACAGCCCGAGGGCGTTCAGTTGTTTCATGATCAGCATGTTGGGAAAGCAGTTGTGAAGTTGGCTGGGCCACAGGTGTGTCAGCCACAGCACCAGAGAATGATGGCAGGTTGCCTGGCAACAATGGGGTAGTTGGCACTGGCCTATTATTAATATCATACTCATAACAGTATAGTATAGACTTCTGCAAACTCCATCACATATCTTAGTCCATCCAATTGCACACACAGATTATGAACTGCTAAAGGGACTGGTGTTTTATAGTCGGAGATTATTATAATCTCTTTTTTCTATGTTTTTTATTGAGCCAACAAACAAGCAATTACAAAGGATGATTCATAATGTCATTGCAATAACAATCATACATTCAAGCTTTCTATTTCATACAACAATAAAATTGTAACAGGCATGAAGCCTCAGTTGCACATTACTTTGTATATATAAATGGTGAACAATAACATCTTTGTTTATCTATATAAACATTGGAAGTGATATCGATCACAGATGTCTGAGAACAGTATTCAAAGATGCAAACTTTTTATTGTATATCATATGTAAGTATTGTCGTCTCTTAATTTGTAAAGCAGGCCAAAGGAAGATGTTTCCATTTTTCAAATTGTTTTTCTAGTTTCTTATTCTGTTTGGCAATGCAGTGTTCAGTTTCAATATATTGATGTAGTAAATTTTTAAAATTTCTGAAGGAAAGAAGTTGTTTTTTTATTTTACTTCTCCAAATAATTTGCTCACTCACACAGAAAATTATATTTGAATAGGAAAGAGATTGCGGCATGTTCCAAATAGGATTTCTTCCTGCGTGAGATTTATTGCAGTTCCAGTTTCCTCATGTAACCAGGTTTTTAAATTTTGGAGAAATCTTTGGTTTACGGGACATTCCCAAAACAAATGATAAAATGTTTCTTTTTCTATACTACAGAAAGAACACATTTCTGTGTCACTGATTCCTACTTTGAATAAAAAAGTGTTTGTTCTCAGACACCTGTGAACAAATCTATACAAGAAAGGTCTTAGTTTGGAGGAAATCGTAATTTCATACATTGCACAGAACATTTTACATTATTTCTCACATCCCTTTTCCATTTTTCCATTGGAGACAGTGGGAAGGAAGCATAGTTTTGAATTAAAATGTCATAAATAAGTTTTGTATGTCTATTTGTTTCAAAAATTTGTTGAAGCAAAGGTGGCTTGAATTTCTGTCTTTCTCTGTCTGGCATTTTGCAGATGTTTAAAAAAGTTTTAGGTATTGATTGTATCAAGCCATCAAATGTTACAAAGTCAAAGTTTAC
Source organism: Hermodice carunculata (assembly GCA_964020975.1). NCBI lineage: Eukaryota > Metazoa > Annelida > Polychaeta > Eunicida > Amphinomidae > Hermodice > Hermodice carunculata. The sequence goes on along the minus strand of OZ026628.1, from coordinate 55,150,876 downwards.
ATTAAACTTTTCCTTAAATTCTATGCATGAAAATACTGACCCATCTCTTTTTAATAGATGATGCATTTGTTGAATACCTGCTTCATCCCACTGTCTTCAGTACACAGGGTTTCCACCTATTTGTATGAGTATTGTACCACAGATATTGATCCCACACCTTTGTTTCTTTTCTTGGTGTCTTTCATAGGCTGCCGTATACCAACATTTTATTACTTCTGCCCAGAAGACACTATTTATTTTCTTTATAATATGACTTTTCACATCAAAGATGTATCTCCATAGATCTGCTGACATTCAATATCTGACAAGGTTGAAATTATTATAATCTTGCAAATGCTGTGATGTGGACGCCAGCAACCACACTAAAACCATATACCCATGGATACACTCATGACATGGTTATCGTTGGGTTCTTGCCAATGTCAACGAGACTGACAAGAGCTTTTCGTGCAAATGAGAACCTCTGTCTTGTTTTTTAAGGATGATATCAACTGACAGCATGCAATATACATTGAGAATCGGAATGTACAAGTTATTGTGCACTGCTGCTCGCAAATGATGACAAACCAGACCCTGTCTGTGCTCTGCTGCTGCCGAGGAGGGCCCAGTTGTGTTCAAACAGCGCCATGTGACTGATACACTCGCCGGCTATATCTTCTCGTAAAGGTGAATGAGCTCGAGTGAAAACCAAGGTGCCGTCAGTAAAAGATTTCGGCAAAGATTCGTACTTACCATTCAATATATTCGGTTCTTCAGATTCCAACCTTCAATGAAGTTTACTCCGTTAATTTATAAATAGCATATTACCTGCCAGTGGCCTACTAGTACACACGCCCCTCATGTCTGACTTGCGTACCCGTACATTCAATAGCGCATGCTCGCCTTGATTGGCCCACTGACTGGCCTAATCGTAAAAGTGCTGGTGTGCCGTCAATGGAATGCCAATCCATTGACCACCACGGAAAACCAGCATATTGACATGATAAATGTGTGTCTAGGTCTCGCGTGTTTTCTGTTATGATAGATGTGCACATCAACAAGTCAGCTTCTAGCCCACATCGGCAGCAGTATTAAAATGGCAATACAGTCGGGAGGGGGTGGGGGTGGGAGTGGGTAGGACAGCATAAATATATTTTACACTGGTACAACATACGGAAAGTAAGAGAATTTGGAATTAATGGTACGGAAAATAAAAATGAAGGCCTAAGGCATGCAAGCATGTTATATGAAAATGCCCTGTATCCTGGTGAGGACCCCCCCTCCCCCACCCTACAGCCAAGTGTCTTGATATGGCCGTCTCTTGAACTTGCAACAGCCCGGGTGCAACACTCGCAAGTGTGGCATGAATCATCCGTTGTTTTGCACTAATGACATCAATTTTCTGCATGCAATTGAGAACAGTTGTCATACGGCTGATGCCACGGAACGAACTCGATTCAGGATGGGATACCCGTTTGAATTTGGCGCTGGAATGTCGGGTCTTTTTGCCCGAAATGGATGTTGAGGGACAGTTGCGACAATTATAGGCCTGTTGCTGTGGATATATGTAGATTTCAAAGGATTATCTGTGTGATATACCTGTAGAAAACAGTTTTGGAAGAGACTGGTTAGTTGCAGCTTGTTGGTGTGTTCGGAACCGGAGAAATCATGCCAAACGTGAAGCGGGATGGTGGTCCAGATGTGAACTTCGTTTCAAACCTTTCTATGTAGGAGCTCCATGTGACGACGCTGTGGTTTTATGCCCGGTTGTACATGTCCGAGTCATGTAACCAAGAGTTACATTAATAATCTAGGGCTACGTGACTCTGGGTTATGAAGCCATTGACCCAGAGTCAATTTAGTTTGCGCTTGTCAAGATCAAGTTAGGGTCTGGTGACTACAGGTTACACTGTTCGGTCTTGAGCGTATATGCCTGTTTTGTGAAGATTCTATTGTGATGTAGCTTTATTCCAATCTGCCCTCTTCTTTTTCCTTCCCCTGCATGGTTGTGTGTGAAGGCAAATAGAGGGTCACGCCATCAGAACGGGCGAAGAACATAAAACAAAGACTAAAAAACTGTTCATTTCTAATTTGAACAAACGAACTCTAAAATTAGTAGATGCGGATAAATATTGTGGAAAGTAAAAAAAAAAAAAAAAAGAAAAAAATGTTAGGGCTAAGGTCCAGAAGAGGGAAGAAGAACTCGAAAAGAACTAGCAACAATTTCAAAGCCAATGTAGAGATGAGGGATAGCAATCAACCAAAAATGCATGGAAAAATTTGAAAGATAAAATTGCTCAGAAGAAAAGATCCCCGAAGACAACTGGTGGAGGTGCCGCTCCAAAGCGAATAGACAGTAAAAACCAGTGTCCGTCAATTCAGTCATACCTCAATTCAAATAACTTTTCATTGCGGTCATTGAAGACATTTATGCATATTTTTTGTCTTGTATATTATGCTTTACCTATCTTATTTGGTTGCATAGAATTTGTTATTATAAAATAATTGAGAAAATAAAAAGATGATTTTGTTCTGCCTTGACCAGTAAACATGGAGGAAAATTTCGAATCCATGAATGCCACCATTTCCTTTAACTAAGAAATTGTTAATCCCGCTTCGAAGGTGTTTGGGCGCAAAAGTGTAATCACATTTACCGTGATGGTAAATACTGAATATTGGTATAGATGAATGAAATAGGTACTGATGAAACTTTTAATATATGTATTCAGTGTATGGGTGATGAATTTCTTGTGTTGTGCATGAAAATATCGTTTCGTGGCATCTGCTTGTTTCGTCATTCTCCTTGCCTTCTGCTGTGGGCTCCGTGGTGCCATGCCGGGAAACAACTCTTTTTCCATATATATATATATATATATATATATATATATATATATATATATATATATATATATATATATATATATATATATATATATATATATATATATATATATATATATATATATATATATGTGTGTGTGTGTGTGTGTGTGTGTGTGTGTGTGTGTGTGTGTGTGTGTGTGTGTGTGTGTGTGTTTGTGTGTGTGTGCATGGAATCACGGGACCCAGCAATTATTCTGCTGGCTGCTCCTGTGTCTCTATGCAACAGACTATCAACCAAATCAAATTTATACAACTAGTCAATATAATCTCCCACGGTACAATAAAACCCCCACTAACAGCAACGTGATGTGTACATACACTGGAAAATCGGTGTAACTTCAGCTTTTAATCCTGGCTGTACCCTGAGTGAAATTATGGGGTTAAATTCAGTAGGGATTCAGTTTAACCCAGACATGTGCAAGTGAACAGACCTATTTGACAGGGCTTGACTCCAAAGTCACCGTAATCCTGACCTGATCTGGATATGTGCAACCGCGCATGAAGCCCATCCGCCACCATCTTATTAGTACAAATAATTGACTGCACAGATGAATACACAATATTTTATTGCAGATATGGCCCTATGTGGGTCATTGAACGCATGGATATTCCAGGTTCACCCTCTTTACCCTTTTGGTCGTTTTTCATGTGAAGCATTGATGAGGTCCATACAAACAAATTACGTCCTTTTGAAACTTTCCCCTTGAATGTAGAGAAAGCCAGCAACTTTGCAAGGCGCATATTGTGAGCTAGGGCTTGTTTACAATTTTCACTATTTTTTGTCATTGATACTAAAATTTAGGCAAAAAAGTTGAAACGGACATTCTACCTCCAACCTGTTTTGACTGGTTTAAGTGTGACAGGTTTAAAATACAGTTTTATGTAAGCCTATTTTTCTTGTGGTTCCGTGAAAATTTCTCGTGTGCAATCAACTATAAAGGATGTAGAATTTCGTGTGCAATCAATTCCTAAAGGAAGTAGAATTTAGATTGTCTCCTCTGGTTTGAAATATGTACAAAGTCCACCCTTGAAACACAATTTGTCTGTGCCTATTATATGTCAAAGTCCATACGGGGCACATCAAAATGTGTAATCACCAATAGATCTGCGGCAGGATGTGTTTGTCTACCCTCATTTCCATCCCTCTTTCCTTTTCTCTTTCTTTGTAACTTCAAACTCCTTTAATAAACATTGAATTTTTGAAAAGTTGTCTAAAGTCACACATATTACTGACAGCACAGATGTGGCACACTTAAAACATTTTATAAGACAAAGATACTCAGCTTACATAAGCACTCTCAAGCCAGAAAGTGATCCCTTATAAAGCCCTTTAAAAAGGGACCACTCTCTCTAAAGAGACCACTTCTGTTAGCAGCAGAAAATTTATTTTCGTTATATCAACCCTCTCAAGGGATGCCACCCCTCTTATAATACCTCAATTGTTCATTTCTGGTAGCCTTATAAGAAGTGGACCACTTTACCATATTAAACACATGTAGACTATCTTGTATAAAGAAATACACATAGTTCTAAACATACATCCACGCACATACTTTATGGTACAGTGTGAGGAAAAGGGTTGTACATTGTTGCAGTGACAGACTTTCAGATCTTTCCAATTTCATTCTTTTCTATGTCATGTCATTGCGGGCATGTTATGTTATGCTTAAACAAACTGTACATTGACAGTGTAGGCCTAAGCCGTCCACAGTTAAGGTAAGATTAAATGGTAACTGAGGTGTATAATAATAATAATAATAATAATAATAATAATAATAATAATAATAATAATAATAATAATAATAATAGTTATGATGATGACGACGACGACGATGACGACGACGACGACGACGACGACGACGATGATGATGATGATGATGATGATGATGATGATGATGATTTATTCTGGGTGACCCAATCACATGACAAAGTCTGCTTATTGTGACTTGTCTGTACATTTAATTCCTGGTCCAACTTTGCCCTCACTACTTGGCCATCATTTTGATGCAAATGCCATAATATTATATTAGTTGTTGTGAAGAATAGATCCTGTTTAAGTTTTACACGAATTTCTGAAATTAGCAGGCTTTAATCACTTTTCACGCATAAATGTTAGGGTATACGTTCACTCACCACAGTTTATGAATTATGCCGTTGGTTAGTGTCTCCAGCGGCAAGAATAGTTCCAGGGTCAATTAATCAAACAACTCTCATCCAGTAAAACAGATTACTAGCAGCTTGGTGTCCCAGGCAGTTGATCTTCACTTTCAAGCCAAGTGCTCTAACATTTCTTGGCATTTCATGCCAACAATACACTCTTGGGTCATGCTTCTTTCATGTTGTGACACTGCGAGGCTGCTCAGTGAAACGCGACCCAAATGTCCATAAATTATTTAAAAGTTGGCGATGCGTGTCTCTTTCAGGAACACTTCCCCGTTTCCTATAGGCTGCGACCAAAAGAAATCCTGTTCATGGATAACTTGGCACAGGTGGCTATCACACATTCTGGCAAGAGGGCAATGGTAAATTCCCAGCCGTCTGTGTTTACAAACATAGGACAGCGTGCAAAAGGCTAATAATAATAATAATAATAATAATAATAATAATAATAATAATAATAATAATAATAATAATAATAATAATAATAATAATTTTATTAAACCCCCATATTTGGGGAAATATAAAATACATCAAAATACATAATACACTGACAAGTGGACACAAGTAAAGCAGTAAAACAGAGGCATACATTAAAAAACAAAAAAGCAAAAAAAAAAAAAAAAAAAAAAATAAATTTAAATCAAACCATTACAGTACATATATACGCCATCTTAATTGCAAAATATAATCAATACAAAACTGCACATCATTCACAAGATATCCACAAATAAATCAATTATTAAAACATCTTGTCTCACTAATCGACGTGAGTTAACCATCAAATGAGGGCAGTGATAGACTTCCTACCCTCATTAGTGCTACCAGAGCCGGGTCTTCCCCGGCAGGCTTGGCCAGTCCGAGAGCGCATGCGAAAATAGTAGAGAGCCCTCGAGCAGGCCACCCCGCCTTATGGGAGACCCAACTCAGTAAAATATTAAAAGGCGAGCTTTGAATAACCTCTGGGCATACATCGTAAAATGAATGCCCTGGAAACAGAGTTTGCATGAAGTCGTTAAGTATAGATTCAGTTCATTGTAACTGAATGAATGGCGGTCAGCGGCACTTGATGGTGGTATGTCAAGCAAGCTTGACGGTGATTGGACAGACTTTTGGTGTCAATAACGTTCATGAATGGGACTATATGGTGACGTCAAGCAAGCTCATGAATAATAATTTTCTTGTCTTCCATGTCCATATCCATATCCAGATGATGGTACGTTTTGCGGCTATGACTTCAAACGTGATATGATTAAACTTTGTTTTTGTGCTCACAAACGATGGTCGTCTAGGGCAGAATAACTGGGATGACAGAAAAGGATGGCCCACCAAATGCTTTCTTCACAAGCATACATGTAATATCTGATTATCAGATGTAAGCAGTCTTATGTAGTAATGGTCTCCAAGGCAGTGACCTCCACAAATGATCCCAGATGTATATAATATATAAGTGTTAAAATGAGAGTTCTTCACAAATTTTATAATGTTATTTCTTTTTTTTTAATAGAAAGTATTAAACTAAGTATAACAGTACGGTGTAAAATTTCCCGGCGATCTTGTGAGTTTTGAGATCAAGGAAAAAATTGGACATGCAAACATTTATATTCTCTTTCTTGTTTCAAAAGTTGCGTCTGTTGTACTCGCCCGGTTTTTATTTTTATCGCGATCTTGTGACTTTGGAGCGGAAGGAAAAATCTCACATGCGTACATTCATATTGTGTTTCATATTTCAAACATTGACATGGATTTAGTCCTGTTCTTTGTCAGTACGTTTTCAGAAAATATCGTCTTCTTTTCTTGAGAGGTCCGGCTGGTTTCGAAATGGTGACCGCCCCCTGATAACTGCTATCCCACAATTTTATAGTTCCGACATTTCCCTATTTTTCATCCAAAACTATCGTCCGAACTTTCTGTTTTTATTGCTATCTTTCTGCTAATATGGGACTTATAAAATTTCATGCAGGCATTTGAATTTTATAAATCATTTATCCAACAACGTTTTCTTTACCACTAATCGGCTCATATGTATACACACAAAATATTTTCATGACATATACACGTTACATGCATGACAGAGATAAAGTTAAGATGGTATCGAAATTTGAACTGTAACTTAAGCATGATTGAGGATTCAGGATTCGTTAATTGACCAATACACAGATATAATTTACTTTAACAATTTAACATACAGAGTAGCACAACGTAGATTGTATAATGCTCAGGGAGACCCTCATTAATACATTAATGTGTCGCTATCATGAGGGCCACCCATAGGATTATTAGCTGTTGTACAAGATGATGGCAAAAAAGTATAAAGCTGACTGTTAGAAAACAACAATTCTCTGTAATGTCTACATTTCAATTAGAAGAAAGAGAAGAAAAACGATTTTAAAATATTAATATAACATTAAGTGTTACAATTTACATTAATTACTGGTTTGTACAAATATAACAATATATTTACATTCGGAGTTTTTGTTAGCATTGAAAGAATAGGGACACATTTTGTTTTCATCAGTCGATGGTAACATCATGTACAGCACGGCACGTGCCAGTGCCTACTTGCCCCTACGTAACAAGCGGCTGGCCACAACCATAGCTCCTCCCACTGATAAACAAAAGGTCCTTCGCAGTGGCTATCAAAACTTTTACGCACAAAATATTCATGACAAATTTAATTCTAGTATTAATGTTAATATGAATATAAATATAAAAAATGAAGTCTGTCTCTGTTGTTGTCATTGGGATGTAACAGCGCGGTATGGTAGGCATTTTTTTCATGACGTCGCGATAGCGACGTCATGAAAAATGCCTACCAAGAACCGCGCTGTTACATGCCAATGACAACAACAGAGACAGACTTCATTTTTATATTGGCGTATCACATACTTCTTGATAAGATTGAATGTAAACATTTGTAGCATATCTTACTAAACCTTGATAACTATGTGCATAAAATTTCTCGCGAATGGCAATTGATAACGAGTTTATAGTTGCCGGTAAACTGCATCGAAGGCAGTTTTTAGCAAAAACATAAGAGTACCGATTAACAAACAAATTTTCAGTATATCTGGTATCACGGGTATAAATTTCCGTATTCGGGAACAAAGGTAACTTTTGGATATTTATAGGATTGGTTTGATTTAAGAATCTATAATAAAACTTTATTGAGCCTTGTGGTATTCCAGTTGTTATAGGTAATAGATAAATAGGTGTTGTGTTTGGAATTGGTATAGGTCACAAGGAAATAATGTTCACTCACCATTGATTTCACGTGTTTTGGCCATCCTGGTGGATTCAATCTAATCATTTATAGTTTGACATAGAACGCTAATTTGACGGCACTCAGCTGACAGTGACCCAATTATACGCTTTGAACAAGGAGGCTAGATCTATCTAGCCTCCTTGCTTTGAAAGAGCAAACTACTCAAAGACAAGTACTCTTTACATAATAACTGGAATTTCAAAAGCCAATTTCTCAGTAGTCTGTAATAAATATAATTTGCATGCCATGGCAACGAACTTCGAGCCAGAACAAGTCCAGTCCTGAAGCGATCATCTCGTCGAGCCAGGAGGCGTCCGTCGCGTCTAGATGCGTTCTGCCTCTTTGCCGATGGTTTATGTCAAGTTGCAGAGTGTTTTGCTACGCCCACTGAAGGTGGGCTGACAAAACAATGGGCGTTTGGCACTATGAGTGTGTTACTAACAAAGCGTTCATACCAGGCTTATATAAGAGAAAGGAAATAATGTATCCTCATTGGAAAGCAGAAGTAATGTGTCAATGTTTGCGTTCGAAAAGATTTAAAAGCTCCCGAGAAGAATAGAGAATAGGGCGCTGTGCATTTTAAGTAATAATTATCGGACCACGAACTGCACATTGTGCCCAGATATCGTATGGCGAGTGCGTACGTGACCTAGCCATCTCGAGTGCCGTTAGGCACGAGAGAGGGCGTGGTCACCTACACACTCGCTATATGACATTTGTCACCCTACCCATCCACGTGGCAAAGTGATTACTGGCCTAGATCTCAGCCAATCAGGTTTATTCCCCTTGACGTGGCCCATCAGTCCTGAAGACGGTGACCCGATAAATTTCATTGGCGCACAGTTTGGAGAAGCGGCAGGTTGGACATGTTTATTTTTCCTGAGTCTGTGAAAATGGAGGGAGAAATGAGCAAGCCATCCTGTCTCAATGACAGCGCTGATGACCGTGCCTTGTCCCACGCTCTTGATGTGACACTGGCATCGAGACAAATTAATGCTGACAGTGTCAAGCAAGAGGACAGTATTTTGTCTGAGGCTTTGAACCAGCCTACACAGAGAGTGAAATTAAGAGCGCTGAAGAACCGTTCATCCGTGATACATCTCTCAGCCAAGTTATGGACTCGTATAACATAACAAGTGCCAATCTACATGACTACAAAGATGTTCAAGATTAGAATTGGCCCGATGATAACCCTGTCGCTGATTTGCCACAAAATAATGCCGTTACTCTGGAAGACATGAAACGACTACAGCTTAAGCAGACACCTGCGAACACGGCACGATCAACAGTTTGGGGCGCACGTAAATTCAAACGCTGGCAGAACTACTGTTGGATATATGGGCCTACATTGATGGCCATTGACCATGTTGTGTTACAATGTTATAACGGCATTTAATAAATCGTTCAAGTGTACTTTATTCTTTGTTTCATTTTGTAGTCTTGTGCGCACATCCGTATGATATCTAAGTCAGATATCGTACGGCTGTCCGCACTGTGTGGGGAATGATCAAATGGAAAGATCAGAGGGTTTTACCATCCGGTATGTGCTAACGTGTTATTTTGCTCGTTTTATTTCTTCTTTTCTCGTGAAAAGAGAAGGCGCTATTTTGCCTTCCGCCGTTTATTGGATTTGTGCACACTTGTCTCCCCACGTGAATGTTTACCTGGTTCTGTATTCGTTGATTTCTTTCATTCCATTTCAGGACACTTGTCTGATATTTCCATTCATTGCTAACGTCATCCTATTCCAGGTGTTCGCTGTTGTGGCGGGCGTCGTTTCACACAGCCAGTCAGCATGCAATTTAAAGAGCTAGCAGGTTAAACATTAAGATATTTTAAGATCCCCGAGAGCAATAGAAAAGGCGGCCTTGTGCGTTTGATAGAAGACACATCTGGGAAAATGTTTGGCTTGTGAGCAAAACGGTAAACACATACGATCTCATAAAACGCAAACTTTAGGTCTTATTTCATATTATGGATAGGCGTTCTGGTCTTAAACACCTCAACACACTGGCCAATCAGCAAGTGTTGCGTCTAAGTCGATTATAAGGCAAGGTGAGACGTCAAAACATTTTAATGTCAGCGAAGGGCGGCGTCAGCTACGGGCTCCGCCCTTCGCTGACATTAAAATGTTTAACGTCCCGCTTTGCCTTATAACCAATACTTATATATGGGTCCAAGCATGCAGCATTTTTTACTTTATTAATTAAAGTCCTTTTGTTGCCGGCATTACGAGGCACGAACGTTGATTTGTAACCTGCGGCGCTTTGCCGGTGAAACCACTTTACCGCACGGGAGATCAGGTTCTGTGACACGTCGCGTTAAGTCCAGCATCATCGCAAATATTCAAATAAAAATATGATGCAATTTTGGCCCGTTTAGCCCCCTTCCTCAATTTTCGTCTCCTAACGTACCGGTCTTATAATTGTAAAAATGTGGGTACGCCAACAACGGCAACATTTAAAGATTTTTCACCACTGCATAATATAGTTAAAGGCGCAATGTTGATACGCCAGAACTTAACGCTATTCACTGGTCATATTTTAGAAATAATTCACTGTATGATTTACAGCACAAGATCAGGAAGCCAACAACTTTCACCTGATGCTGTATAGAAGCGTAATCATATTCATTGCAGGTGCTTTCTTCTACAATTGTAAATTTCGTTTTTGTTGAATTGCAACTAACGGTAAATTCATTACGGATGCAAGCTCCCAAATCCCAAAATCTGAATAGAATACCACGCATTTGACAATTCTTTGAATTTTTTTTTTTAAATGAAAGATTAATGAAAGTTTCGATTCAAACTCTGTGCAAAAAGATGAAGCACAGTCATAATGTCATAACGGTTTTTGGCAAAAAGGTATCTCGAATAGATTTGCAGTCTTTATATATCAGTTGGCAATTAATATATAGCAAATGTGAATAAAATAAAACTTCAAAATGTACAGACAGAGAGAGAGAGAGAGAGAGAGAGAGAGAGAGAGAGAGAGAGAGAGAGAGAGAGAGAGAGAGAGAGAGAGAGAGAGAGAGAGAGAGAGAGAGAGAGAGAGAGAGAGAGAGAGAGAGAGAGAGAGAGAGAGAGAGAGAGAGAGAGAGATAATAATAATGTAACTACAAATGTCCAAACGTTCTTGCCACTACCTTCCAATGCTGGATGTTGTTTCTGTCTATATTTGACAGGATTTCAAAATATGCTCTGAATCAAAACAAAATTTTCAAATGGTCCTAATTTGCATAATTTTCAAAACCGATGAACCTCTTTACAAAAAACGCAAGGCTTCATACATGGAAGTATAATCAAACCAAATTTGGAGTTTCTGCGCATCACAATTTTCAAACAAAATGTCTTACAAATTTGCCTGCAAAGATAGAAAAAACAAAATAAAGAATACCTAGAAAAACAATTTGTCTGTGTTGGAATACAAACATAGATACATATGATTTAATCACCGGCAGAAAATTGGACCTTACCGAACAACTAAGTGACATTGGGAGGGCAAACTGTGTACAGGGCATGCAATATAATATAGTTGATATCATTGATATCATTTGTAGTATATCACATCGTTTCTTTTTTTTTTATTGCACTTGGGCGTGATTCTACATGATTTTATGCTTGTGTATTTGGCAGATTGTCATGTACTGTTATGACGCAGCAAATATAATTAATTTATTCCTTCATGTACTTCTTAAGTTTACATAAAGCCCAATCCTGCCAAATTTGCACAAATGGTGTGTTTGGTGCAGATTGCCTTTTACTCTGTCGACGATGATTAATTTTTGTTGAAATTCCTTCACATAATGTTTGCTAAGTGGTGGTTTGCCGTATGTTCTTTTTTTCGGATTGCTGTGTCAGGTGAGTATACATAGGTGGAATAGTGATCTTAAAAAACGGACGAACGGTGTCGTGCTAAAAATATGATTCCCATATTTTCTCGTAATTTGTGGCCATTGAAATAAAGAGGCATGAAGCATCAACCACAATTTGCTGTTGCGTCATATGATGTCTTTTTGTGAAAAGTTTATAATGGAGTAAATATGGACTAAATGCATACACTTGTTAAAAGTGGCTTGTCAATGTAAACACCTACCTGTAAAGTAAGGACAAGGGACATGGAAGTTAATGTTATGTATACATAATGTTAGTGTCTTTGGTATTTCAGCCACAGAAATACAAAACATTCAGATACCTGAGGGAGATGCGTGTCAAGAAATAGCTGTTCCATCTACATGATTTTCCCGCGTTTCTTCACCTGCTCTGCATTGGCTACAACTTGTTCCAAAGTTGGTGAGTAGATACAAAACCATTAGCCTGTTTGCCACAAATATCGACCTAACGACAAATATCGTAAGCTTCAACGTTTCTAGGGATAGGTCTCATTGCAGATGAGACCTGTCAGAACACCATGGTTCAGGTCAGCAGCTGTAGCACTCAGCACAAAGGAAACCTGCTGATTCAGTCTTAATCCAAGGGAGGGAAGAAGTAAACCAGAAAACACAGATCATTTCATTTACAGTTTTATGTCTGTTACCGTTAAAGACTGTACACAGTCATATGAGCCAGAACATGCGTGTATGGGCATAAAGGTCCCATTAATGCTAAGCATCCACACATGCACAGGAGACAAGCATGCATATATCATTCTTGAAGACAGGCTCCCAATCAAACCCATGTTTTTCAGACCCACTTTGGCAGTTGGGAATAAAACAGTAGCAACTTGAAGCACAGTTGCCGTGGCGACGATTAAGATAACAACCTTTACTAAAACAGAGTCAACGCTTAAAGCAAAAAATCGTCATGAGTGTTTAGATCAAAAAGTCAAATTTCATGCAACATTTCCATCGTATCAGTCTCCTGGATCCATTAGCCAAGTGCTATAATCTTGATGTCCGTTCCTGCCATTGTCCAACTGTAACATACAAATACAGAAGTATATTTAAGAATTTGACCTTTATATTTATTTTAACCAAAATACGTTCAATCGACTTTTGTATAGAAGGTCAGACCAGCCTGAAAGACAATAACGGGTCTTCAGTCAGTAAAGTTAAGAATACATTTCAGAACCTGCGATATCCAGTGGTGTATGTCTCATAGCGGCTCCTTTTTGTCAGCATATTGTTTAACCAAGACAAGTACAATATGCAAAGCATTTTCTGGAGTACATGACCGTTTGATTCTGTTTCAGATTCTGAGGTTAATATTGTCATAGTTTTTCAAGATAATCATCTGGTTACAGAATAATTTCAGATTAAACTGACACGATATTGAGTAAAAAGATGGGAATAAAGTTAATTCATAATGTATGAAGTTAATTCATAAAGTACATGTACTTTCAGTGACCAGTGTGTCCCGATTTTCGATGAATATGCACATTCAGCAGTGACTGTGTATACTACTTGAGCTAGACAATCATATTTGGTCTAATTGTCAGGTCTCTTTGCCTATATTAACGATAAAAGTGAACACAGTAGGCAAATACTAGTAAAACTTCAAAATGTATATGATAAGTAGAATATGGGTAGTAAAGATCCCCCCCCCCCAATCCTATACCTTTTTGCAGAAGTGTAATAGATTTCAGGTTCATAAAGATCTTTTGTAGGAAAAACAGGAAATTTAGCTATTAATTTTTTTAATGTTGTGGCAAACTTTGTTTTCCCACAGCAGTATTTATCTTGATTCGAATGTGCGTCTCTTTCCAAATCGATTCATTCATTCCTTCACTCTTCCAGTGCCAAGTTTTAACTGAGTCAACAGCTTTCTTCGGTGCACTTTGGGGGCAAAACTGCGCCAAAAATCTGTTGACCTGCATCATTCTTGTGGTTTCTGTAACTCTAGGCATTAAGAATACGTGAATAAAATGTCGGTTTACAAAGAATACGAATCTGGAGTGTCAAAATGGATCAGATTCTTTTCCATGAATTAGCGTTAATGCACTTCATTAACTCATTCCACCCTGATGACGCTTTTTCCCGCTAATATCTAAATGTCGTCTGCTAATTGTATTTTACTAATTTAGGGACTATTTTTCAATATTTTGGATGAAACTTGCATGGAAGATCATTCCAAATTATATGCCCATGGTCAACAGCTTTCCTTGGCGCGCTCTGGGCGCATTGCGCCCAGAGCGCGCCAAGGAAAGCTGTTGACTCAGTCTTCTATCAGGGTGGAATGAGTTAAAAGGAAAAATGCCATGGGTGTATCCTTTCATGTCAAAGTCAAATCTGTTTTGTAAGCGCTATGCTGTCAGAGAATTTACTGGAAGGGAAATCTGGAGATATTGATGATGATATTATTTAACTTCATGAGTGGTACACACATATAAATTCACATTCATATCCTCCAAGAATTGATGTGCTAGTATGCTTAAGAAATATCACCCAATTTCAATTTAATCAGACTGGTTTCGTTGTTATTTACATGTGAAAGGAAAGTAAAAAGGTTGCGGGGTACGCTATAAATAGTGTAAATTACTATGCACAGAACTGCTGCCCTTGGGATACTTTGATCCGTAAAAGTGGAAGAAAATTTCTTGCTAGTTAGCTCAGCGGATAGATGAGTCTTACTTTGTTGTCTGTCTGTCCATCCGTCTTTTATCTATGCACAGTTAAATTTTTGACATCTCCAAAACTGTTTACAAGATCCACTTCAAACTTGATGGGGATCGCCGTAGGGTGCGTTTCTACCCATTTGGTGTAGATGGTCACGTTTTGGTGATGTATGGATTTTAAAATGATAATTTTGCTTATATTCTGGCTAAGTCTGAAAAAAATATTTGACATTACATAGCCAATTACTTTGAATTGCATATGGACACCTCTGGCGACTCCTGGACCGTATTTGTTTTACCAGGTGGGGTTGTGATTTTACAGAAATACGCAATTTTTGTAAGTGTTGCTATTTTGATTTTTCCAAGGCCGCAATCTTGGTGGAAAGGAGTTTGTGCAAGGGTCAAACAGATTTATTCGCTAGGTGGTGTTACTTTGAATTCCTGATTTTTGTATTTTTCAATGCAAGTACTTGTCAGTTAATGTAAACCAAGAGTGCCACATCTTCCGTATCATTCAGTTTTGGCTTCTTGAAAACCACCAGCCATTTTGACCTCATACTTGGTGGGAATGTATCATGGGTAGATCTGTACAAAGTTTGTGCAAGTGGTAATACTTTAGTTAGAGTCAATTGTTTTGCCTTTTTTTCTGTCATGTTTTTTTTGTTTTTTTTTGATGTTCTTTGGTAACTTCATGAAAATTCTTCTCTTAAAAATCGCCGAGCCAATTGTTTTAAAATTGTACAGGGACACCTCTGGTGACCGCTAGACCAAAATTTCATCAATAGTTTATATGCATTTTGGTGAGTTTATACTTTTGTGACGTAATGTCCCAAACTGTATTATGGGATAAACACAAGGTGGGGGGGGGGGGGGCAAGTGCTTCTCGTATCTGCCAAAAAAGTTTTTTGCCATATTTGATCCGACATAGGCTGGTATCCCGCTTGCTCTCTGATTGGTAGAAAGTCCGTGTAGCCAATCAGAGAGTATCTGGGCTGCCAGTCTGTTTTCCGGTCAAAAGAATGGCCGCAAAAAGACAACAAAAAAAAAAAAAAAAAAAAAAAAACCAACAAAAAAACCCCCAACTTGGATGGGCATGAGAAGCACTCGCAGAATCAATTTCGGTCAGGTGTTACGATTTGTGGAAATGAACACAGGACAAAATAGCGAGTGAATCCAAGAATACAGTCTGATTGACATGTGAGAACAGTTGTCATACGGCTACTGCTACGTAACGAACTCCATTAAGGATGGGATACCCATTTGAATTTTGCGCTGGAGTGGCGGACTTTTTGCCCAAAATGGTTTTTAT
The DNA here is from genome assembly GCA_964020975.1 of Hermodice carunculata. Classification (NCBI taxonomy): domain Eukaryota; kingdom Metazoa; phylum Annelida; class Polychaeta; order Eunicida; family Amphinomidae; genus Hermodice; species Hermodice carunculata. The sequence continues at coordinate 55,134,732 of OZ026628.1, read as the reverse complement.
GGGACATTTGCGACAATTATGAGTGTGTTTCCATGGAATATGTGGATTTCAATGGATTTTCAGTGTGATATAAGTGTAAAATAGTTTTGAAATAAACTGGTTAGTTGCAGCTTGTTGGTATGTTAAAAAACGGAGAAATCACATCAAGCGTGAAGTGGGCTGTTGGTCCAGATGTGACCTTCATTTCAAATCGTTCTATGTTGGAGCTCCGTCTGACGGCGCAGTGGTTCTATGTCCAACATCCCTCATCTTAGCAGCACGAATCATTGACTCCACAGATCTAGATGAATACACTAAACGTTATTGCAGATAAGGCCCCATGTGGGCCATTGCACGTACAGTTGCTCCAGGTTCATCCTCTCTACCCTCTCCCCTGCCCCCTCTCGTATATTATCACGAATGCTCGACTGGCTGAATGTAACGAGTGCCTGTGCTGTGAACCATCAGATTGGACCAAGTTTAAAGAAGGTGTACATCGTGTTATTTTCACTTTCGTTTATTGTAAATATTTGAAGTCGTAATTCTGAAAAACGGAAACCCGAACTGCGTGACTGTTTTGTACACCCTTCTGGTTGCTGTTGTTGTAAATTGATTGTGTTTCTTTCTTCGTTATGATTAGCGTGTCAGCTGGTAGAAACATCGTACTGATTTTCCTTTAATACGCAAAAACAGCTGCATACGTTTTACAAAACGTTTCTCAATGACTGAAGGGGACAGGTAAAATACATGCTACAAATGAATGAAACAAACTGTAGTTTCACTTAATGCTTTTTATTTGCTATATACTTGAGGTGACGTGGAATGGCATTACAAATTGGAATTTACCAATCTACAACAAGTGATAGATTTTAGATTTACTTTTATATGTGTTTGAAAATAGATGGTTGCACACAATTATTGGTAAGTGAACAATTATATCCGCAACTAGTCTCAGGCTGTAAGATATCAATTCATTAAAAATTGCACAGTTCATGGGTATCATGTTGGTTTAATGTTGCAGCATGCCTCAACAATATTTTTATGATTTTCTACATTTTTTTCAAAAAAAAAAAAGAAAAAAAAAAAAGGTTGACATGTACAAAAGATTGGCAAGTGCAAATGTTAGCCTTGTACATGTTGCAAACCAACACATGCCGAGCTTGCATTTGCGACGGAACTAGGGTCTTACATCAGAAACAATTAACATTTTATGCAGTCGATGCCCATGACCTTATCCGTGTGTCCATTAAAATGGTTACAGTAAATTTGCAGGTACCAAAGTATTTCACAATATAAAATTATCTCCAATTATCTGGAGACATTCTCATTTTCATCATGCATATATCAAGTCTACATGAGTAGGTCAATGCTGACCTAGATGCACATCGAAGCTTCGTGGCCGGGGGTGGTGGTCCGGAGATATCTTCTTGTGTCGTCATTTAATGACACATTGCTCTAGTCATCTGTATTTTATCAGTTAAAGTCTTCCCGTCGGGGTCCGCGCGTTACCCGGACTTCAAAATGATCCTTTGTTGTCGGGAATCACGTTATATTCGGACCCCTTCCTCGTTACCGTGAAAACGAGCAAGTTTTGTCTTTTGACGAGTTTGCAGGTCGCAAAAGTTTAATTTTATAAAATTTCGGACCACCATAAAATACAATAAAAAATAGTATTGTTCAAAAATGTAACATCATACATATTTTATATGGTTTCCTGAACTAAAGTTGGGGGTTTTATAATTACTACGTGAGTTTGGGAAATTTTCCTTAAAAAGTCGGTTTGTATGTTAACCCATTCTCTTTTCAAAATTTATTATTTCATGTAAGAACGAAGCAAAAAGGTCGATATTATTTTTTTGTGACTCAATAATCAATTTGGTATGCAACACTTACAACTATTTGAATCATAAAAAAATAAATATGGCTGCAATATGTAATATTTTATATAGAAAATAATACTGACCACAAGCTGCAAACCTATTGAAAAAGCCTCGACATGAAGTTAGATGACACCTTACTCTAGTTACTGAGTTCAAACATTTAAAGAACATTACATAACCAGACCTGTCTTTACATCGGAGCACATTACACAACTTTGACTTGCATGTGGACGTTTTTTATCCTATAAGTTCCAAGTACTTTATCGCTTTTTTATTAAACCAGAATTATTTATCTACCACAAGATTTGAGATATAGGATCTTATGTTTATCCTTCTTTTTTCGTCCATTTTTCATTTTGTTTGTTTCTTATTTACGTTAATGGAATGTGACATACATTGGCTAATTTTGCACCAAATTGCACATAAAATGCGGGATTGCAATTTCAGCATATTTAAATGAAACATTTGTAAACATCTAAAAGATAATAAAAATGGACATGTGCGCACAATGTGAGAATGACGCGCTTAAAATGAAAATCCGCACACACAACTGCTGGAATTGTAAAATGCATGCAGTTCTTTACTTGTACTATCTTCGCACCTAAACAGATCAGGCGTGTCCAGGACGGTGCGGTGTGCACAAACATGGCCAAGTAGATCAATCCATGTAGGAAATCGTCATCATTTGTGGCAGGATGTCACTGATATGCGAACGCGGTGGTTTCGCCGAAAAACCAAAAATTGAGTTTTGTGTTACATAGCAAAAGAGTATAGGGCAGCAACATGTATTTATATACGTGATCAATATACAGCAAATCCAGTAATAATTGACTCGAGCGTTTATGCCAAGCTTTAACACTTATATGTGCATAAAAAGCAAACTCATTGGAGTAAAATAAACTGGATTTTGATTCTTCGTTGATACTGATCGTGGACACGTTACTGTCACGCTTGGCTTTCTGAATAAAACGTATGTGTTTTTTTCCCCCAAATATTACTATGACCATTTACGTATGCAGCCTTTTGAAAGCTGCTAGTTTATTTATTTATTAATCATTTATTTATTATCATTATTATTATCATTATTATTATTATGATGATGATTATTATTATTATTATTATTATTATTATTAGTAGTAGTAGTAGTAGTAGCAGTAGTAGTAATAGTAGTAGTGGTATTATTATTATTATTATTATTATTATTATTATTATTATTATTATTATTATTGTTATAATTATTATTATTATTATTATTATTATTATTATTATTATTATTATTATTTATTATTATTATTATTATTATTATTATTATTATTATTATTATTATTATTATTATTATTATTATTATTATCATTATTGGCCTGGAATTATTATTTACCGTATTGTAATAGCTCATTCCAGGCATTGCTCAATGTTTGTTTTTCTTTTGCATTGTCACTGCGTCAATTGGCATTTGAATGAAAACTAGTTATGATGAGGAATTTGCAATGTGCAAGGTTAGTTTTAAACTTGGGTAATTATATTTAAAAATCAAGTTTGGTATAGACTCAGGAAAATGCACATACTGCCGACATTGTCTGAATCAGTTAATAGTTATATATGTATACATATATATATAAATATATATATATATATATATATAATATATATAATATATATATATATATATATATATATATACATACATATATATTTATATATATGTGTATATATATATGTATATATATATGTATATATATATATATATATTGGTTTATACAGGTGGTCTCGCTGCAACTGATTATTTTACAATCACTGGGGCTGAATATAATGCTCCAGCTTGTTTCTACTTCAGTTAAACAGTGGCGGATGGTTTAACTAGGATAAGCTGTCCAGATAGAAAGGGTACATGTTGGTTCAGGGGTAAGTCAAATTGTTCTTATCTGAACCTGTACTATGCAAATTTTGGTAACAATGGTTTCTTTGACAGGTATTCTTCTTTGATATGAAGCTCAGCATTTATAAGCAAAACTTCACGTATTCAGCTAATTCATCATTTGCCAAGTTCATATTTATTCATTATTATGTGGGTTGACTTTGCTGAATATTTAGCTTAGACAAGGAGCTGCGACTCAGAGAGACATGTATGGGTAAAAGGCTCCGAAACCTGTTGAGAAGTTACCCGCGGAAGACCCTTTAATTTATTTGGGCTAATGCAGCCTATGTCAAAATTTTACAGAGGAACGTGTGCAATATGGACAATAGAACTTCTATGTATATAAGTTAGACAGGGACAGGTTAGCTTATGGAGAGTAAAGAGTTCGGACTGCGGAATAGGCTAATGCCTACTAGGAAGTGGTTTTGGACAAAAAGACACAAATACAATATATATATATATATATATATATATATACATATATATATATATATTATATATATATATATATATATATATATATATATATCGCTTTCTTTATTGGATTGCATATACCTGCTTGCAAACAGAAAGCACAAATGCTAAGATCTGGCCTACTTGCAGACAGGGGTAATGAAGTGTGTCGTCGGGTAGTTAGTGTCATGTCCTAGTTTCTTGCTGTGCAACAGAATGCAATGACTGTGCAGGTACATATGGTTGCTCTACCTGTCACGATGTTTATGATCCATTTCATTGGGTAATTTTACGACAAAACGAGAAAGTTTACCATGCTGTGCCATCGAGGAATTTTGGAAACAATATTGAGGAATTATTTCCTTCCATTCCGTGCCGAGGATTATATTCTTTCAACAAGCAGACGTTGGATAAGTTGCTATTTCCTTCCATGCGAACCATATGGTATGTACATATACAGGTTTCTTGATGATTCGACATTTTGTCTTTACTTTCATATTTCGCTCTTAGATATTTTCATCCACATACATGTATACAACTCTTCTCATCTTACCTACTTGGTTGATGGTCTGAGAAACTGTCACACAAAGGTGCTCCTAGTGACTTGAGCTAGCCTGAGATAGAGCTATGTTGGCGGTCACATTGGTAGAATAAAATTCATACAGTATGTAGGATTTATTTGTTTGTCAGTGTAGTGGATATGTGTATCATATTAGTAGAAAGTTCGTAAAAAACAAGACTACAACTGACCAAATTGTGGCAAAGACAAGGAAAGTTAGTCTCTGTATACAAAGCAACTTATGGAAGTAATTATATTTATAAGTAAAAAGAGTTTTGTTGAAAGAACCCGAAGTAAATTAGGTATCAATGCTGTTTATATAGGCCTTTTTGTCAATGCTGCTCTATTAAGCAGGGAACTCCTCTTTTGGAGACCCCGTTTGGTGTCGAAGTTATAGTAAAATACCTGTTCTTTTTGTCTTGTCTTGTATTGTTTGATAGTTTTGCTGGGTTTCTGTTTTTGTGGGTTTTTTTTGGCCTTTTTTGTAGAAACTTCTTGATTGGGCACTTTATGTGCTGACACCTATGATAGTGGTTTGCTTCGAAGCTGGCCTAACCGTGGATAATAGATGTTGTGGAAGACAAGAACAAACCTTTGATTCTTGAACAGAATTGTATGATATTGATAAAAGCATAGTCAAGAACAAGAGTTTCGACAGTCATTTGCCCATGCTATCCCCTGTTTTGAAAAGGAAGTACATATATAGATCATAATACTTTTCACAAAAAAAGAATATACTCTAGCAAAATAACAAAGTGACGCCATCCAAATTTAATTCAGCAGCGTGCACTATTTCGAATCACCGAACTACCTTGAGAAGAAATATTGTTATTTATGAAATACTGAAAGTATGGATAAAAGGGGGATGGGGGGGGAGGGTGATGGATAAATAGACCCTATTGTCATGACCGGGCAGTCAGAGCGAGACAGAGATGAATTGCCCGGGAGAAGAGGTCTGCAGAGCTGTGCATTTGTCGTATGCTTTCAAAAGAAAGTTTGTGTGAATCGCATGTTTACTAGTTTTGACATATATATGTCAAAACTATACATAAATAATAAATAATACCAATATTACATAGAAGAAGAAAAACGATTGAGTAGTTTTTCTCCTGTAAAGTCATGATGCAAGGTTAACTTGACACAGGGGATAACTGCTATTTTCGGGCGCCCCAGCAAACTTAAGTTTCCTAATTTTGATGAGCAATGGAAGTTGTCTTTTTTAGACGTTTTTCCTTTTCTCCCAACAGATCGAACTGAATCAGGATTGCTAAGAAAATTTAGCAGCATTTATGCATTTGTATGTGCAAAATTATGTATGTATGTATGTATGTATGTATGTATGTATGTATGTATATATGTATGTATGTATGTATGTATGTGTGTGTTTGTTTGTTTGTTTGTGTGTGTGTGTTTGTGTGTGTGTGTGTGTGTGTATGTGTGTTTGTGCGTTTATGTGTGTGTGCAGGTATATCAGGTTGTGGAAAGAACAAGTTTATGTGGGGGTAAAGGGGAGCTCGGGTAGGGACTCAATTATATTTTTTGTGGGTGAGGGATGGCTTAGTGGTGTCAATCCTAGTGGATGCGTAACCTACTTGATGTCACTGAAATTAGCGTATATAAAAAATGAAATTGCCCTGCTATTTTATGTCATCCCAAATGGCCTTGCACCAATGCTAGAAAATCCTTTCTGGGTGTGCTTGGCCAACGGCAGGGTTTACCAATTTCTATACCCTCTGGCACAGTATATATTAAATTCCAGTCACAGCAAGTATATATTTGAAATCACTTTCCGTGAAGCGAGCCAAAATCCTCCTTTCACAAGTAGGATTTTAATGGATGGATAACTGGGTTAGAGCAAACGAAAAAGTCAAATAGCAACATAACATGTCCTTGGGACAAAAGTGAAAAAGGTGCAAGAACGAAAATTCTCATGGGTCACTTGCTTATATGTATTACAGCGCTTTTAATGCATTCCAGATAATCGTTTTTGCCGGAAAGAATGGAAGGGATTGAATATCACATGAGAGTTGACACAAATGTGGCCGTAGAATAAGGGATAGTGTCAGTGTCACTGTTTACGTCATGGACTTTTACGGAGAGAGGAGGTCCTGAGCTACCTACGCAAATCTCACAAAAGCGTGACAAATAAATATTCTAGGGTTCAAAAGCACTTGGAGGCACTTTGGTGACACCTTGCCAAGTACATAAAGGAAAACTGTTGACCGAGTCGTAAACTTTGCACAACGAAAGAAAACAAAGGAACTAAAAACATTTCTTTAAAATATTAGAAGAACGTTAACATCTCACAGAGGAGAGTGAGGATAAACAACATAACTCCTGACAAGGTTTGTTTATTGATGACTCTTATCAAATATTAGATTTTAGTCACCTATTGAGTTGAAACACAAGAAACTGAACAGCAATTTTTCTACCAGATATGTTTTGGGCCATAAAAAGTTTTTTTCTCCTACAAAAATGTTATAGTGATATGGCCGAATGGCCGGCACAAAAGAACTAAAAACTTTGCAGGATGCCGGAGTAGCATGTTTCAAATTTTACCAAACACATTCAGAGTACAAGAAACCCTGGTTCAAACATAAGATTATACCCAAAAACAAAAAGACACTCTGTTAGGCCTATTTGTCTGCAGACAAACTTTTATATAGTATATAATGTAATTGTATGCAAAAATGAATTGAAAGTAACATGTGTCAAAAAGCCACTGCACTGTATAGTGAATTTTGAAGTAGAAGCAGGGACCCTGGTCCAAAAAGTAATATATAGCAAAATATTAAACTCCAAGAATACTTCTGTATTTCAATTTGTAAAATGTTTTCAAAGTATATAATATGTATTTATGCGTGTATTTATGCGCGAAAAAAGCTGGTGAAGAGCGGATTCCACAATGCTTTCATATTCAGCATTTTTTTGCACACTCAGTGTTTTATATATCAACAAGTCCCTTCAGCTGTGGCCAGGTAACAAATTAAACAGACGTCAATGGAGGTAATGTGTAAAAGAAGAAAGAACATCCACTTTTAACATGTTTCAACAAATGTCCAAGCTACCTAAGGCATAACAATGATATATGGTTGTCTGTGTGTGTGTGTGTGTGTGTGTGTGTGTGTGACCCTAATGAAAAGGCCTGCATCTGGACCCTAAACAATTTTTATGCAACATAAAATAAAAAAGTTCTAGCCGGCCTTCCCTAATAAAACGAAATTTACCCTGGCTGAAAGACTTTATCACGAAAGTAGCCGTCTTCTGCCGTTAGCTTGCAGTAAAGTCAACTCAAACATTGTATCTTGTTTCAACTTGTCTGCATCGGAGGGTAACTTGAGCCGGGATTAGGACATAGCTGCATAGGCATGATTGTTCGGTGAAATAGCATAGCAATAGGCCTGGTTGAAAGATTTTATCGAGAAGCAGCCGTCATGTGCCGTTATTTTGCAGTAAAGGTAATCCAAATACAGAGTTTTTATTTCAACTTGTCTGGAGGGTTAATTTGGGCGGGGAAAACAGTGAAGCAACACGAACTGGAACAAGGCATATAGCCACGGTTGTTCGATGAAAAAGTTTAGGCCATAGCCCCACTCGTTCGGTGATGGTCATTGTAATATTTCGCAATGTTCCAGGTGTCCGTTCTCTGAGTTTCCAGGACAAAAGGTCCTTAAAGTACTTTTAAAACATGACTTACTATCTTTACTTTAATCTGGCCGATCGGTTGTGTCTGAAACATCGTTAGTCACAAATCCAAATATGACACGATGCCTTTGCTTTAACTGGCACATGGTGAGCACATTGCACAATGCCACACAAAAATACATTTCTTTTGGATATCAAAGTGAATCGCAGCCACAGCTTATATCATATCATTATTGACGCTCTGAAGCATTTAGAAAATATGTACTTTGGGTTGCATATAATATAACCCTCTTCCCCCAGATAGTCCCAATACTATCCTAATTTATTGCAAACCATCGGGTGCGGAATCATAAATTTCGAAATGGCAGCCGTTATGAGTTATTTGCGATTTGATATTTTGAAGAGGTAGTATCCAAACTATATGTGTGATTAGTGTTTAGGGAAGGTTAATTTGTCGAATGAATGTAATATAGAATATACAATGGGACTTTTCCACAGAGAACACTACCTGCAAATACAGCTCTGTGCAATTAGTAGTTGTAAGCAGAGGGGCCCCAGAATGGGGATTTTGTATCAGACACTGAAGTCGCCCCCAGGCTATGTATTAAGTAGCACCGCTAGTCGGACCTGAAAGATACAGCGTGGGGGAGAAGGTTGCCCTGACAGTGGATACAGCTCCAAAAGCACCTGCCAGTTTTTATAAAGCGCTAAACATGGATGTAGCTGCTATTCCCATTAGGTTTTGGTATGTATTTATAGTCAAGATAATATGCCATCCAGCCTCTGGTAAACGCTTTTTTGAATTATTTTTCATTTATCAAAATAAATAAATAATTTTACCTTTTGGCGTCATTTTGTTTTAATACTCACCTTTCAGACATTTTAGGCTTGCATGTTTTCTGTCAGGTCCCCCCCCCCCACTACTAGTAGCTAATAGTGGCCTACGGCAGTTACAAGTTTGCCTAATTGTAGGTACCAATGTAGGTTCTAATGTTGCAACCCACTTTAAACTTATATTAAATGGAAGATCTATCAAAAAGAGAGAAACTGTTAATTTCATTGAAATCGGACCAACAGGTGAGTTGTTATTAATTTTTACTGATTTTTATCTGAAGGCCGGACTTAGCCATTTTTTCAGGATTTTCAATAATGAGACAAAAACCCAACTTCATGGTACCATATACAGAGGAGGAACCACCCAAGAAGCAAACAAAGCACAATCTGTCTTCATTATACAACCAACTTTTATTATATATGATTAAAGACGCTGAAATACAATACACTTCACTGTTATAGGCTTCCAAAAATCACTTTTATTTCAATTTCGCGACTGATTTATGCACATTTTTAGCATTTTTCCTATTTTCAGGACACTACAGAAGAAGAAATACACAAACAAGAAGCCCATAAATGTTGTTATAATTGTCAAATGATCCATATAATTTGCCTATTTTTGAGGTATGTGGCTGTAATAGATTGAATATATTTATCCTCAAAAGCTAAAAAATCTTCAAAATTGACCAGGTTTGCAAAATGCGAAAAATTAAAGAAAACCTTACATGTTCAAAGAGCCACCAAATTTAGAGAAACGCTGACAACTTCTCCAAGTTTCTTACACTGTTTCATCATAATGAATGCTATGTACTGATATAATGATAAAGCAGGTAATGTACTGACTAAAATATGCAAATTAGCTTTGAAAGTCTGCATAATTAGCCGACACAAGAAATTTGAAGAAAATGTAAAATACTGAAAATTTCACCAAAACTGAACTAACAAAGATAATTTCAAAAATGTTGTTATAAAATAATCCATATAACATGCTATTTTTGAAGTATGTGGCTGTAATAGATTGAATATATTTATCCTCAAAAACTAAAAAATCTTCAAAGTTGATAATGTCTGCAAAATGCGGAAAATGAAAAAAAAACCTACATGTTCAAAGAGCCACCAAATTTTCGACACTGCATCATACTATTGAATACTATAATTTTATTTAATCATCCAGTTGATCCACAAGTGTTACCAGTATGCAAATTGAAATTTAAAATTTGCATAAATAAATGATATACAAAATTGACCGAACAACATAATGACACCAAATTAAAACTAATCATTTTTTTTCTCAAAATTTCTTTCACCATTCCATTTTCCTTAAGACTACTTTTTAGTATAATCATATAGTTGATTCACAACTGACAGCAATAAGCACATTAAGCACCACAAGGTAAATAATCGATAAATTGAAAAAAGGCAAAATTCGCCTACACAGTGAAATATTCACCAAAACTGACTTTTACAGATAATCTCCTAATTTGTCACATAGTTTCACTACCTTGACTACTATGTTTTGCAATATTCATACATCATACATGACATATTGAAAAACATGCACATTTAGTTGAAAAAATACGTAACTGGAATATACATGTAAATTTACAGAAAATATACATATTCAAAAAGTATGTAAAATTCGACCTAATGATAATTTCTCTAACATTTTCACTCTATTTCATACTGTAAAATGTCTTAATTTGGCCTTAGCCATGTAACAGATTAATTAGTGTAACAATATGCAAATTAATTTGACTTAATTAAATGGCCTCCTAACCCCCCTTCGCCAGGGATAACGGTCTATTGTGGTAGGCTATTAGTATCACCATAAAGTTTTCCATAATTTATGTGCAGTAATGTATTTAGAGACCAAGAGGCAACATTAACTGCAAAACTGTTATCACTGTAAAAATGAGCCCAGTCTTTAGGCATGTGATGGTCAGGATTCCTTTTTCATTAAATTTGCCTTTAGATTTTCACATAGACAATAATTTTGAAATAATCACCTGAAATTAAACGAAGAAACACTAGTTAAACTCTTCAATTGATGTGTTTAAGTACATTAACTTTCATTCACATTGTTTCCTTTTCTCCAAAATGTCTTTAAACATCCTTTCTTGATTTTCTGCAGCATCCTCTGCAGAAAAATAGGACAATCTTTCCATCATTGTGACTGTTTTATCCAACAGAGTAACACTATCCTCCACTGGAACAGGAATAAATCCTACAAGAAGAGTTTCATCTGAGTGCAAAGATACTTAATGACCAACCATTTCATTTCAATTGTATGTGGTCCCATCCCAGTGCAAATCAAAGTGTTCTGACTCAACAAGTGTCTCAGCTACCTGATTTTCAGCAAGAACAGGAGCCCTAGATCTGCTATTAATGTTACTTTTGTTGCAGGCGGTAATGACTCTAGAGTCTAATTATACAACCAACTGGACACACTTTGCATGACAGCACCAACTTGTGCCCCGGTTTATCCAACTCATCGATTAGTTCCATAACACACATTTCAACACTCTGTGTAAATGGCTACCCATATTCATACCTTCTTTCCATGCAGCTCCCTGTCTATTTTTTGTACATACCTCAGACAAAACCTGGCCAACAGTCTCTTTTTCGACTTGACTATTTACCTCTTCTTGATTTTGGCACAATGTTTCTCGTAAATACAGTTCTGCTTTAATATTTCTGTGAGAGTCTTTAGATGTTTTTTTGGGTTATGCCTTTATCCTTGAAATTGTTTTGTTTTTAGTTGGCTCGCACTAAACATCCGTGGCCATACTAAATCAACTATTTTCAAGAGTTCTGATGTATACTATGTTGATAGCTCTCGAAGAAGTCCCCTTGTCACATCACCCCTGGCACACTGCACAAGCGGGAAATACACATCCCGGACAACATTGTAGTTCAAGCCGGCTAGTTTGCTCTGTGATCCTGAAAAGAAAGAAGACACAGAAAATAAATATCACATATTTGTCAGTTGATATAACTTTCATAGTTTAATATAAAGAACACAACACACATACACCTAATCCTTCTACATTTTATAATTTGTTTGAGATAATTTTATTCGCATCCAACCAAATACTTTTTTTTTCAAGTTAAAATAATTTTGGCCTGAACCTATCCATGTTTTTTCTTTTCCTATTTTGGACAGGTGAGGCCTGGTTTCTTTCTTTCTTTTTTTCCGTTTTAATAAATCAACATACATTGATTTGTTATGTCACTGCATAAAACAAACAAACAAACAAAAATGCACACCAATAATACCCAGGTCCAATTAGGGTATGCCAGAAAGACTGCCTTTCTTTGACACACAGGACACTTAAGCATGCCCTGGACAGCTGCCTCCACCAGATGCCTTGCTTTCTTCCTGGGATAGGCGGGAAATAAACCTACCTAGCCACTGGTCAACCTGGTCCAAGGAATACCCTGATGACTCTCGCATGTGGTACAACTACAGCAGTTGTCTGATTTTGACTTGCATTTTAAGACTTGGACGGCTGGGACAGCTTTCCCTCCCCTTGGCTAAAAACACATCTAAACAATCTGGCCTGTTCAAATCATCTGAAACAAAAAAATGTACATTTATATATTTTACCATACTGCATTACTTGGCAAGGCACAACAGGAGCTTAATTGGCATCACATAGTAATTTTATGATGAAAATTAAATTAATGCTCAGCAAGTTTTGTTTTGTAACATGTAGGGTTATTTATTTTGCATTAGTGTAGTAAAACATGCTTAACCAATTCTGAAACACAAATTGTACCCAGACTTGCGACAACTATAAAAGCACAACTCTTCAAATTTCATCGTCACACCGTCATCCTGATCTGAAATGTCACATTAAGACATTGAATTTCATTTGGAAATGATACAACAGCAGACTGCCGGTATTTAAAGCTTAATTTACTGCTAAGAATTAAAAAAATCCACAAAAAGGGGAGTGCGATGTGTGACCGCTCGGTTTGTGTACATCGCGACATCGCACATCCGCCATATTGGATTTTACATTTGTCATCGACCCAAACATTTTTGAAGACCCGCTTTGTGAATAAAATTATCGAATTCTGATACAATTTGATGCCTATATTATTTATAACGCTCTTATAAATCGAAGTTTTTTTGTTTAGAAGCATTATTCAATATAGATCGTGCGTAAAACGACGTACAAGTTGACGAAGTCTGGTCTCCACAGCGCCGATTTATCAGTTTAATCGAGTCAATGCAATTACATGTGTTACACTTCAGACTAAAATTTCTCGCTAAAATAAGGGAAGATCTCTCTGAAAAGTCACTAGAACATTGTATAATGTATACTTGATAAAACTTACCAATCTCAGACCAAACTGTCCAAGGGAATTTGGAGGTGCGATCCATGTTGACACTCTTTGCAGTATCGTCGGCGACAAAAAAAATTGGAAGAAATCCTTGCTCACTTTAGGCAAGCTGAGCCAGTTACAAAAATTAACGGCGTATTTGTGCGGTGCATATTACAAACTCAATTTTTTTCACATTCTTCTGCTTCAAATAAGCTTTTTAACCGTATAAAATTAATCATGTACTATTTTTCTAACATTTTGAAATTTTATTTCAAATTTTCCATTCATTTTTTTTATAATTTTCTACTAGGGGTACGCGTAAGTTTTTTATACGAAAATAAAGCTTAGAATCGGCTCTTTTCATCTGTGGCAATTTTGAATTTAATCACTCATTCGAAAAATGACACCGACCTAAAGAAAGGAAAGGGTCAAATTTGGCCATCGCCCACTCACGCGAGAAAGGTGTGAAAGCACTGAAAATGTCATTTTTTCACATCCCGCTCAATAAATAACATGGATATCAATGAAAATAACAACACCACTGTAATAGAGAAGAGATGTAGGCCTTTATTGTGATGTAAATTTTATTGTAAAGTAACAACAATAAGTTTGTGAAAATGAAGCATAAAAATGGGCTATTCAGGTCGTTCACTCGGCCATTTCAGATCCCGCTGGCAAGCTCTCTGTGGTACCTACTAATTGTATTTAAAATCTGGTTAAGAAAATATATATTTTGATACATGTTCTTGAATGAAATGCTGAGGCTTTCATCTTTTCTGACATGCATCAGTACACATGTAGGCAATGTCAAAAATTTCACAAAGGACAGTATTTCCTCAAATGTAACAAACTAAACCCATCATGTTTAAACATTAAATCAGGGTTGGCAGTGAAATAGAGCTTTGTTGTTTGGAGATTCTCAAAGTTAGGACTGGATGTCATCATGGGGTTTGTTTTACATTTCTGGTCCAGGACGTCCATTGTTGCAATACTTGCTAGTGTTTCACTCAGTTTGTACAGGTGGTCTTGCTTTCACTGTTTATTTTATAGTCACTAGGACTGAATATAATACCCCAGTTTGTTTCTACTTTAGTTATACACTGGCAGGTGGTCAAACTGGATAATCTACCCAGCTAAGAAGGGCACATACTGGTTCAGGGGTAAATCAAATTTTTCTTATCTGAACTTGTACTATACAAATTAAGTAATTATGTTTGGTTTGACAGGTATTTTTTATTCATATTGAGGCTCTGCATTTATAAGCAAAACCTCACTTGTTAAGCGAATTCGTCATTTGCCACGTTTATATATCTTTTCTTTATTACGTGCGTTGTCTTGGCTGAATATTTAGCTTAGATAAGGAGCTGCTACTCAGAGAGACATGTACTAGTACAGGCTCCAAACATGTTCTGAGTAGTCAATCCCTGAGGATCTTTTAATTTGTTTGAGGTAATGCAGCCTATGTCAAAATTTTACAGAAGAATGTGTTTAATATGGACAATAGTATTTGCATATTTGTAAAGGGTAGACAGGCACCAGTTACTCTATGGAGAGTGAAGAGTTCAGACTGCAGAATAGGGTAATGACCAGCGGAAAGTGGTTCTGGATGAAGAGACATGATACAATACCCGCGCTTCACATGCTTTTTCACTTCCTGATCTAACATTACTGGCTGTGAGTATGCCTACATTTAAGACCGTAGGCTACTCTTGATGATATTGTCTTGGTGTATTGTTATCACATTTATTAACTTTTCATTATTTGATTGTTTACTTTAAGTAATTGATAATGGTATAGGCACGATCCTGTATAAGTGACCTGTAAAAGGTTATCTGCTTCTTTGTCACGACAAGGTGCTTTGGGGTGTAGGTGTACTTGGGAACTGCACATCACTGGTACCATGGACGAAAGTGAGAACAGTGGCCAATTGTGCCGTAGGTGCACTATACACAACAGGATGTATCACCCAAGGATCATTTCGACCCTACGGTAGGGAGTGAGGGGTCTATATCTCTAATGCCGTATGGCGGTAACTTTGACCCAGACATGATCCCCTAGTAAATTACTTAATATTTCTAGAAACAGAAAAGGAAATCGAAATGAGCAAGGAATATGCTTTATCAATAAACACAACACAGTTAAAAAAAGATTTCTTTTATTCATAAGTATTCTGCACTTTTCAAGTTAACTTGACTAGTACATGTATGTATGCAAGTATATATGTATTTATGTATGTACTTGTATACCTGAAGAAGAGTTTCTGCTACAGTAGTGTACAGGTTACATATTAGACCCTGAGATCATGTGCTGCTTATGCAACTGGTATGTCCTGTAGTGGACAGCAGTTAACTCGGTCCAGTACAGCTCTGGCAGCAGTGCCTAGTTTTTTCAATATAATAGTATCTTGCTTTTAACACAAGGATAATCATCATACAGGTGAGAATCCAAGCAGCCAATAAACCAACGAAAAGGCCAACTTATCAGTTGTCCTGAATCAGCAAACCACCATATGTTTCTTTATTTCCAGTGGTGGTAAAATTTGATTTCAGTGAAGTTGAGAGCAAAGAAGGACAATGGAAATTTGAATATGGGGGTACATGTTTGTAAGGGTGTGTCAAATTTGGAAAGTAAGCAATGTCTTTGACAGACATTGTCAGTAGAAAGCTCTGCAGTACAGAGCTGGTCAATCTTCATGGGTATTTAAGCTTCTTTGGTAAGGCAGTATTGTGTTAAACGTAGCGCTATATACTGGGGAACACAATGGTGTATCACAAATGTGCTGCCCAGTTTGCATCAGCATGATGTTGAAGCTTGTTACAATCTGACCTGACCTGTGGAGGAAGCTGCTGGGATGCTTGATCTGTATCAAGCAATCACTTGACATTTCTGTGCTGACAAGTATGTGGCAAGTGTTCCTGCAACTTTAAAGTCATGTACATGTGCATGTGTTGGCAGTTCAGTAGGATGCCCATTGCAGTGTTCTGGCTACCTACTCTCTGGAGGGTGTGTGTGTGGGGGGGGGGGGGCATGCTAGTGTTTGCACAGTATGTACATTGTGCTCTTTGTGTTGTTCTCCACTCTGTTATAAGAGCTTGTAGTAATGATATCTCAACCTTCCCAGTGACAAGTGATGATGATCAGAAAGCACTGTCAACATGTAGCTCAATTAGACAGGCCAATTATTCATTTTGAGATACTAGATAAGTGTTTAAACCTTTAACTGCTGGTGTGGGACTTGTTGGTGGTATATATCTCTTAATCAGAAACTGCCTTGATACATAGTGGCATGGAAAGTCAATTAGTGTCTGGCTGTAAAATGGATCAGGAGGGCAATTGACAATTGGCTGTCAATTAAAACTCAGTAAGAACATTTTCGCCATATAGATAGTGCAGTATTTTATGATTAAGCACGTCCAGTTGCTATTTTGACCAAAGTTAGTGCATTAAATTAACATGGCAATACCAAATTAATATTCTCTATGACGGAATCCTTCATTCATAAACCATGCCTTTAATTGCAGACATCAGAATGGCCCAGATTAACAGATTTTATGGGGCACCTGAAATGCACGGCATCCAAACCACAGAAAAACTGTTGACTCAGTTAAAAATCGACAATGAGAGAATTAAATACTGGGGTGCCCAACTGTATGGTAGTCTTGGTACACAGGAGAGTGTGCTTTGTTTGTGTCCTCAAATGGCCATACGTGCAGCATTTGAACCACACCCAAATTGGAAAGCTTTGAACAGCTGTTTGGCCCACATAGAGGGGCCCTGCCTGGGACACACGTTTTGGAATCAGTAGCATCTGCTATTTAGACCCCCCTTCACTGCTCCCGAAGCAAAGTCTTATGTTAAAAGTGCCTCTGAAAGGAAGGCAAAAGGACTGAAGATGTGGAATCTAATGTAATGAACGTGTTTTTAAAAAGTAAAGTTTCTATGAGAAGTAGTCTTAGGGGAGATACCACTGTATCATATTTACAGCAGTAGTGTCAGTTCAGGTGTGTGAATCATGTAGTGTGTATATATCATTTATATTTTAAAATCTGATCAGCACTTTTGGTTGTAGCAGCCATATCCAATATGTTTGTCAGTTTGTTTGATAATTAAGCAATTGACCCACTTTCCCTCTACCCCCAAAGCTAGCATTGGAAGTTGCAAATTGCAAAGCAGCTACTGAATTATTTGTAGCCCCATTTTCATGTCGATTATTTTGTTTAATACTTGAACATTTTCCCTTATAATTAAAACCAAGTCAAACCGTGCCTTGATGCATGTTATGCACAAAGCGTCTAATCCATGGCAATGTTGCAAAGCTGATGACATGAGGCATGTTATGTTGCTAAGTCTCTTCTACGATTAGTTAAACTGTTTGTCACCACTTTGAAATTTGTCTAAAACATTGAAGCTGATGTATTTGACTACTGGCCAGTTTAAGTGAATAAAGATTAAATACAGTAGCAGAACGTACTTTGTGGTGAAGTTGTGGGACAGGAGAACGCCGATTCTGGGGCTTGCTGTACCAGAATTGTCTTATTTGGTCGTGAACAAGGGCTGCAGGATGTTTTGTGAAGACCCACTGTTTTGTTCCTAATATGTGATTATCCATGCCGTCAACTTGCTGTTGCACATCAAGTGTTTGCCACACAGGATGACCTCCTTCAGATAGGGGAACAGGAAATCATTCAGCTGCTGTGAAGGTGAAGATATGTTGTTGTTATTCTGCTTCAAAACCATCATGTTGGCGGAAGCTGTTTTATAGCAAACAGATGAAATGTATCGATATAATTTCCACTAATATTGACGTACATGGTATTCAGTAGGTCAGATCGTGGTTTTAGTGATTTTATTATGTGCCCGTTTTACTTCAAGCCCAATCAGGTCTATTGAGCATAGAGTAAAATCTTACTCTATCCCAGTGAGAAAAGTCTCCCTAAAGGTGACTTGTATAGGATAAGTTCATCAATACTTTATATCTTATTTTTCACAAACCTAACTTTACCTGAATTAATATTTATTTATTTCGGAGCTGTACTTCAGAAATCATGTGTAGTTGGCAGCACTGCATGGCTTCCAAACACTATGGCTCAGAAAATAACAAACAGGTGGCGCCACATGTCACAGCAATGGCCGATCCCACTGACCAAAAGTTTACTTGTCTTCAAAGAACATACAGCTGGTCGTCTACCATTTTGGTCTACTGAGGGCCTTCTCCTTACGTAGCAGGCTTGGTTCAGTTTGGCTATTTGTGTAGTTGGTTAGTGTGCTATATTATCCATCCATTCTTAAAATTTGAAAGCACCATCAAAGATGAATTACTAAAACTGAACATTAGGTCAGAGATGCCCCCCCCCCCTTAATATGTGCTGCTCTAAATTCCATTTATTGTTACGTTTGCTTGTCCCACAGACCTGCGCAGCCCAGGTATTTATGTGCCTATCGTCTGTGTGGTATTGCTCTTGTTGAATGGGCCTCTACAAACTGAAACTGCATATGTGCATACATCAAAGATAATCATACTTTACCATATGTTCCCATGATAAATCCATATGAAAAATATATTTGAGGCAATGCTTTTTAGTGTTAAAAATAAATTCTAGCTAACATTTACATACGCCTGTGGTACCAAAGAGACGATAGGATGTGTTGGCGTATAATCAACCATATATTATTTTAGTGTAAAGAAAAGAATAATTATAGTTGGTTGACAGTGCCCATAGTTGCTAATGGTGCCTTGACCATGGTTTCCCTGCTATCGTCAGGCAGCCATCAGCTGGAATTGAAAAATATGTTCTCCCAGTCTTGGAGAAGGTTACAACCATTCTTAACATTAAAAATATATTTGTAGGTATCTTTTAAGACTGGTTTTCGCTCGGTAACCATGTGCAGGAAAGTATGGCGGCTATTGTTATATATATATATATATATATATATATATATATATATGCGTAACAGAAAGAGCAGGCATGACAAATGTTGGTTACAATTTACAAAACATATCCAAAGTGTATTTTCTTGACTCAGATCCAGTCCTTTAAAGATTTGCAACTGAAACAAATAAAAATTTGTTTGACTCTTGCAAGGCCTGATACAGAGTAGCAAATGCTACAAATTTGAGTGAAAATGTTTTTTTTTCTGACTCACAATTGCAACTTTAAATCCAGGTATTTTTTTTATATATTTGACTCATAGGCTTCAACTATATATATAAATCGGTACAGTTCCTCCTCTTTTGAAAAAGGTACAATACATGCCTCAGAGCTTAAATGGTCCTATTCTATAGGCCTGTGAGCTACCCCATACCCCGTAATTCGCAAATGGGCAAAACATCAGACATATGGGGTTTTATGGTTTATAATGCGATCTTTTGCCCGCAACTTTTAAGTGATAGTTGCTCAGTACCCTAGACCTGTATGAAGTTTTAGTTTATGGCTCTTTAGCATCAGAATTGTCACTTTCATGGTGGGTAGTGGGATTAAAATGGTTGAAGTATTGTTGCAAACATACGCAATCGCTAGTGCAGGCCATCTTCTCGGTTTGGAACCTACACCTTCTTGTGCAGCCTGTCTTACAAGTACATTCATTGGCATTGGCTCTCTGCTCAATAATATGGTTACACTACTACCCGGATCATCCAGCTTCCATCCAGAGTTGAGTATGTCAGGCACGAGAGGTTCGGCTATATTTGCTTTCTTTCACACCTGGACCTGATAAATACACCTTAGCCGATGAAAATGGAGAGTCTCACTGGGATGAGGCAAACGTCCAGGTTCATTAACTGTGGAAAACATGACTGCCCTCAGAGTATCAATACATGTAATATCCGGTTTTGCATTGTACATTTTTATAACAAAGGTCTCTGCAGCCTTTAACTGTGATTCAATGTCACAGTCTTCAACTTTAGCTGCAAACGTTGCTTGTTTCCCTGTGTTTTCAATGAATATTTTTTGGGATGCCTTCTAGCCAATGCCAAACGAACGACTAACTGTATCATGGTGTGTGATGCAGTGTTATGCTAAAAGAGTGGGTAAAACTTGTGTTGGCGGTGAATCCTTGACAGTGTCTACAGGAATATACCTAGGCGCTTTTACTGTGCCAGACTTGATCCATACTTCTGATGTTGTATCATGAGCTAGCATCAGAACTAAGCCATCTGTGTCGCTGCTTTGAATAACAACACGCCAGTACCCTTCCATGGCAGCATCTTTAGCATGCAACACTATTCTTGTATCTGCCTCTTCTTGGGTAGAATATAAATGCTGCATGTCTGTCCCCAGTGAGGAATACATTTTTGACAGTTGCAAACCCACCTGCTACTACAAGCTCTTGCTTCGTTGTGAGCGTTTGGGCCTTTGACTTTCATTCATTGGCTAGGAAGGCACCTTTGCAGGTTTGATTTGTTTTCCATAACAGTGATGAAATATGGCCATGATTCAGGAAGAGTAATTTCCGGGCCATTTATAATCAGTCTGATCTTCCTGGAAAGTTTAGATCTAAAATCGCTAGTTCCCTGCTTCACTGAATATACCATGTATGTGTCAAACAATGCAATGCAATCACATGTGGGAGAGAGGTGTTTAAACACACTTTTGCACACAACAGATGCAAGGTCACCAAAAGTCCTTCCAGTACCAAGTTTACTGATAACTGCATTTACCAGAGCCATGACATCAATAATGAGACATGTCTTCAACAGGGGTCTGCTGGAATCTTTTACACACAAAAGACACTAAGAAGATGTGCTAATGGAGCTTAGTCTGGTGAAAGAAGTATGCCATCAATATTAGCAAGTGAGAGGGGTAATGGTACCATTTCATGTTTAACTAGCTCCTGCAAATTAACACTGTGTCCACTGTTAGCTGCTGTAAAGAGCCGTTTGATGATGTTTCTATCTGCCTTTATAGTAGAGGTTCTGCCAGTTTTTGTGTGCACTTTCACCTTGTATATATTTGCAAATGTTTTTTGCTCTGACTTTTTAATGCCATCATAGACATCTTTGGTAGCATTCGGTCCCAATCTATCTGTTATAACCTCCTGCAAAATACCTTTCCCTGTCTCCCTTGTTGACGATAGGTCACTGGCAATATCTTGTGGAGCAACATCGTTAGTTCAAATTGCCAAAAGGTGTTCTGAGTCGCGACCAAAGGGATTTAACCGCTTTAGATGTGTTACAAGAAGTTTCACATCTCTTTCATCCCTCTGCAGCCTAGATGGAAGCATTTCATTGTGTGATTGCTAGGATATATCACCTTCATCTACAGATAAAGAACAAATGACATCAAGGAGACACAGCATGTTAGCATCCATCTCAATAATGCTGACTGCTGACGGGTTAGTCCCACCAAGCCACCTGACAAGTTACACATTTTGTTTAAATGTTCCAGTGCTTGGTCAGTGTGCACTTGGTTGAAAGGACTGTCAGTTCCTTTGACAACAAGATTGCCATCTTGGAACTCCTTATTCTCTGAGTAGGCTGTGTGCTCCAGCTCATCCATGTCAATGTAATATGTGATCCCCATCTAATGTAATTAACATGGTTATAAACGGCCATCAACTCGAGCATTTGCCTGAAGGTGGATAGATGGGTATCCCATGAACCCTCACGCTCAGCTCTGATAAATTTAAGCAGTACAAATCCATGTTCTGCTTCCAAAAAACGATTGTTGGGTTGCTGGACTTTGATTCCAGGAAGGCTTCAAGGTTACTTTCTACATAGGGCATCTTTGCAATCATGTCTTTTACACCAGCCTGAACATTGCATATTCCTTTTTTCAACTGCAATTGAAATTGCTTCAACACATGGGATCAAGTCTTGCAATGATGACTTGCCTTCTTGATCTAGCCAAGCCTGAAACATATCCATGAGCTCTCTCCAAAGAGCCTCCATCGTAAGCTGATGTGCCCGCATCCTTATATTCCACATTTTGCCACACAGTATCTTTGTACATGTCACCTCAGTGAACAGACAACTTTCAAGCCATGAGTCCTTCAAACCAGAGTCTTCAAAATGTTGCCCAAGGACAGACATGTAGATCACAGTAGTGTGAAACCCTCCAAGACGCAGACTTACATTCTGGAACTTGTCAGGGGAATGCCAGGCAACTTGTTTTGCATGAAAGTATAATGCCTGGCCAAAAGTAATGACAGTATATGAGTTGCCAAGCTTCTTGGCTGGCTTCTGGCACCTGCTAAGCACTGCCACAGTTGTATCTACTTCGTATGCTGTGGCACGAATTATTGGCATAAACCCTATCGTTGTCCTAGGAGCTGCATTCTCAGACAGAATTTTATTAAATGGTGTCCATCCTGGTATTTTTTGTTGACACTGTGAATGTAGCCTACAAATAAGCCAAAGTAAATCTAGACCTTCATATCCTGGGCCATTAATACTGCCTAATGCAGCATTGAGTCATTCAGAAGTGAGTGGTTTGGTAAACATTGTCTTTGTTTTTTTTTTTTGCGGGAACATTTGCCACTGGTTTTTCGAGGTCCTTTGGACTATCCTTCAATGTTTTGCTTCTGTCAATCTCTGTAAACAATTGATCATATACATTTGGGGGCTCTCTTTGGAATGCAGCCATGTGTGTCACATGAAACGTACCCTTCACATCAAGTGTTTCCTCAATAATGTCAAGATTATCAGCTGCAAATTGCACAAAACGCCCATAAACCAAATTTGGAGGCACAAACACATTCATTAGGTATCTATCAATTTGCACATTTGCAATGGTTGTGTCAATTCTGCGCATGGTATCATATCCATTACACTCACCTATTGCGTGCAAATAATCTATAAGAAGCTTTTTTCGTGTCACCTGGTGAATGTATAAGCCAGTTTCTATGTGTTTGACAGTTTTTTTGACCATTTCAAAATTGTACACAATAGTTTGGGCTGTATTGAGGGCCTTTTTGTTTACTTTGTCTTTTGCAACAGAAGCAGAACATGCTCCAGATTCAATGTTACTAAACGTAGCATCATTCTCTGGTGTATAAATCCACTTAAGTAGCAGGTACAACGAGTCTGGGATGCAGTCAGCAGCAGCTTTATCAGTACGATTGCCAGAACCAGGATGGCCTTTTGCTGCTTTCAAGTCAGCTCTAATTTTGGTAGTTACATGGTGCAAAGACGTTAGAAAGCTGGACTCCTGCCTTTCAGTGTTGAATTCAAACGAAGCCTCAATAACATCATCTTTAAACTCATGAGTTGTAATTATAGGTTGTTCAAGGACATCACCGCCACTGACTGATGGAAAAAGAAGGAGGGGTTGCCTTTGTCATGCAATATATAAAATGATATTTTGTCCCCATAGTGCTTTTCCAGTTTCTCTTTCACTCTGCGGGAGTATGAGGTGGGATGTTTCACTAACTCCTGTTGAAGGAGATTTTAGAAGTAACTATTTACATCACTCATGTTGTATTCATGTCCTGCTTCGATACCCTTGTCATTATGCACCAGAACACCATACATTGCCTTTTCATATGCTGTATCGCTGACCACCTTACTATCAGCGGTACAACTGCCTTTCCTATGAGCTTTGTTCAGACGGGACACATGGTAATGTACTTTTGATTCAACCAGACTGAAATATCCAATTTTGCATTTTAATTGGTAATCACTTTCAGCTTGTTTTTTTTTACTGTTCCCTCCATATTATCTGACTCAATTCTATGGAATTTCAAACTAACTTACCTTTGTTGACAAAAGATGCATTTTTGCCAATCAGCACTTTGGACCATGGCTCTCGTTAGAGGGATTGTTTCACTGGTAGGTTTTACAATGGGGGTTGAAGGTTTACTTTGGGACTGGAGGGACTGAGTATTTTCGAAGCGCTTTTGTACACATTGAATGTTCACCTTATTAGCGAAAGAAACATCACAATTTTTATGCCATACCACAGGTTCCTCCATCAACCTGGACTGTCCATAAGTGGACCTATGCGGGATAGAATGTGACAGTGGGTGCTGTCATTGCAGTCACGTCTAATCTCATAGCATTTCTGCACATGCTTTATTCTACTTTCTTGGGGTTGAACTGTCTTGCCCGTGCAGTTTTTTACAGAAAAAATAAAGACCCCAATCTATATTTTCCACTCGATGCCTTTTATTAGCAGGCAAAACCACCACAGGTTCAAGTTCTTTACTCATGCTTTGCACTACTTCTAGAAAATGAAGTTGTGGAAAACTTTGTCAGATTTTCTGAACCAAACTACCACATGTGAGGGAACCTACGACAAACTAAAAAATCTTCTGCCAACCTAAGCAGAGATCTTGGAAAAAACTACTAAGAAATACGCTCACACCATGGAGTAAATGTATCAAGCAACCATGGGAGCAAACTGCGTTTTGAACCAACCACCACAAGTGAACGAAACTAGCACAAACTAACAAAATTCCAGTCTATCCAGGCAAGACCTTGGGAAACTACCAAGAAATACGACCAAATCACACAGTAAATCTGTGAAGCAACCTCTTGGTGAAAGAGCTATGCTGCCAAATGAGACCAAACTTTGTTTGCAGTCCCAGAATAGAATGAATCATGGGTGGACAGATGCGCACCAATGATCCCTTTGTGACTTTCTTTTGTAAAATAGCAAGGTGACACGAGCGTATTGCATCACTGATCGTACAAATGCACTTGATAAACCAACCAGAATGAAAAAGGAATGGAAAATATGCAGAAACCCTATTGTTGACAGCACAGTACCAAATCAACACAATGTCTTGCTAAATATTTTAAATATGAAGTTATAATTTCAGTATATTAGGCTGAAAAAAGATCTAATCGCAGTATTTAAAATATCGAATGTAAGATATATGAAAGCAAACACGAAAATATTTTTTCTTCTTTTTATATGCACAACAAGATAAGTATCGAAGAATCATGATAAGGGGTGTGGGGTCATATATTGTCCCATAAAGAAAATATAACCTTTCGAAATTGAACAAATTTTATATCACTTGTTTATTTATGAGTCAGCAATATTTTCAATGTATAGATACAACCTATATCACAGGTACACTGAATTGTAAATTGCTTTTAAGTGAACATTTCAAAACAAACTTGAAAATTCTGAAGCCATTTTTATAATATCTTATCGTTTGTAGCCCATACACGTGTATCATTGTTTCGAATTGTGATTTGTTTAGGTATCTATGCAATTCTGAACAAACATGAATCATATTTGTATGCTACAGGCCCTTAACATAGTAATTGAAGCCAAATTCTGAATCATCCATATTTTTTTGGCAAAAATCGATAAAAGCGGCTGTACATTTTACTGCACAGGGCCATCATTTGAAAAACGGCCTTAAAATGTGCAAAATAATGTACATGATGATAAAAGCATGGTTATCACCTTTTCCAAGGATGGGAAAACGAACGTCGAAAATATAGCTTCTTCACACTAAGGGCCTCTACACTACTACCCAAGCCCCCAAATCCGAGCTTCTTTCAGACTGTAAAGTCTCCATTACCTGTCAGTATAACTGAACAACACTAAAATTGTTAATCAATGATTACATATTACATTACATTACAAATAAGTCACTTTAAACCAGCAGTCAATTTTTATTAATTCAGAAGAAGTGAGACATGTTAATGTGAAAGGAGCTTCTGCGAGCTCAAACCTGCCTTACCAACGTTTTGATGAAACATCTTAGAGGCCACACCACACTGCTAATGTCTGTAGTCATTTTGTAATTAAATAATGATAATAATTGTAATAAACAGATGCCTCCTAGGTCAATAAAATATGATCAGTTCAAAGGGCCAAATGCCCATGTCCATCGTACTGAAGTGCCAACAGTACCCTGGTCCCCCTATTGAACACAATGACTTAACAATGAATTGCGGATGTCCTTTATAGTTATAGAAATGTGTATTTTCTTTTTATTTGGGCGGTGGGTGAAGAATATGCAGTGGGACTGTAAGATATGCACAAGGAGCATTTGCACAATGAGAATTTCACCAACGTCAAGTATTGATTTTGTGTCAATGTTTAGAAAACAGGCACCCATAATGAATATGTTTTGACTTCTGTTTCATAAGTTGACAGAGATAATTCAGTGTTTCAAATATCATCGGCAATCAAGTAATATTGTACAATGGTAAGTGAAAACACAAACATTTATCCCTTTAGTAGTTTGGTAACAAAACAGCATGGCTTTAGTGACATCCGTGATGCTAAAGTTCAAATATCAAACAAAATACCCGGGAAATCTGAGCAGATAACTGTCAGTATTTTTCAAACAGTCTTGCCTTTTGCTATGTCTTGTGAAACTTGTCAACAAATCTGTATAAAACACCAAGCGCTCAATATAACTTTGCATTAGATGCAATGATGTCACCAGAATGAACCCATATATATTTACATATTATCTGAATTGAGAAAAAATGTTATGACAACATTTAGGGATTAGCCTTTGGTGTATGGTATCTTTAAAAGTAGTAGGTACCAGTAAAACACAAACCCTCGTCAGCACGAAATACAATGTGGCCACAATTAGGACAACGTGGTGACACTATCTGGACCAGGTTTTTAATATACTAGGCTGTAATGAGTCTCCCAGAGGCTCTGTGGCCACATCTCAACTTGATATATTGGGCCTGTCCGTTTGAGCGGGGATTCCCATCATAGTTAACAAAGGGAAAGACACTTTATAACTTTGAGACAGGTCATACAAACACCTAAAAGGGTTAAAGTGTTTCATTGCTTCACGCACTTAGCTTGCTGTATATGTACAAATTGCATGATGCATCTTGTTTGTATCATTTCTTAACCAGAGCTTGTGATGCGGCTAATTTTTTGCATGCGTCTGTGGCAAAGACGCTGATAACCATGGCGTTAAAGTTTTTGTAGTGGGAGTGTAATGAACTATATCAGATATGGTGCATTATGCAGCCACTGCAGATATCGTGACCCACATAAAAGTATTCTTCTAAAAAGTAGGTGATGCTCCTTTTTCAGCTTTGGAGGAGAGTCACTCTTTCATTCCAAAAATAAACACAAATGCAGAGCATATCATCCAAAATACCTGTTAGGACATGCAAACGTTGCAAGTGACAAATGTGAAGTTTGAAGTGAAACACCATAATAGGAGTATAGGTAGCAGTGAACCTTTCTTGATTTAACTCATTTCTTTTAAAGAATAAGGCACCGTGTGTACAACTGATTAAAGGATAGTTACTCAAAGCTAAATGGTAAAGAGTACATATATTAAAATGATAGTGTAGTTGCAGGTGGCTAGCAAACTTGTGTAAAATGAACATGTAAAACACTCAGTGTGTACAACTGATAAAAAGGACACCTATTCAGAGAAGGAATGGTGAAGGGTGCATTTAATAAAACAAGACCATAGCTACCCTTAATTGTGATTACTGCGGACACATCTGCCAAGTCTTTGTGTGCCTGACGTCTCTCAGCTTCATACTGGAGATTCCCCCTTGCATCAGCATATGCATACTGTAACCTCTGGCAGTGATCACTAAGCCACTCATCAACATCACCCCGTTTCCTCATTCCCTACCCCCAGAATATGATCAACTGGTAAAGTTGGCTCGCGGCCATAGAACAGATAAAATGGGAAATAACCGGTGGAGGAATGGGGTGTGCAATTGTATGTGTACACTAGTTCAGGGAGGTATTGAGGCCATTTCCTTTCTTTTCCGGAGGTAACGTACGCAACCTGTCATGCATAGTGCGGTTAAACCGCTCGCATTGGCCGTTACCCTCTGGATGATAAGGAGTGGTATGACTTTGGGTTATGCCATAGATATTACATAACTCTCTGATGGTGGCACTTAAAAAAATTCTGCCTTGATCAGAATGCAGACGTTTCGGGATCCCATAGCGCACAAACCACTCAGTGACAAGGATTTTCGCTACTCTTTTAGCCTTTTGATCCCTTGTGGGGAAGGCTTGCATGAACTTGGTGAAAACATCCGTTATGACCAGAACATTTTCAAGTCCACTAGAACTGGGTTCCAACACAGTAAAATCCATCGCTACCACCTCAAGTGGCTTGCTTGCTAGTATAGATCCCATGCTGGTCTTTACTGCTTTACCGGCCTTAGCCACCATGCACCGAGTACAATTCCTGCAATACTCTTCAATTTGCGTGGTCATGTTAGGCCAATAGCATCGAGAACGTTCTAATTGAAGGGTTTTAGCCGAAGCTTGATGACCAGCACTATCATGTAGTGCTTCTAGAATTTGTTGACGCATAGCTGTAGGGACTATCAGCTGTTGTACATTGCTACCAGACTCTTTGATAACCCTATAAAGACAACCGTCTCCATCACGGGTCAACCTATGCCACACATTCAACAATCTGCGTGTTGATTTTGAATGTTGCATCAATTCCTTGACTGTAGGCTGTTTACCTTTATCAAGGTATTTGAAAAGGGGGGGCCAGATCAGGATCTGCATTCTGAAGCTGTTTTAGCTCTTCCTTATCTCCATCACGGGTCAAGCTATGCCACCCATTCAACAATATGCGTGTTGATTTTGAATGTTGCATCAATTCCTTGACTGTAGGCTGTTTGCCTTTATCAAGGTATTTGAAAAGGGGGGCCAGATCAGGGTCTGCAATCTGAAGCTGTTTTAGCTCTTCTTTAGGCAATACTGGAAATGTTGACACGCTCACTAGCGTACTGCTACATGAGCATGTCTGCACTTCCTCAAGCCATACACTCATAGTAGAGTTCCTGAACTGCTCAGATATGGACTTTGGAAGTGGACAACCAATAGACTGGTTATGCTCGTCTAGTATCTGGAGGAAAATAGAATTTCCTTCAAACCTAACACTGCTAGGCTCTATCCCATGATCAGATTTTCTGCTAAAAGAATCGGCATTCTTGTTGACTTTCCCTGATCTAAATTGGAAAGTGAATTGAAATGGTGCTAACTCAGACACCCACCTCATTTCTGTTGCTGCAAGTTTAGCAGATGACTGTATGTACGTCATGGGATTATTGTCGGTATACATGACAAATTTAGACCCTAGTAGGTAGTCATGATATTTTTCAGTGATTGCCCACTTCAATCCCAATAGTTCCAACTTCATACTGGAATAATTTTGCATGTTTCTTTCCTGGGGTCTCAAGCCACGACTTGCATAGCTTATTACTACAGGACCATTCTTCTGCACCTGGGAAAACATGGCACTTAAGCCAGTCATAGAGGAGTCCACCTCCAGAATGAAGGGTAACAAGAAATGTGGAAAGCCCAGGATAGGGGCACTAATAAGCTTTTCCTTAAGCTTATTGAATGCATCTGTACACTTGTCATCCCAGATTTCTGACACGGACTGTTTGAGTGCCTGTCTAGCTACATGCTTCCTGTTTCTTTTCTTAACTGAGGATTGTAGACCAGTTATTGCAAAGAGTGAGGAAGCGATTTTGGCGAATCCAGGTACGAAACGCCTATAATATCCTGCTAGGCCCAAAAAACTTCTGAGGTCTTTAACAGTTTTTGGAATGGGCCAATCAGCTACAGCTCTGATTTTTTCATGGTCAGGCTCTATTCCTGCTTGTGACACTGTGTGTCCAAGATACTTCACCTTTTCCTTGAAAAGATGACATTTTTCAGGTTTGATTTTCAGATTGTTAGCTGTCAATCTTTCCAAAACTAGCTTCAGTCTGTCCAGAGTTTGCTTGAAATCTCTGCCAAAGAAGCATATATCATCAAGAACTCAGAAGTCAGAACTCAGAACAGTTTATTCAATATGATATGAAATGGGTTACATGAATTTCAACGTTTGTAGCAACAAAGTGGTAATTAAGCAATAACCAAGAACTCATAATTGAACTAAATGATATTAGGATGACCTTGGCTAAGGATTCTATGATCCGCTATCGCCAAGGCCACCTTTCGGTAAAATTATAATTAGCAAACAACTGGCAAAAATAGTAAGAACAGAGATTAGAAGCTTAAATATACAGGGTAAATATAAAGTCACTTAATTACCACAAACATAACAGTATGCAACTGTACAAGTGTCTTTATATTGCTTCACGAAGAAAAGCTTTATGTAGGTTGCAAAACCATTATAAGAATGTGTGAAAAGTTTATCTTTGATACAGGGTTGTGTGTTTTTTAAGAGGGTTGGAAGGTAATACCTAATACAATGTTTTGTCGAATTTCTAGAAGGAATAGGAACCTGGCTGTCATTTCTATGTCGAGTGAAATATCGATGAGAAGGTATTGTAGCTGCAAATATGTTGTTAAAGCAATCAGGGGCTTTATTTTCTAAATATCTATAGTAAAATTTTAAGGATCTTAACTTAAGAATATCTGGTACTTGTAAAAGGTTTAACGTTTTAAATAAAGGATCCATGTGGGCATTATATCTTGCCAAGCAAACAACACGAACAGCCTTCTTTTGAAGTTTGAAAATGCCGTCACACGAGAAACGCCACAGAAGAATGCAATAATTTAGATGAGGAAGAAAAAGAGAATTGTAGATTTGTAATAGAATATCTTGCGGAAAATAATTTTGTGTTCTTTCATAACACAAATAATTTTTGAGAGCTTATTTCCAATTTTGTTAAAGTGTGAGTGCCAATTTAAGTTTTCGTTAATTCGTAAGCCTAGGAAATCAAAATCACTGGTTTTGTAGATGGGCACATTCTTTATTTTAAGATTTAAGGTGAAATTTAATTTTCGTTTTGGGAAATGAAACACCATATATTTAGTTTTAGCAATATTTATAGATAATTTGTTGGCTGACAGCCAATCACAAACCTTGTTTAATTCGATTTCTAAGCTATTTGATACAGAGTCAGTGTCCTTGAGAGGAAAATTGAAAGAACTAAGTGAATTGATAAGAGTCGTGTCGTCTGCATAAAAAATCGATTCAAATTTTGAAGATGCCAAATACGTGTCATTTGTGTAAATTATAAAAAGAAGAGGACCCAAAATAGAGCCCTGTGGCACTCCAGTTGTAATAGGTAGGCACTTTGAAGAAACATCGTCGAATTTGACGTATTATTTTCTGTTTGTGAAATAATTTCTAAACCAATTTAAAGGGGTTCCTTTAATACCGTAATAATTCAGCTTATGGAATAGAATTTCGTGGTTCAGAGTATCAAAGGCCTTTGATAAATCTAAAAATATTGTGACAGGTATGTCTCCAGTATCAAGAATATGAAGAAACCGATCTGTTAATTCCATAGCAGCAGTTTCGGTGGAGTGCAATTTTCTAAAACCATGCTGGCTTGCGTAGAAAAGCTTTTTTGATATAAAAAATTCGTACAACTGATTATACACCACTTTTTCAAAAACTTTGGAAATAGCTGGCAGGAAAGAAATTGGTCTATAGTTATCCAATAAAGAGTTATCGTCTTTTTTATAAAGAGGTAATACTTTTGCTATTTTTAATTTATCCGGAAAGATACCTGTGGTGAGAGACTGATTGACAATTAAAGCTAGAGGTATAGAAAGAGAAGTTACTAAACCTTTCAATAAATACATAGATATCCCGTCCTGTCCGGAACTAGTCTTCGGTTTAAAATGTTTGAAAATCATAGAAATATCATCTGGAGATACATGTGAGAAAGCAAAATTACAATCGTTTGGAGTTGAAAGATAAGAGGTAAAAGGTATGGAATTACCATTATTAACCTGTGCAGCTAAATTGGGACCAATATTGGTGAAAAACTGATTAAAACATTCGGCAATTTGGTGCTTGTCAGTTATAATTTTGCCGTTAATTTTGAAAGCCAAAGGAAATCTATTTTTGAATCTATTACCATCCATGACAGAGCGAATTGTGTCCCAAGTCTTTTTTACGTCATTTCTATATTTTGCAAATTTTGAATAATAGTAATTCTGTTTCTGTTCACGGATACATTTGTTGAGGATTTGATTGTAGGTTTTGAGATTAATTTTCGTAGGGCCATACAAAGGTGACTCGTGTGACGTGCATTTTAATTTCTTGTATAGATTATCACGAAATTTGATAGATCTAAGAATGCCGTTGGATATCCAGTTATTTTTCTTATGCTTATATTTGTTGAATTTAATTTTTCTTATGGGCATATGTTTTTCTTTGACCTTGGTCAAAATAGTTTCTTACGTGGAGTAATTAATATTTGGGTCAAGGTGTGAATTTGTGTCAAGTAATTGCATAATATTACAATTATTGATCTCATCATAAAAATTTTGTACAGAATTAGAGTCTAATTTTTCAGCTAGAATATATTTGGGAGGGTTTTCTATATTTAGAGCTTGGTCAATGAATGTAAAACAGGGCATGTGATCTGATATATCCGTAAGGACAATGCCAGAGAGACAAGACTTTTTAGAATGCGAAGTATTACAGAAAATGTTGTCTATCAGAGTGGCATTCCTTTCAGAAAATCGGGTAGGAAAAATAGTTTGGGGCACAAAACCACTATTGAAAATCATGTCTAGGAAATCAGCATATTTTGCACGTGTGTTCATTTTTAATAAATTTATGTTAAAATCACCGACTATCATTTTGTCACCTGGTTCACGGGATATAGTTTCAATGATTGGGAAAATATCATTCATAAAATTTTCAATGTCAGCATTCCTGTCCCTGGGTGGCCTGTATACATTACAGAGGGCAATTTTTTGCGTCAAACCGTTACCATATACATCTAAGAATTGACCTTCCCATTTGTCGTTAGGATTGTAGAAGTCTTTTACGTTGTACTGAAAATCTTTATGGAGATAAATCATGAGACCACTGTGAGAACTACAAGTGGCCCTTAATGGAATGGATACATAATCTGGAATATTTAGATCTGATACGTCCGGCAAGAAATCTCCTAACCATGTTTCCTGAAGGCAAATGTCACTAAAGGTGAAATTACATTTTGCGAGTTCATCGAGAAAAATGGTCAACTTTTCAAATTTGGCGTTCAAACTTTGAATGTTTAGGTTTAAAACGGAAAAATTCTTTATAGCAGATCCAAAATAATCCATGAGATTTTTTGCCTCAACGTATGGTGAGTTCGATTCAAAAGAAATTGTATTTTCATTATCATCAGAGTTTTGTAAAACACTATTTAGGCTGTTTAGTGATACACCGCCAAAGTTCCTTAGAATTTCATTGTCAGGAATTAAAGAAGCAATTATTGAAAATTGTGTTATAAGTAACTAAACACTTTAAACACTCAAGATATATTAATATTGTTAAGAAGTTTTGGTCACCGAGTATCTTGTCTATCAAACGCATGAAGGTCGCTGGAGTGGAACAGAGGCCAAAGTGCATTCACGAATACTCATACAGGCGGCCTGTACTGACTCGAAAAGCTGTTTTTTCAACATCTTCTGGGGCTACAGGAATTTGGTAATACCCTTGTGCCAAATCGAGGCAACAGAAATAACAAGCTCCAATGAGGGCATCCAGGGCCTCCTCAATGCGTGTCAAAGGATATGCATCCTTATGTGTCTTGGCATTCAACTTTCGATAATCTATACATAATCTCAATTTACCATCCTTCTTACGGACTAAAACCACAGGGGAAGCATAAGGACTCGTTGAATTCTGGATAATGCCACGCTTGAGTGAGTTTTCCAAATACTCTCTCACTTCGGGCCACTGATTGGGAGGTATTCAACTTTCGATAATCTATACATAATCTCAATTTACCATCCTTCTTACGGACTAAAACCACAGGGGAAGCATAAGGGCTCATTGAATTCTGGATAATGCCACGCTTGAGTGAGTTTTCCAAATACTCTCTCATTTCGGGCCACTGATTGGGAGGTATCCTTCTATGTGGTACTGTGATAGGAATATCATCCTTAAGATGGATTTTATGGGTGGTCTTATCACGCAGGCCAATATCATCATCACCCTGACTAAAGGTGTGATAATATTCAGTCAGAACTCCTTTCAGTTCTGCCAACTGTTCCTCACTCAGGGCATCACTTATTCTTAACCTGTTCATAAGTTCAGAAACTTGACTCGGAGTTGGTGACTCTACAGTTGAGTTATTTTCCTCAACAAATGCTGTCCCCTCCTTTATTTCTGATACTTTAACCTCAGGTTCTAAGTGTGCCGATGACAACAAGCCAATGAATGCCCTAGGAGAAAGATATAAGTCTTCCTCACTAAAGTTGGCAACTTGCATGGGTATAATGCCTGAAGCATCAACCTGTACAAGTGAGCGTCCCACGGCAAACCCTCTTGGGCCAGTAATATTAGCTGCTTCTTCAACCATAGCACAATAAGAGTCATTCTTATTAGCAGGTTGAACTGTACCATTTATGACCTTGAGGGAGCAAGCTGGTATCAAAACAGGTTTCTTACTGGCTACACGTACCCTTCGAACAGGTTTGTTATCTGAAGTGTGTATAGCTTCTTCATACAATGCCAAAATAGGCTCAAGCACAGGGTGTGGACTACTAGAATTGCTAGGCTGTGCAAGATGGTACTGCTTGATATATCTCAAAATGTTGGATCCTATGACTACTGGAACTTGCAGCTTCCTTTGTCTCATGTCCTCATCTATGGGATCTTTTACAACAAGAAATCCAATGTCAGGATACTCATTCCCAGCCATGGATATACAGAGTTCAACGTATCCAATGTAAGGAATTTCAAGACCATAGCTACCCTTAAATGTGATTACTGTGGACACATCCACCAAGTCTTTGTGTGCGAACTGCTCGCTGTACAAAGACTCTGTAATCGTAGATACTTGCACGCCTGTATCTATATAACAACAAACCTCCCTTCCAGCCAGGCAGGCTGTCACCTCAGGGCACTCCCCTATGGCTTTACTAACAATTGAGCCTCTGTGAGATGACTGGGAGCCTGTCATTTGGCTCTCCATGACAGACTCTATCCTTTTAAAGGATTCTCATCCTTTCCAGGACAGTCTTTCTTCAGATGGTCTGTGGACCCACAAGTCCAACACCAACTTGGTCCACTTGTTACACGGGACTTAGGTTTAGTGTCTTTGACATCCAAAGAATCCAGTCGTTTCATAATGGCTTCCAACATTTCACCCTGTTTCTTCACTTTGAAATCCAGTGAACTCTCCACAGATGATTCATGGACAGTGGCCTTGACCTGACCTTTCCCAGGTTTAACCAAGTCACCACCCATCCACTGTATACATCTATCTCGGAGCTCAAAGAAATCAAGGCGGGGAACATCAATGTTCAGTCTGCGAAGCTCTCTCTTGAGTCCCTCATCACGAACTGCCTCTGCAAGTCTTGCTTTCAACAAAGTCTTCTTTGATGCTTTGAAGGAGGGATCAAGTTCAGCTATACGCTCAAAAAGTCGTAAGAGACTTACAGAGCACTGAACTAAGTCCTCTGACTCAGTTTGTACAAAAGAGTAGAACTTTTGTTGTAACTGGGGGAGAAGGTCTCTATCTCCAAAAACTCTCAAGAGCGTGGACAAGATTTCCTATGGATCATCTACCTTGTCACCACCACGATCCAAGATTTCAACCTTGGCAGTACCAGTTAGATGTTCAATGATACATGCTGATGCTCTTTGTCCCTGAATATTCCTAGCAATTTAGTGTCCCCTCATATCTGCGACCCGGGTCTTCCACTAATGGGTCTGTAGCTTTAACTGGAAAACCTCTGAACCGATCAACCTTAGTTGTGGTCAGATAAATGGGAACTTTGGATGCTTGTGCTTCTGCACCTTCTTCAGTCTTAACTTTAGTGTAATCAGCTTTAAGCTGATCAAGCTCTTTTTTAAGAGCATCAAAATACTCCTTGCTAGCCATGGCAGTGAAAGGGAAGACCCACAAGATCAACAATATCACTTTGAATATATGTATTATGTAAACCACAGGGTAGCTTTTACCCAGTTCCAAGCCATGATTCAGAGTTGAAACAAAATTGCTGGAACAGGCACTAAATTTGAAATATATTCAGTAGCTCAAGTGCATTAAAAAAACTATGTCAGCTACTTACACTTTCCAGAGGAACTGTATATATATCACAATATTCAGTTGTATCTTTCAACATACAAGCAAATTGAACTGCAACTGTCAGGTAAACAGTAACAAATTGAAAAAGTGGTCGTCTTACTTAATTAGAAAAAGTTGGTTCACTTTTCTCGGGCTTGTTTGTGGAAACGCTGCTTGTACATATGACAGAAGATTACTCGTTCATGTCCCTAGTGAGGACCAGCCAGTCTGATTTGGCTGTGCGCCAGGCCTCAGGGCTGCTTGCCTGCTGGACTGCGGGAAAAAAACCACACGTCCACTCAAGTTGAGAGAAGAAGACTCAAGGACCCCCTTTATTGCTTGTACATCGTATACATATATGTTGCTGTCCACACTGGCCTCGTCACCCATTGGTTATCTCTCTGGCGTCTTTTAACACCTTACATAAATGCTTATTGTGTGTTTATTAGCCTGCGTAGGATGCACAGGTATCTACACACAACAAATTATTTCCCCACAAAGTGTACACCTGGATATGTGGTCAAAGAGCATCCTGGATCTGCTTCACATTCCAGGGCAAATTAACTTGTTTTATTGGCCCCCCAATTCTGGGCCGCAAATGAGATTTTTCCACTTTTAAAACTTAAATTTTACTTCCACAAATTATAAACTGCATTCCTGGGGTCCTGGTTCACCACTAAATTGCCGCAATTAAACCAATAAAATGTCGAGTGTATATCTGTACAATTCAGCAGAAACCAATGAATTCAATTACGGTTGCATAATACAAACTCTAATGAGTTGTCCCTCTCTTACTGATGAAGCAAGGCTCCCCAGGTTGGTATCTCCTAAACACAAACGTAACCTAACGCTAACGTCTGACAGTCGTTCGATCACATAACCAGGGGCAACACAACAAAACACGCCACTGACCAAGTGTCATCAAAGTGTCATCAATGCATAAGTGTACCCGAGTGATTGCCACACAAGACCTTAAAAGGCATTGTGTGAGAGGATGGCCAAACACAAGCTTGTATGAAATTAATACCTGTTTGGTAAGATTACTGCTGGCCATTCTGGTCCCATCTCTGGCCTGTGCCAAGTTTTCGACCTCACCAGCTCACCTGCCTGTGCAGCTATCCCTACTTGCCTGCTGCACAGCCAGAGCAATCCCAGGCAGCCATCATTTATAAACCAAACATTACAAAAAGGCCAGTGGCTTTTACACTCGTACCCTCCTTTTTCCAGTTTTGATACCACAAAACTAAAGGCACAATATGTATTTACTAAAAAGCCACTCGGAATATGCAATAACCAACGGCTCAGTGTGGACCAACAGAACAACATATCCAAATTACAAAGCACAAAATATCGTACATTTCAATACAGTACAAAATCATTATCAGTACCCTACATAATTCAATACATGGTTTGATACTCAGTTTATCAAAAGCTTAATACATGTATATTGATCAATAAAATATATGTATTCATCATTTAAAACTTCCCTCAGTTTACAAACTGTCGCTTCCAGATGCGCGACAGGAATCATTCCATGCTGGACATGGGCTCTGCAGATGTGGTCACTGATGTAGACCCTGTCAGAGAACAGTCGACAGACTGAGGAACGAGAGTGATAACAACAAAAAAAACCCATGCCTTGCTGGATTGACATATAACCTTTGAGAATCACACATGCATTTCCATCTGCACTTGCAATAGTTAAGAAGTGCGCTGGCAATTCTGTCTGCACTCGCAATGTCGGCACCCGCAATTCTCATTAGGCCATAAAATATCCAGCAAGTAACAATACATAATGTAACAAATGGCAATCATACATAGATGACCATTATAATTATACACAATAAATGATAATCATTATTAATAATGATAATAATAATAAAAAAAAGTTGTGTGGCTCCCCCATGAACGCCCCATGAACGCTCCCAAGATCTAGGTACACACACTCGTACCCTCCTTTTTCAGTTTTGCACGCGAAACTGACCGCAACAAAGCTCGCCAGTTCATTTTGGGAGTAGAATGGACAAACTACATACCTGGGGCCAGAGGTTACAAGCACATGGCCCACCGATGGGACAAGTCTTTACCACCTGTCCGTACAATAATCAATGTTCATGGTGGGACCACTAAAATATGAAAGGAAAAAGGACATAATAGTAGAAAAGATAATAAATACAGCATATAGAGAAATATACAATACAATGAAATCAAACCAAGAGTGTCTGAGTACTCACAGGAAAGTGAGAACTCAAGAAAGATAACACAAGGAGGAGGAGGCAAGAAGTGACAAGAACAGACTAGGGCCGTGACGGATCAGGGTGCCAGAGCGGCGCCCATCCCGTGCCAACCACCAGCCTGAGCTCCCGTATGGCAGGGTCACAAGGCCTGAATTTCATCACAGCAACCCAAGGGGTGGCTACTCCACCGGTACCGAATCTCCCTCATAAAATTTTGCCAACCTCAACCCCTGCACATTCACTTTCCTGGACCCATAGCCCAAGGCAATGCAAGAAATGCAAAGCATCACGCATCATCGCAGCCTCTGAATATACACTAACTAAGGTGCCTATACGTGGAGTTCTTGTGGCACAGCTGGTACAAACTTACTATGTTCCACTAAAAGATACATAAGAGGCAGTGATGCATACCATAGAAACAAAAGTAAGAAAACAAATGGACAGGGCCAATTACCGCCCTAAAGTACACAGTACCACAATCAGGTACATGCAACCATCCATATCCAATCAAGAGAGCATTCAGCTGCCCAGGCAACAGCTGCCACAAGGTGCCTGGGTGAGACAACAGAGTGGAGTGCCGTGCAAGGAGCACAAGGTGAATACTCGCCAGTCCATTATATACAAATCATGCAATAAGTATATATACAAACAAGTTCATCAAATCTTATAAACAGCAAATGCAGGTTGTGCACTAAAGCACAATATGCCCAAGTTACTCAAGCAAGTGCAAGAGGAACCAATTCATGTCGCCTATACATGTCAGTTAATAGGCATAGTACAATACAGAAGTCATCAGCAGTCCTGCCCATCAGGCCAGGAAGACAGAGACTGTCCAGTTGGTCCTGCCTGCCAATCCAGGGAGACAGAGACCATTCAGTTGGCCAAACCGAACATCAAAGCCCAACACTCTCACCGAGTGTGGTCAGTCCAACTAGGCAAGGTGTGCGCTCATTTTCACAGGAAGATTTTACTCATGGAAGTCCACCTTATACATCGTGACACATGGATAATACTTCCCAGGCATGTACATACTCAAGCAATGGAAAACAATACAATACAATGGATTACATATCAATGGAATATATACAATTAGTGCATAAACAAATGGATTTACCCCTCAATTTGACACAGTCAACTATACCAATAACCAGGGAGATGCAATAAACACCGGCCAAGGTAGGATACAGTAATTTTGGTAATCATAATTAAAACAAATAAGGACAATGTGAAAACTAAACATGATAGGCACGTAAACTATCATAGCCATGGCAAAGTGCTCCCAAACTCCACGTGGCGAGTCCTAAGAACATGGTAGTAATACACATTACACCTGAATACATTGGGACCAATCTGGTCTCACCCTATTGGGCGGTACTCAAGCCGCTAAAAACAAAAGGGGGTTGATCAGGGAGAGGAGATTTCAATGGGGCTGAGGGGGATATCATAGGGGACTCCTCCGAAGCATGCTCTTCCATAAGGGATGAAGGGTCAGGAATCTGGCAGCGTGTCACCTCCCGTTCGAGTATCTCAATACCAAGAGGCTCAACCTGGGGTGACTCCGCCCGCCAGCGCCTTAATCTCTTAAGCAACACATCACGCTTATGCCACAAAAGACAGCAGGTGATAAGCAGTATTACACCAAATGCTATTAAGACAAATAGCATGCCAAAAGACAGCCTGCCACCATGGTGAGTCCAATCAAAAGATGGGACAGGGAGGGGAAGAGGGGACAAGTTAATATGTGCTATGGGTCATGACTGGTCAAAATGGGGTTTTTGTAACAGAGATATCGCTTGAGCCTAGGGAATGATGTCAGTAATGTTAAGGATATTGGACGTCATAACGCGCAGTGCCTTGACAGACATATGACCTACACGCTCAATGAGTCCTGTCAGAGTGA
The DNA here is from genome assembly GCA_964020975.1 of Hermodice carunculata. NCBI lineage: Eukaryota > Metazoa > Annelida > Polychaeta > Eunicida > Amphinomidae > Hermodice > Hermodice carunculata. The sequence goes on along the minus strand of OZ026628.1, from coordinate 55,094,089 downwards.
CACCATTGCCCATCACCGTACAGCTGGGAGGAACCGTGACCAGGTAGGCACCAGCAGCCACGCTCTGTCACGAACTGAGCCTCCCTGCACACCGAGTCTCGAAGGTCTCCCCCCAGGTAACTACAACATATTCACCATAAGCTACATGTATTTCGGTAACCTACGTGTGGTTACCTTGCTTCCAGATAACAACTTGACAATTCCTACTCTGCCCCACATTACCCGCTTTCAATGTCCGGGGGCAGCCCCACCGGTGAGCACTGAAACGGGGGCCAGTGTGACACACCATGGGATTCCATCCCATGCACCCAGTAGGATGAAAAATGTCCCCATTTACTGTACTGATAAGGACGTCAGCATGGTCCACCATAATCTTAATGGAGTAGCCCGCGCCGCATACGGAACGGGCCATGTAGCCAAGTTATAACGGTTATACCTACGACCACCAACCAACGGCAACTTAACCCGGTAGATCAAAGTGTCCCTGCTCCATACTGGATAAATATGGGAGTGTTCATAATACCACTGAATGGGATCCACGGGGTAAGTAGTCATAGTGGTTGCCTGTCGGAGCACATCGCGTAATTGCGACACAATCAAAATGTCTTCAGTCAATCGCCCCATCTCTAGGGAAGCCTTCTGACGGGCATAAGTGCGAAACAGACGTACATTTGAGAGGGTAACTTGCTCCAGGGTAGCTACAATTCTCTCGAAATAAAATGTCCGCTCCAACCGGTAAAGTCTATTAATGGTAAAGTATTCGGGGGGGACGGACATACACACGCTAGTGGGCACGACAGTTCCTGCCGAGTCCACTGCAGCAGTCAAATTCCAAAAACGATTACTAACTTTATATGCACGCATTGGGAGAGACTTACCCTTCCAACGCAATACATTCTTCTGGTAATCCACCACTGCCTTGCTGGTGGTTAAGGCATCATCCCCTAGAACACATTCATGCAAAATATTACCTACCACTATTACAGGTAGGGGACCCAATTCCTGAAAATCTACCTCGGTACATCCGTATACAGGTATGGCCTTACCTGAAACATTAAAAATGGGAGGCGTTGGCTGCAAGAGCCTCGACCTCCCAGTTACCTGGCAAAGTCTTTTAAAAACAGAGGTATGCAAGAGAGAAGCGCAGGCTCCAGTATCGATCAAACACTCTATACTCACATTATCAACGTTGACCGACACACCCAACCTGGAACCGGCAGCCTTAACTCCCGCACCCTCTAGTTTCCCTGGCCTTGCGTCGACGACAGGGCAGTGCCTGTACCACGAGTCCTCGGCCTCCGGGGAAGGTGAGGACAACCTGACTTATAGTGGTTCCCCCCACAGTTAAAGCAGGACACACCACCGCCCTGGTTGCTCTGTTGAGGACTGTTGGCCTGGGGGTTGTGCTGGCCCTGATGACGCTGGGGACGTGGCTCCACTTGGGGCTCACCCGCCTTCTCCAGCCTTGTCAATCGACTGGCCATCCGGTCCTGACCCTTCTGGAGTTGCTGGAGGGCCTTCATCAGCTCGTCCAACGGGGCGGGGGCCACGGATGAGGTGTCCATCGCTTCCTCCATGCGCCGTAGCCCGGTTTACCGCTCCAACCCGGCCTCTATCTGCTCCACGAACCTCAATGCAGCCTCCAGGGTCTGCTCCGTCAGTTCCAAACTGACCTTCTTTGTGACTTCCGAGGACCACAGACCCTTAACATATTGGCTGAGCAGAGTCCTTTCAGCGTCCACCGACCTGCTCCCTGGGTAGGCTCGCTGGGCAGCCTCTCGGAACCGGCGGTTGTAAGAAGCCAGGGTCTCTCTGTCTGCTTGTCTCTGGTTCTCTACCACCAGGCGCAGCCTCTCCTCCTCGTCTGGCGACAGAAAAGTGCGACAAAGTCGTTTAATGATGTCTGAGTAGGACCAACACTATTTGAATTCTCTTACAGTCAATAGTTGTCAATCACACCATTCAACATTTGGTGGCAACACATTTGGTTCAGTGCACTCCACTGGCTTATGGGCATGTCGCTTGAGAAATCTGAAAGTATGTTTCACTTTTTGTATTGTCCACCTGGTCACTTTAAACACTACAAGGAACACAAGAACCACAAACAACTCCACAAAATGTTCCATCCTTGTAGTATGCCTTCTACAAAGGACGTCTATAGATACTGTCTGATCTGATCATTCAAACTCTTCAGCTGCAATGGGACTGTCTTTTGTCGTAGATTTGAAATGGAACCTTGTTGTACTTTAAGTTCTCTTCAGCATCCAGCTCACTGATCTCTGCAAAGCAAGACGACCACATGGCTAATAAGTTTGACCAACTACACGAGCCATATTTATAGAGTAGAGGAATGGCGGGCTAAAGGGCCATTCTAAAGGAATGTTCCCACAATTGCAAACAAATTTAGACATATGCATTTATTTAGAGCTCTGCTGATATTTTTTGTGTTACTTTTTCGTTTTTGTGCCCATGTTTAAGCTTGATAATTCTGAAGCAGCCAACAAGATGTATTTAAATTTTTAGATGATATTAGCCATGCTGCCTTTGTGCTTGAGAAAAAAAGATCAAGGTGCACTAAAAATTGTAGTTTATACAAAAAGAAGTAGTTATTTCCAACTATAGTTTTTTTGGGGGTCCAGTTAGAATATTTATTTTCTATCACCTTACAGATAAGAAAAAAAAAACAGTACAATTATCCAAGCATACTTATGAAATAAGCATACAAATGAAATACAATGGATCTGATCCCCTCTGTCCATGATTTAATTTTGCTTGCCATTAAACTAGAGTGGAATTAGTGTAAGAAATTGATAAAAACTGGTTCAATATCATGCTGAGCTACCACAGTTGATCAGCGGAGAATGAGTGAATGCAAACTGCAATTAAGTGAAAGTTTTTATGACAACCACTGCATGTAATTTCCTAGCCACCTAGCCAAGATAGCCTGCAGACTCAATATTGGTGCAAGGACAAGAAGGATCAAAGAAAATGATAACAAGGGCAAAACGGATGAGAGCAAATCCGTTATACCCAAATCGTCATGGCCAACACATGGAGTATAATTGAAACTTGCCATCAGAGTTAATGTTCAATTCTGAATAGTACAAAACTTCCAAATATCAAACAAGATTCTCACTTCCTCATTAAAGAAATGACTTCAAATAACAAAATATGCTCATATAAATAATATTCACTGGAAAAATTGCACCTATCACACCAATTAAATACTGCTGTTTCTATTGCCCTTTAGCCTGCTAGTTCTTCCCTGTTAGTAAGTCTAATGTTATTAGATTCAATCGATCGATCGATATACAAGTACAATAGATATTGATAATATAATTACAGAATTTTAAAAGGTGAGCATTACTTAAAAACCCTGTGCAGAGTTTAGGTAAAAGTTCCTAAAAGGAACAACTCTCAAAGTTCCTAAAAGGAACAACTCTCAATAAAAGCAAACAATTGTCCTCTGCATATTAGCTGTTGCTTCATGCTTAATTTGCATTGTTGCTTGAATATATTTAATGAACATGACGTCTGAGTATCACAGTCTACTTTGTTCCATAGAAGAGGTCCACAGTAGGGAAACTATGTTGCAATTTTGCTAAGTTTAGGTCTCGGTACAACAACAGTAACTTTGTCTGATGATCTAGTTAGATGCGTATTGGTATTTACAAGAGGTTTGATAATATCTGAAAGATAGATTGGTATTACATTGTTCAAGAATTTGTAAACCAGTGTTATTGTTCTTTATTTAAAGAATTTATATAAGGGCAACCAGTTCAGAAGTGTCAAATGTTCGTCTGTTGAGTCTCTGTGCAAGACCAAAAATAAGTCGTATAGCTCCATTCTGTAACTTTTGTTAGGTGATTTCTGTGAATGCTGATTCCCCATACAGTGAAGCAGTTTATGAAGTGTGGCAGGACAAACGTATTTACGAAAGTTATTCATGATTCTGTGGGCAGGTATCGTTTGATGCACCAGAGGACACCAAGAACTCTGCTCACAGTGCTGTAAATTTTGTCAACCTGCGAGGTCCAGTCCAGCTGATTGTCAAATACGACTCCAAGAACTGTCTTCAGTAACAAGTTTTAATTGCAGATCAATTCATGTTTATGTCTAAGGATTCTTTGTGGCGGGATTTCTGTGCTGTAGTTAGTATAAGTGCATGTGTCTTCTCCACGTTTAAAACCATCCTGTTGGACTTGACCAGTTACTGATTTGTTGGGCATCACATGAGAGTTTATCGTCGATTTCTTCTATGGTTTTGCCGGAGACGTAAAGGGTGTTAGCGTCTGCATACATCGCCAAATTAGAATGGGAGGTGTGCAAATGTATATCATTTACAAAAAGAAGAAAAAGTGTTGAACCCAGTATGGATCCCTGGGGAACACAAACTTTGACTCCCCTTTGATTTGATTTAGAGTTTTGGAATTTTAAAAACTGCGTTTTTCCTTTCAAGAAGGAGGCGATTTTGTACTGGAATCGTCACAACCATATATTTCCAGCTTTTGGAGAAGTATCTTACGGCTGATGAGATCAAATGCCTTACGAAGATCAAACAATATCACTCCACTGATTTCATCATCATTCATGGCTTTGAGCCAATCGGAGGTTAGTTGGAGCAGAGCTGTTTCACAGCTATGTAAGGTACGAAACCCCGATTGTAGAATGTATAACAGATTTCTTGTATTAAGGAAATTATAAAGATGCATGTTCACATGTTGTTCTTCTAGCTTACTGAGAGTGTTGAGAATTGTGATGGGCCTGTAATTTGCTCATTTGGCTTTTTTTTAATTTGCTTGTGCAAAGGCAAAACTTTACCATTTTCCCATTGTGCTCGAAAGGAACCATTGTTGAAGCTAGCGTTTAAAGTCATTGATATGGGTCCACTAATTGAGGTGAGGCTATTTTCAATAGTAAAGCCCCTACTCTGTCAGGGCCTATAGCTTTCTTTTCATCCAGATTTTGAAACATTTTCTCCACCTGTTCAGCTGTGATTTCTGGAATTCTAAAGAAGTCATTAGTATCTTTTCTATCCTGAACTAATTTGTTCAAAGGTTTTGGATCCCATGACTCAGTTGCTGGTGGCACATAGGTTTCTGCTATTGAGATTAAAAAATGTCATTTAAAGAGGAAGCAATGTCAATGTTTTCCGTAAATGTGTTCTCACCATCATTGATAATGAAGAGATCAGTTGTTTGGTTCTTGAGGCTAACTCCTGTATAAATTTCGATATAAAGTTTTTGTCACTTTTTTTTTGCATTAATATAGTAGGGAAGTTTTGCTTCGCTTATCATTTGTCACTTTATTACGCCACAACTTGAAATTTTCTTCATCTTTGTTGGCTTTGTGGTGGTCTCTAGTGGCCATGGCCTGAAGTATTTCATCCTCAAGCCAGTCAGTTTGTTTAAAATGTTTTACCCTCTTTTCTCTTTTATGGGTGCATGTAAATCTGTCACATCCAGAAATATCATGTAAAATGTTTCCTCAAGATCGTCATGATCCTTTCCACTCACTATAGCCATTTTTCCATTTTTCCTTTACAACCAAGTTAAGATGGCGTGGTCAAAAACCACATCACAGTAATAAATGTAGCAAGTACAAACTACAAGAGTACACAGATCTCTCACATCAGAAATTCTATTTTCGTCATGAAAAAACACAACAAGCACGGCCTCCCAGTGCATTATATTAAAATGAATACATGTAGTACATTCCTCACTTGAAACATTGTATCAACCTATAATCATGGTCAACAGCATTCCATCCTCATTCTGGCTACGCAGATCAATCTGTCTTGAAAAATCATTGAATCATCAATGAACAAAACTCAAGACAAGTGTTTTTCCATATGAAGAATTAGTAAGATAAAAATACTGTATAAATATCCTATGGAGCTGGCCCGTCAAGACAGGTGGTCTCTTCTTGTAGTAGTCTCTCAAAAGACGGGACCATTCTGCCTACTTCAAAGAGGATGAGGATCATGAGTGTTAATTGACATGTATTGTGAGAGCAGTATTCCCTGTTAGTGTGTGCCCCGTGTGAAAATCCCAATATCTGGAGGCAGTTATGTCCTGTTTGTCACAGAAATTGCAAATGTTGAAATCCGCTTATTCTATTATCAAAAGCCTTCTTAAAAAAATAAAGTACCGTAAAAATTGAAAAGCTAGTGGTCTCATTCCCCAAAAACATTTGAACTTAACAAAAATATTTTGTCCCATATGTAGTGAGTTATTGTTAATACTTCCTGCCATATAATTATACCAGCTGATATAACATCTTGTCGGTGTTTCATAAATATGCATGAACAGTGCTTACTTCATATTTCACCAATGCACTCCTTTTTGCCCACTAGTTAAAAACTGGGTTCATCATAAATTTCAACATTTGTAAAAGGTTCAGAAATCAGGTATTTTTTCCTTAATCCTGCACTTACAACTGGAAAATGGACTGAAATTTACTTTTTTACTGAATCTTTATTTTGCCATTACATTTATACTGACTTGTACTGCCTACAGAAAGACAGCATTGTCTCTAACTACATTTGAACCGGTTTGTACTGACCACCGCCTGGTCAGTACAATTAAGTACTTTCTCAGTCTCAGTCAGTGACATTCTGTATATTCTGGTATATTGCCCAGGGCCATAAAATGTTATTTTCTCTATCAGCATGCTTCTACACCCATACAGCAACTATTCAGTACAAGGACATTCAGTCTGACTGCACACAGTCTGCTCACAGTGGGCCTTTATCCTTGGCAAGGGGCCATAAACGTTCACTATAACACAGCTAGACTGTAGTTACAGCTGACTAGTGTTAAGCCATGCAAACATTTGGTAGCTTCACACTGGCTTCTTTGTGGCTATTGAGGAAAACTTTGTTACAGCTTCAATGTGGCTTGAAGCTAATGAAGGGACCATTGCAGCCATATTAGTGGCTGATGGCTTCCAAATAGCCTCAAAATGACTGCATGGGGCCCAATGGCGCACAAAATATTTTAATGAGAAGCCAGGCACTGATGAAACTAGCTTCATCCAGATGGTTTCCAAATGGCTGAAATATTTAAGTGAGATGCCGGTCTTCAATGCATTCTAACTACCTTAATAGTTTCTTTTTCTGCTTTGCAGCTACCTGATCAAAAGTGATAAAATGCGATAAACACATGTAATGGCTTCAATAGTTTTCGGTGGGAAAAGTTGTTGGGAAACAGCAAGGGGCAAAGCTCACAAGCACAATTTTATCTTTGGCTGCTTGAATTTTTGCCTTTTCTGGTATCTATCAGTGACATCGTGTAGATAGAGGCATGTTCTGGGCATATGTGACTTTAACATAACTACAGATGTCAATTATATATTTTCAAAGTTGCATGGTCTTCCAAGTTGTTCATTAGTTCCATATTCATACATTAGTCACCATTAACTTGGCACATCCTCTTCATACATTTGTCACTGTGACATATTATAGTGTGTAACAAATTAGTAAACTTTGTGCAAAGCTATGGACATACAAAGGCAGGGGTTACAAAGTAAATGTAGTACTTACTCCATACATGTACATGTAAACTTTTACCTTTAGTTCTGGAAGATCCTGTTTGGACCTTTTGTTCATGGTATGCTTGGCAGAATACTAAATTAGTAAACTTTGTGCAAAGCTATGGACATACAAAGGCAGAGGTTACAAAGTAAATGTAGTACTTACTCCATACATGTACACGTAAACTTTTACCTTTAGTTCTGGAAGATCCTGTTTGGACTTTTTGTTCATGGTATCCTTGGCAGAATACTCTATCAGTGTGCCTTGTTTGGCTTTCTTATTCTGTCTTAAAGTCACTGAAATCTACCAAACTTGTAAAGACTAAGCACACACTAGAGTGACCTTCCAATATGGATTCCCTTAAAAAATTCAAACATCTTGTTTGGTGTATTCTGGGATTGAAGCTAGAATAGAATCCAGGCCCTAATATGGAAGGTGTCTAAAAGAAGCCAGCTATAAAGATGAAGGTACCTGAAGCTAGTAAGAAGCCATTCAACTATAGGGAAGCCGTATGATAGCTTCCATTTTCCATTCATGAAGCTACCACCAGTCGATAGTAAGAGGTTAGAAAGAAGCCATTTCATAGCGTCCTGTTTGGTCCGTGCAGTCAGAACATTTAAGAACATTCAAGAATATACAGTTCTCATATACTAACTAAAGGTTCGTATCATTGTCTCCGAATGCAAGGCATGTCTTAGGTATAAAAGCCATTGGTCAATATGGTCTGAAAATTACATCACATCAGAATTGACTTTTTGTCACTTTCGGTCAAAGATATTGGTCATTGTCCATCATACCAAGTAGCCTTGTTGTAACCATTTGTTTTGTTTTTGTTTTCTTGTTTTTGCTTTTTTTTGGTGAGAAAATTAAGCCTAGAATTGTTCACCACTGTAAGCATCTGTCAAAGGTCAAGTCAGGTGACAGAGTCTATTGTACATGCCAATCCTCCTTACCACCAGCCAGGTATGTGCAATGAGGCATGATTTTCCATAATGCACACAATAACTGGTCTGATTAGGTACTCATTTATTTAGCAATATAAGCCACAGTCATACTCATGATCAAAAGAGCATTAGCCCTTCGCATAAAAAAACGAACAAGTTGAAACCACATAATGGCTCAAGCTTGTGCATAACAGAATAAAAATCTTCATTTCCAATGTATTTCCGTGTTTTTTTTTCAGTATAAAAACACATCCAATGGCAAGCCGTCTGTTTGATTATAATGTTAAGGTCAAAATTGACAAAAGTAACATAGTGAGGGAGCCTGTGGATTCAATGTAATGAAATGCCACTCTTTCAAATCTTGTCTCTCACCTTTCACTGTGAATTTGTCAGAAACATAATTTCACATGACATCTCATATTTTGTGACAGCTGAGCTCAAAATGTTTTTGATCAATTCTTACAAACTCAGTAAAATTTGGAAGATAAGAAAGTAACTTAGGAAGCGTTTGCCAGTTTTTGTTTATTTTATTTCTTTTTATGACTTTTGAAGCTCCAAAAATAAAGTACTTGTCCGAGCCTGCACAAAAACCTTTTGAATGCTCATGAAATATTTTTTTCATGTTTAATGAAACACAAAGAATTAACTTCCTAAGTTGAAGACTTATGGTACAATCAAGCAAATTTTCAAGCTTGCATCTGTTATATATTTGCAGAAATCATGCCGCAAAGAGTAAACTCCTCCCAAAAGCACCACTTATGTTTGACCATAATAACTTACATCCTTTCTGTTCACGCAAGAAAAAAACTACCCATCGGCACAAAACTTCAGTGCATTTAAAATGGAACTCCTCAGCAGATGCCATGATAGCTCTGCTACCTTAAATAGATATTGAAAATTATGTCACAAACATGTGCTTATCACCCTCCAGCAGTTAGTGATAAAAATGATAAGTGATGTATCCAAATAAGTTTTATGTAGTTTACATGCAGAGATCATGAATCCTCTAATGTGTTTGAATATAGACCCAAACAGATATTAATTTGCATTTGTTGTTGAAGTTATTCGTGGAAATATCACAGTGTACAAACTAGTAGAATTATTGATCTTTGCTTTGCATGGAGTATACAAACTGCATGTATCATCTGTATCATTTATTTTTGGTAATGGTTTCCAAGATCATGAAAATATCAAAGTGTACATACAGCGCTCCCGGGATGGGTCTATTATTACTTAATGACTTCAGTTTATATCTCAATTATTCGCAAATAAATGAAGCTGTTCATCTTTGGCCTGCATTGAATTGAATTCCACACATTGGGCTTTCACACAGATGTACTCACTACATGTACCGGCCATAAATCTGGTAAGAAGTAAAAGTCTAAGTGTACAAAGATTACATATGGCATGCATTGATATCAATGTTTCTCATGAAAAAATATGTATCAGTCAAACATTTTGTGTCACATGTACTCCATGGACTACATTCGCATTCAATCACTTCTAGACTCCATACCACAAATTGTATAGACAATGTATCAGTAAAATCTTTCAGGCCACAAATGAAACTTAGGTACACCAACTAGAACTACCATGATTTCACATCACGAAAATACGTACATGTGCGTGTAAAACAAATATGCGTCCCATATACAGTAGTTCTGCATCCAGTTGAGTCCATGTTGTCAAAAATAAAAGTTACACGTAAACTACATGTACCGTGATTTCACTTTATGTTTCTCATGTAAATACGAGTCAAATATTTTGTGTAAACCAAAAGTGGTCCCATATAGCAGGTGGCGTTTAATTTCAGGTAAATTTACAAAAGAATTAGACTTGCACTGTCAGAAATATGGTCTCAAAAGCCAAGTGGTCTCTCATAATAATGGTCTGAAATAATGGATACTAATTTAATCAGTAGTAATCAAGAATGTTTGATCAGCGCTGGAAATGCTGCAATTTTTTTTTTTGATTCCAATTTGGATAGCAACATTAATTTGAAGGATGCAAACACAAATTTTATGATCCAGACGCATAATCAGATCTGGGAATAGGGAGATGGAACCCTCCCTGTTGGAGACAGTCTTCTCGCGTTGGTACTCGCAGAGAGAAAAACCGTGTGCAACCCAATCCCACTTATTAATCAATGAACATGACCTGCCATCCAGCCAAGTGCCAACACAATCGGCTGAGATGACTGACATAACCCAGTAAGGCTGAACAAGCTTAACCCTAATTGATGACATCAGAATACAATGTAACGTTTAGATGCTCCCTTTCTTCTTATTACTGCTGTAATTAACTTCCATGGAAACCACATGGAAACAAACAGCAACTCTATGATTTACTCATATTGAAGTTCTACATGTTGTAGAACTTTAATTATGATCATGGTTGAAAAAAATATAATAGATGTAGTGAAAGAGTGATGATAGACATATATCGTTACTCATCAAGTACATCTTGAACTCTGAGAAGGAATTTACATAGGCGCATTGTAAAGTTTCTTCTTGCATGCATAGAGGTAGTGATGCATGCAGGTTGCTGAGAGACAGAGCTACATACCACTTGGGGGAGGGGAACAGTATTTTCGTACCAGCACACTAAGGTAATGTTTTTTCGCATACCAGCGAACTGGAGGCCGTCTTTTTTCTGTATTTCTGATCATCACATTTGTTCCCACTGGCCATTGGTTTAGAATTTTCTTATTTTCAGTACTCTGTTATGGCAAAGTTATTTCCTGTTCCAGTCTACAGGGACATTCTTCCTCCCTCCTCCCTTCCCCTATGTACTGTCTATCCAGTATATCGCATTCCTTCTTGTAATTGTCTACTACAAGTTGGGCTATTGTGTAAACCACTGTTAATTGCATGGAGGTGTAAATGGTAAATTAGGTCATTGGTTCTGTTGCCCATTTGTTCTGTTGACACAGCTGATTAAAAGCTGTCTCAACCTAGCGTTGGAGAAGGGGAGCAAGACAGCTAGGAGCGGTTGCTTAATTGTGCACTGTCAACTGAAATGAAAACCATGTGGCCTGGAGTGTGGACATCATAGAGACATACTGAAACAATATACATATAATCAACATAAAATCATCTTTACTACTCATTTGGTATAACTTTTAATTTATATACCATTTATCGTAATATAAGCTGCCCCCTCCAGATAAATAAAAATGGTAACATACTTCGCTGACCTTCATTTAACAGTGTATACACTTAAATGGTAAATCTTCAACAATATAAGCTATCCAGTCAGCTTCTTCTGTCACACCAGCACAGTGCCTGTGATACCAAACTTTACAATGGCTGCATTCAATCCACTGTTCGTCTGCAATGTACTGGGCCTCACATAGTCCACAATGATCTGAATCAGCTATTGCCTGGGTAGATTCTTCATCAAGTTTTTGTCTCTTAGAAACTGTTGAAGTTCCCTTCTGTTGTCCAGATATTGACCTACTTGCACTCACAACAGTGCCTTTAGGTTGACAAACTAACAGTCCTGGTCTTGGAATCCTGTCACTTGAGGCAATGATAGGCATAAGTCTGTCAAATAGCTTCTGTCTTTTGTCATTGTGCAGAAAATCAATATTGAATGCTTTGCACAGCAACTTCAAATTTTCTCTTGTTAATTCCTTTGGCAACAGACCGTTTTGACTGGCATACAACTTCAAACGATCAAACAAATCAGGGTTTATCACAATGTTTTTCAGTGGTTCACTTTCCGCTGCAACTTTGGTTTCTGAACTTTTTGGTTTTGGTTTGTTAACTTCAGTTCTCAAGGCCTTCTTCTTCTCAGCTGCAAATATGTCTAAAACATCCTTTCGAAATTCATTCACCATAACTTTTGAGAATAAACTAATAATGTCTGAAAATAAGTCCATAATGAAACAGTGAACCTCTTCTTCAGTAAATGACTTGCTGGGGAGGATAACTTTCTTTTGAGATATATTCAGCCACATTTCGGATAAAACACTGTCATTACGAAGACTGTTCACGAGGAACTCTTGCATGTTTTCTTCAGCCATATTCAGGTTACTGACAGTTTGCAGACTGAGTGTCTTCCCACACAGGGATGTAAAGGAAGACGATGCTACATCAGAAATGTGTGTCAAACTGCCTCTTACATTCTGTTTCCTGTTGGTTTCTTGCAGGCTTTCAGTATCAGCAGACTCCATGGATATTTGATGGAAGGACCTGAACAAGCTGGACAACAGGAAAACTTTGGCCTGTGCAGCATGCAATCGTTCTCTTTGAATGGCATCCTGACTCTGGAAGAGGCTCCTTGAAACACTGTTGTACTTGTACATTATTTTTGCCACACATTATCCCCAACATATGGGACTTTTCCTCTCCTTCCAGCAGTCAAATCAGAGGTTGGCTGGTGCCTGGGAGCTAGAAGCATAAAAATAACTATACCCCATTAGGACCCCAGAGGGCAGCATTATACGGGGTGTTATTTTCATTGAAAGTAGTCAGTTGCATAATTTATTAGTAGGAAGTATTTTTGCTGAATGCAATTGTACAAATGAACAACATCAAGATATGTCAACTGGCATATTGTTGACAGGTATATTGCAAGTAAATTAGTCATCATTATTTTGCCTATACTCTTACCTCTTAGGACTGTAACTGTAACAGGACCAATTTTCACCATCTTGTACATATATAACAGAAATCTATATGCTTATATTTATTGTCACAATGACGCACTAAAAATGTTTTGAACATTACAATTGAAATCTTAGTCCTTGAATGACACAGTAATTTCAACTAAGAGCTGACCACACAAACTTACAAATCACCTTAAATTGGGTTAATAGCAATTCAGAGTAACCATGAAAATTTATGTTACTGAGATGCTCAAGTTTTGACAAACTGTAAAAGTTAGGCTAGCATTCGTATTATTGTTTCTGATAACCCATCCTAGTGTCATTTAAACATTCAGGATAAAATATTTACCATATATGGCTTCAAAACACATTAAAAATTAAAATTTCTCTCTCATATGACTTTCATATAAGGTTGAGACATGTTTTGTATGTTTGTTTTCTTTTTTTTTTTTTTTGTGACAGTATTGAAGTTCTGAGCAGGGCTCATCAGATTTTCCTCAGAGCTACATGTACATGTATTGTCCTCCTTTCAAATTCCACTTGCCCCTTTTTCCAGTTCACTTGTCAGCCCAAATAAACTATATACAGTGCACACATGTATTATTAAAACAGATGTCTAGGTTGCCAAGAAGACAAGTAATTCAAAAAAAATTACTTGTCCATATTTGGATTCAACTTGTTCCGGGCATGCAACATGCAAATTGGTGAGCTCTGTTCTGTGTGAATACATGATACTTGGTCAAAGAGGTCATATGCTTACCAAACTTTGCTTCCAAATATTTGCTGCTTTCACTTGTACAGGTTGATGTTTTGCACTCTAACATCCATTCCCGAAGGAAAACAAACTTCCTATAACAAATGCGCCTTTGATGCTTCTGTAAATTTGAAGAGTTTACCAAAAATTGGAACTGTATCTCATATCTTTGGCTGGTCTGATGTGTATTAATTTTAGTATACATCTGAGTCAACTCTTTTTGTGTAAAGGTTGCGTCTGTAGGGTCCTTAATGGATTCTTCAATTGCGTTGTACTGTTAGTTCAAAAATGTTTTTACATGGGGTAGTTTGTCTTTCAGGTCTGACACAAATTGTTGGCATCCTTATGAAAATCTGTTATGGCAGGAATGTACTCAATTTTGTCCCACATTTTCTCAATTGGTAATGTCTCTGGTAAAACGCAATCAACTTCAAGGTTTATATCCTGGTGTAAATTCTCTAGCATCTCATCGATCATCCTCATAGTGTTCTCTTCAAAATCTTCAAAATTTTCATCGTCAGATTCTGCCTCATAATTGTCATCACTGGGCTGTTTTCCTGGAATGATTTGATGTAGTATTTGTCCCCGACAACAAGACAAGTCAGTGATGGTAGGCATGGGTGGTTTGGTATAGAATGACTCTACATCTGGCAGTTGAGGTACACAATCAGACTGTGAGAAATTCATTATACGCAAGCCTTTTTTCTGTGTAACTCGGCCAACAGCGACACCAAATTGCCCCGGTCTATTAATTTGGTGGCAGTCAATACAAACTCTGTTTAGAGACATGCCCTGTGCCTTGCGTATGGTAATTCCAAATGCCAGTTTTAGTGGTATTTGATTCCGTGTACACAAGTTCCTATTTTGACCAGGATCAAATTCTGAAAAGTAAAAAAACAATAGGTTCAAAATATTAAAACAATACCCATGAAATGTAACTAGAGCTCTCTGATTGCAAGCAATCGATGAAATACCCCCAGTGCCAACAAGGACCTATACTTCTCTTATAGCATCAAAGACCAATTTGCACTCGGAGATATTTATTGTATATTGAATTCCTGCCTTCATGCTCATCTACCTGTCATGACTAGTAATTGTGCCAAGTTAGAAAGCATAAGGTCCAGTGGTATAGGAGAAGCTATGCACACAAGATTGCATTTGAATAAATGTGCTGTGTCTTGAACAATAATTACTTTGCACTCTGAGATATCTAATGTATCTGAAATTCTTGTCTTTATGTACATCTACCTACCATGCCCATTAACTGTACAAAGTTTGAAAGAAATTGGTGCAATGGTGTAGGAGGAGTTGTACACACAAAAATGAGTCAACAGATGGATCAACGGAGGTACCGGTAATCAAAATACATGTATATAAGTCACACTATCTAAACATTTTAGCAGCAGATTTTTGTCTTATGTTGCTTCTGTATCATGTTTCCTTCAAAATCTTTTCAGACATTTTTGAAATATCATACTAAGTATACATGTGGCCAATTTTTCATGTTGAAGAAGGGCATGATAACAATATTTGTATATTTAATATTTAAGAGGACTCAATCTATTTTACCTTCTTTAAATATCCATTTCAAATCATTTAAACCAAGCATAATTAATCCCATTCACTCTTAAGAGCAAATTTTGTACCAGTCATTAGCACATGTATAATTTTATAAATGTTCAGGGTTTAAAACTTTAATTATTACCTGAGAAAGGCATCTTCGTCAGTTTTATTGTCTGATCTGTTCTTCTGAAGTACACAATAGGGCCATCTTCAGTCAAGTCCACCATTGTTCCAGCTGATCCATTCACCAATGTGTCAGAAATATTACTCAGGAGAATCACAGGGCAGTTGTGACGCTTTAGAACCAGTTTTTACGCACATTTAACTTTTTCAATGCACGAGCATCCCCGTTGTCCTCTGACATGTAGACTTTAAATTCTCCAGGATGCTGAAATAAAATCGATAATTATGTAGAACTGTATGGGATATATATATATATATATATATATATATATATATATATATATATATATTGCTTACCCCAAAATAACACATGGTAATGCATGTCCTGGCAGTTTACAAGTCCTGTTTACTGGGATAAGTAAAATTCCAACCATTGAAAGTGAAAATAAAAAAGCACCTGTCCAGTGGAAAATCTTACATAGCATCTTGGTTTTACAGAGAAAGTTTAATGTACAAGTAAGATATAAAAGGGGGGTGACTGGAATTTAAAAGGCAAATTGTCGTGTGAACAGTAGCATAAAAATTGCAATGCCCTGTAATGCCAGTTTTATTTATTGATTTATTCATTCATTTATTCGTCTATTATATTTACCTGTATGAGGCAATCCATGTTGAATATGTCTACCTGCAAGTTTGTTGCAAATAGATACATGGTGCGTTTTGCTGATGGTGGCAGTGGTCTCTGCATTCTGGATATCAGTGCCACTGTGCTGGCATCAGGATATCCTCTAGCCAACTGACTGATTGCCTGCAAGCATATGCCCATTAAATACAAACTGAAATACTCATCAAATGGTACCTGCTATTTAAAACCACCTTATGTGCCAGCCTACTGTGGTCACATGTATGTTTTGCAGAAATTCGGTCTTTACTACATGTACAGGTAGAGTTACAAAGAATACGGACTACAATGTCTTTAGAAATATGGTCACAAAAGCCCGGTGGTCTCTCAATGCAGTGTTCTTAAGGGCTTTTCCAGATAGTCTTGGGGGGGGGGGGGCATTTTTTTCACACCTCCATCCCCAGGACAGATATAACTATGTGAACCCCCAACCCCTAGGACACAGATATCTATTTGAACCCTCACCCTCAGGACATATTTTGTTTTGTGAACCCCACACCCAGTTTAAATCTTCTGATCTGAGATGCCCTTTTGACCCTGAATTATATAATCCTTGGTGTAAAATATGAATCAAAACTTCCAGGAATAAACAATCTGTGTCCTGGGCTACAATATGAACTCTGTTTTCAATATTTTCATTTTATTAAATCGATCTCAGTTTAATCCAGTACTTTATCTTTTAAGGTGGATCACAATCTGGGTCAAATTATTACTAGCCATAATCCTGAAATGTTAATCATATGCTTTGTACAATAGCCATAAAACAGATTAGTTCACACTAAAATTGTTCATGCAACACATGGTTGAAAATTTGGGATCAAAACAAGCTGATTTTAATTTTGATCCTAAATTTCTTATCAGATTAAAATTCTTTGTGAATATGGCCACTGGATGTATGTGCATGGCAGGCACCCTCCACC
Organism: Hermodice carunculata; assembly: GCA_964020975.1. NCBI lineage: Eukaryota > Metazoa > Annelida > Polychaeta > Eunicida > Amphinomidae > Hermodice > Hermodice carunculata. The sequence goes on along the minus strand of OZ026628.1, from coordinate 55,076,957 downwards.
CTGGACCTGAAAAAAAGTCTCATTCCCTAGTCTACCAGACATAAAAATTAATGCATACCCCACCCCCAGGACATGGAAGTTGAAAAATATTGATAATTAATACTAAAAACATATTTGCCATACAATGAATAGAATTATAATATGAAAGGAAAATAACATCTTAGACTATACTGACACACACTCACAATCCATTCGTTGGGCAAAACTTAATTACCTTTATCAGATCAGGCTCCTCTTGTCTCACTATGTCACCTAAGATCACTTTATGTGGGAATGACGTATCCCATATAGCACTATGAAATGGAAACAGGCCACTGTCTTGGTAAAGAGCATTTGGAGTGGGTGGCAGCTGGTAAAAATCTCCACATAAGATAATCTGGATACCACCAAACGGATTGTCATTTCTGCGGATATGGCGACACACTACCTCTAGTAAAGTCAGTAGTTTTGCAGATAGCATGCTTGTTTCATCAATGATAAGCACATCAACCTTCAATATCCTTTCCTTTGCCTTATTGTACCTTTCCTCAGTCTCAATCAGATGACAAAGTCGGTGTTCTGGGTAACGTCCGTCATCGATGCCTGACCACCTAAATAAAAACAAATTATATAAAATATTCAGTTTTTAGGGGCCTCTCATTATGGGGGGGGGGGGATACTTGGAAAGGAAGCAACATGAGTTTTGTGACCCCACCCCACCTTTATAATGTAGATAAAATTGTAGCCTCCCCCCTCCCCCCATTAAGCATGGAAGTTCAGAAACTCATGCTTTTTGGATACATTGTATCACATCATAGCTACAGGCAAACCAGAGGCCCTGTCAGATTGAGACACTCTTTAGAAGCTATACTTGGGTGTTTTTGGCCTGTTTTTATTCATATACAAGTGGGTGATACGGGCCCAGATTGTGTTCAATGCAAAATAATTTGTCATATTGACATACAATTATATACATCATTATCATTATTAATTATGTAAAATGTAAAGTCAGATTAAATTATGTAACAATTTTTTTTTTTCAATTCTGAAAAAAAAGTTTAATCACAGAATTTCCACTCTTGCTGATGGGCAGTCTATTCTGGGCTACAATGCAGCCCCCTTGGTTGTGAAAGTTGCACATGCCAATAGGGACTTGCCTGCTTAGACAGACCTTCAAGTACCCTGGAGGGTGAGATGACTGTGGAGTGGCATCTGGGCCAGCAAAACCAGTGGCCCACTCAGTGAGCTAAGCAGGCAAATAGGGTCAGACTACCCTGTACTAAACAGCTGTATGCTCCCTTGTGGTCTATTTCAACAACAACTTTTTTAGCAAATAAACTTAGTGCTTACAGTTACACTCTGAGACCATGTCTTGGTCTCAGTTACACTTTACAGTATTTACAGTGCCAGAGGTCATATTCTCTCTCTCTCTCTTTCTAAACTTTTCTTTCCTTTTCAAACACTGACTGTTGATGGAAGTGGGCCTTTGCTGATGATTAGTATATCCTGTGCTACAGTGCAGCCCCTTGGTTGTGAATACAGTGGTCCCCCTCTTATAAGACCACCCCAAATGCAGCCAAAAAGTGGCCTGATAACAGGGGTGGCCTCTCTTGAGGGGGAGCATATAATTGAAATACCATCCCCTCTGCACAAGCATGAGCACTGGCCTTTCAAGAGGGGTGGCCTCTGTTGAGAGGTTCCTTAAGAGGGGGACCACTGTAAAGGACACACCTCAGGGACAGGCAACCCTGTACCACACAGCTGTGTGCTCTCTGGGAGAGGGGAGGGCTCTTCATTCAACCAGAGCCTGTTAGCAAACAAACTTGGTGATTATAGTAGTTACATCTATCCCAAGTAGTCTCTTTGATATCCACCTCTGACACCAGTGATGTTGATTGGGCAAGAAGCTGGCATGTTTATGTTTACTTTAATGTGCTTGTGCTGGCACCCAGCCAAATTTGGCAGTACTACTTAGCCTCCTAGTTTGCATGTATACGGGAAAGCAAGGGAGTGGGGGTGAGTGAATGGGGGGGGGGGGGTGCAAAATTACAGAAAAGCCACTAACTTAAACATATTTTACCTGAAATGTTATCAAAATTACCTGGAACCTTTGTACCCCCTCTCTTTTTCATCAAACTTGAGCTGTTCTGACAAAATTGAGGTGAATCTTTTTGTTCTGGATAAGGCAAATGACCTGAACTCAGGTAAAATCCTAAAAAGTGGTATCTCTGATGTATGACAATTGAGCTATCAATGACTCCTTAATACTACTACTATATTCCTTCCCTTTTCAGTCAATAACACTACTGGTACTACTGCGACTGTATTTCATTTTTGGTCTTACCTGTGTATGGTCATGGCCTCCATGGATCCAAAATGGGTGCATGCCATCCCAGTTGTAGCACACAGAGAAACGTTTTTTCCTGCATCCGACAAAATCTGGTAGATTTTTTTTCACTGTGAATGTCTTACCAGTTCCTGCCTGGCCACATATTATCAAATTGTGTGACTCTATGGACAGTCGCACAGCCACCTCTTGCAACTTATTCAGAGACATTATTGTAAACAAACCCACGTGTGGTTTCTCTGTGAAAAGGACGCGAGATGGCGCATCGGTTCATGGCGATAACGCGAGCCAATCAGAGGCCTCTCTGCGTCGAGTGCGGAACTCGTACAAGCGATAGCGCCTTGTGTTTCAAAATATTGCATTTTGCGAAATAAATCGATGTCAAACGGATTATATATTGACTGGAAGTGTAGAAAAAGTTGATGGGGGATCAGTGAACATCGTGTGGATTAATCGGTAAAAAGGTATATGCAAGTAACCGGGTGCGCAACAGTCAATCTGAACCCAGAAGTGTCCCCAGTGGATTTCGTTATTGATTGGCGAGCAGCGTTTACGCCAAAAAGAGGCAGCAAGCAACAAGACCACACTTCGAGGACTGGATTTTATGTTATAGAATGATAAAATAATATGTTTGCTTCGCAGTGATACCTTTATTTTTGTCATATGTCCAATAATTTTCTAACAGAACACGATTTTCGAAGATAAGTCTTGTTGTCCATTTTCGGAAGAACGGAACCTTTCTGGCGGGGGGTTAGATTCGAGAGGGTAGCCGACTTATTCGCAGTTATTGATAGTAATACGAGCACCTGTGGCCATACTCACCATAGAGAGTTTGTTGCATGCAGAGCATCCACATGTACATACAGATTGTACAAAATAGTCTTATGCGTATTAATTATATAGATATGATAACAGACGAGACAAGTAACAATATGGCAAATTGTCAATGAAACCGATAACATGTATGATAAATGTGAAACACAATATAAAAGCCAAAGCAGCACCAAGGTGCACGAGTTTTAATAATATATATATAACAGGTAGGGGCACAAATCACACAAAGATCAGCAAGATTTGGTTTGCCACCGTCACGTGTATGCAGCGTATACAATGTAGACCATGTTTGTAAATAATGTTTCTTTATGGTAAGGAGTAAATGAATACAAATTGCACAAATTGTTCAGCAACTTAAAATTGAATTGTAGCAACACATGTGTACGCAATATACATTTCACCTCTATATACAATAACATCCGTTGAGTGTTATTGTACATGTTGCATATGCAACTTCATATACACTGAAATTGACCTGTTCTTGATGGCCCATCATTCAAGGGTTAGAGCAGTGTCAAGGTCAAGATCCAATAAGTCCTTGGTTATTTCTTTCTTTGTTGTGCGTGGATATACTGGGTTTTGACCTTGGACTTCCAATTGAACGAAAGGCCAGGTTTTGAGACATTTCACCCTTGATTTCTTTTTCAGCTCTGCAGAGAGATCCCGTCTGTAACCCATTATTTCATTTTTCAGCTTTCTTGTAACTGGGGGTATATCAGGGGACAGCGAAATTTTGTCAGGGTGATTCTGAAGATGCTTGGCACCTGACAGCCACTCGTTTCTTTTGTCGAGATCAACAAAACTGATTATTATTCCCGCACCTTGTTGTCTGTTTAAGCGATGGCAGGCAGTCATTTGAGTTGATTCGGCGTTGCGTACCTTTAAATAATCTCTGGCCAGATCGATACAACATTTTCTGGTGTCATTTTGATTTTCATCAGCCGTGCCCTTCAAACCTTGTATAATGAGTGACCACAATCTTTTGTGCACATCATTTTCGAGCATTTTCACTGTCAGGGCTGAGGTGAGATGCTGCATTTTATTTGACAGTTTGGGTAGGAGGTCTTTAATGACTGACTCAACATGATCACTACAGTGTTGGAGACTCTTTTCAAATGTTTTAAACTCAGCATTAAGAGTGTCTATCCGGGTCACGAAAGAGTCAAACTTTGTTGTAAGGTCAGCAATCTCTTCCCTGACTACTGTGCGGATCTCATCATTTACTACTGTGCGGATCTCTTCCCTAACCTCTGTGCGGATAGCTGCTATGATACTGGGATCAAGTAACTTTGGTTCTGGATCTACAGAACCTTTCCGTGAACTGCGCTCAGGCGACATGCTCTATCATTCACATTCTTTTTCCACAAGTAAACATTAAGTGACCTCTCCTGGGTACACATCACAGTTCAAACAGCTGACATGACCATTGTATTGCATACAAAAGTAATTGTTCTCTGCTCCATCTCAGTGCACGAGTGTTGAAAGAATAGCTCTATAAATGCCCTAGTTTTGCCTATAGCGGATTGCTATTCCAGAGGAAAAACCTCGAAAAAAGCAAAAAGTTCACTTGTTTTTTGAAATCGCATTAAACCAATAGTGCCTCTGTATATTCACAACTGTACTTGCCCAATTTCATCTTCCGATCTTCTGGAAAAAGCTGGTTTACAAAGTACGATTAGGCAAGCATGCTGTATGGCCTGTATGAACCACATGATCTCCTCAAGATAATGTATATGACTGATGATCTCTATGTGTTGCCAGAAAAGCCGTCAACTAAAAGAGAGTCCAGTCATCTTAAACAACATGTTTATACTCAGCACATCTAAATTGGTCGCTTGAGGGGTGATATCTGCTGCTCAGCGCGTTGATATATTCAATAAAAGAATCAACAGCTGGGTCTGTATGCCTGTGTAGACATTGTACAGATGCAATCTCTGGTGTCGCTGAGCTTCCTGACCTGTGATGAAGGTGTGGTAGTGTTCCTGACATACCTATGTTAATTTTCAGCTCAGCTTAATATCCTGTAAACTGTGTAACGTATCTGTACACATATATATAGTTACACACAGAGATGACGGTACCCCTGTTCTGGCTTTACAGGTATGGTGAAGAGGTTGAGGAGATATTTGGTCCGTCATGTAGCCAGATTTGTCCACACTTGTGTCGCCATGGTCTGAAAATTGAGATAGAATCGTGTTGTCTATACTTCGTTCTAGCCTTTCTGTCATCATGGTCTTCACAGTGTCAGTTGATTTTCTGAAAGGCTCTTTCACTTGATCTATTTTTTCTGTCTTCTCTGGAGGGCTTACTGGTAAATTTGGCATTGATACGGGTTTTTGTCCTATACTATCATTGAAACCCGTAATCCAATTGTATGCCTGTTTTGAACCATCCTTTTGATCTGTAGTCCTTTTTGTTACTTTTGTGGCTGTAAAACTTTTCTTTTTCTTTTTGTCTTGCCTTTCTTTAATGTTATGTGTCTTGTTGCCTGGTAACTTAACTTGCGATGATATATCATGCCAGGGGCTACTCGGTTGATTGTGTGACTTAATGCCTTCAACTCTTGTGGCACTGATGTTGCTTCAATGTGGGTGTTTTCTCCTGGCTCCTCTTCACTTTGCTTTGATCCTCATTCATGATCACTTGAATTCCTGATTTGCACAGGTGAAGGAGACCATCTTTCTGCATATCAATTTGAGTACTGCACGATAAACTTGTGGATGTTTGGGTACCTTGAGACCTACATGTTGCTGTACTCATTTGACTTGTGCATGAAATTTCTGAAGGCTTTGCGGCTTGTAAAAGCTCATTGAATTCTTCCAAGTTTCCATTTCTGTTAATATTATCTTGCGATATTTCTGGAAACCCTTTTCCCTTTTTCCACATTTTGATTAAAGTTGCCCAAAGAAAGTCTTCAATCTGATCCAGGCAGCAGTGGGCCATGTTTTCTATTGTTTGCATAGTAAGCTGGCCTTTCATCTCTAAGTAGCTTCCTGTGTGGTGCTCATGAAGAATGTCCTTGCACTGTTAAAGAAGGGCATGCATTTCAGAATTCTATGAGGACAAAGGGGTGTAGCTTATTTCAAACCAGTTGTCTTGTATTTTTGGAAGTGTTTTTTTCTTCATAGTGGCCAAATAGACATTTTAGAATTTCCATTGGTAAATACTGGTTATGTGTAGGCTTGTCCAAAGAAATTAAGCCTTTTTCTTTATAGCTCTTGAAACATATGGCAATATTCCAGCAGTGTTCTTGTTTGGAAATCCAGCCCTTTTCATATTGCATGGACAGGTCTTCAAAAAAAAACTCGTTCTCCATCTTGGAAAGACACTCCCTAGTCAACTTTCTGACTTCCTGTTCCCTTCCTTGGACAACTTGGTTCGCTTGTGAGTGTGAAAGGAAAGGAATACATGTCCTTATTTCTTCACTAGAGGCATGATTGATGTACAATACATACGCCATACTGTAGGTTGAAAGTAATTCTGATAAAATTTGTTCCAAGTTATAGGCAATTAATCTGTATTTTCAACCTGTAACATTTTGAAGAATGAAAACCTTGTGGGTTGAAGCATGAGTGATTCATGCACTGTATGTAATATGCATAACCAAGTCAGAAAAGCCGTCTTGGCTTATACATATCAATATAGGCAGCATGAACAGTTGAACGTTTCCATTGCAAATGTCTCATATTGAAAATATTCAAACTTCTCCCCTTTCTTCATATTTTCTTGCTGTGTCTCGTCAAATAGAATTTGAAGACTGCATTCACCAAAACTTTCCTGAAACTTTATGCCCCAAATTAGGGAAAACCACAAACACAGATAGTAGTCATTGAATCAGAGAAGCCAACCCAAACACTGTTTTGTGACCTTCAAAAACAAATATGATCAGGAGAACACCGACCTTCAATATGTAGACTGATTTAAACTGTCTGTAACTGCCAGGCACATGCTTTACACAATGGTCATCCAGTCAGAATGGTAAAAAAGGCATGACCATGGATCCGTTTCTGTTTCCTGACACCGGTGTTGTGCTTGTGTTCTACATGTTCCATACACCAGCCTGGCAGAGACTGAATACAGAACCTTATGTGTTCAGTCCACCGTGATGGCAGTGAGACAAAAATTGGAGTCTTCCAGGCATGTACGTCTGTAGGTACTTGCCAAGCAACACATGTATACATTGAGACCATAACTGTACTGAGGATGGACATCAATTTAGCACACGAGGTACACAATCTTTAAAACACCATTGCAGTTATATGAGAACTTGAGTGAGGTGACTTACATAATGATGAGTGTGAATTGCAATATACGATTAGCAATGCTATGTGGGAAAAGAGACATATAGAACTTAATCAGCTGGACAGGAGATATTTGAATAGCCCCGGTAACAAGTTGCAATGTGTGTTGAATGAATAAATAAAATTAGTACTATCATAACAGCGTACTTCAATGTGAATCATAGAAGATAACATAAAGTCACTCAGTGAGTAACAGGCTAACATGTACACAGAAAACACAGAACACAAGTCCAGTTAATGTATAACGGGAGGGGGCTTCAGTTGAATGGCACAGAGAGCCTTTGAATTTAACTTGTGTGCAGGTACCCAAAATGCATTCTGAGAAGGCTGCCCACTAAGATCAACTAAATACGATATCGTACCATTGTTTTGCTTTTGCCCTAACCTTTCTTTATTTTGTGATATCCTGAAGAATATGATCCTGCAGTTTCAAAGCCTAGTGAAAAACTGATAGGATCAACAGAATGTCCATACCTTACTGGTGGTTTGATTTGCCGTTCAGGTCATGAGAGAGGAGATGGGGCAGCATGTTGAGTATTAGGGGGCATGTTGACCTGTTGTTTTGATTGCTTGGTTGACTGTCAAGGTACAAATGCTGGTAGCCCAGGATTAAGGGTAGAGGAGGCCTGGTCATGGAACCGGATCTGACTTTGTGACAACTTTGTGCATGAAATATGGGGCTGGATTTGGGGCACGAACATAAGCCATATTTAGCCGATTAATGTGAAATGTGAACAGCATGCTTCTATCTCTGCCTTGTTGTCGGATCTGACAATATGACTATGAGGAGACTCTACTTCTGCAACAATATAGGGACCATCAGCTAAGAACTGTAACTTTCCACCCTTACCAGTAGGCTGTTTGTTTAACCAAACATAATCCCCTGGTTCTAGAGATAAAGGGTTAGCTGATTTATTTACTTTATCTTCCATCTTATGGTGGGGTCTGGTGGTATTATCTGTGACCTGTTCCCTAATAATTTCAAGCTTCCTGGCCTGAGTCTTGATGAAAGCATGGGTGGTGACTAGCAGTGTCTTAAAAGGAGCGTTAGCTAAATGAGAAGACAAAGGAAAGGTGGGACGCTGACCAAAGATAACCTCGTGAGGGCTATAGCCTGTACTGGTGTTGAAACTGTTGTTGGGGTCAACTAATGAATATTTCTTGACGCAATATTTCTAATTAGAGCACTATGTACTAGTATTTATATGTGTTGCTCACTGGCATATACATATCATAGGTCGTTATTGATACTCTCGTTTGTTCAAGGACTTCATGACAACTATGTTTCGTGCTTAAACACTATGTTACTAAAACACTAATGTTTAAAAGTAAGTGTCTGTTGTACACATCACGTTTGTCTTCTGCGTATACACCAGATCCTACAATGTGATCCATATATGCTGTGCTGAATTTTAATTAATTACTTTTATATTGTGTGTGTAAACTGATTTGTTAACCCTAGACATATTGCAGTCATGACATTTTGATGAACTGTACCACCGTACAGGCGGTTTGGACTGAGACCAAGACTGTGATCAGACCCGTGCTTTCTAACCTCTGGTGATCTTGATTTCTATGTCATAGTTGCTTGGATATATTTAGACTTAGGATCCCAAGTAAGAAGGTTATGATAATCTTATTTCCAATTCTATACCAGACTTAAAAAAAGAATTACATGGATTATGATCTTATGTAATTGTTTTAAACTGCCGGTGGATGTTATGGTTATGATTGAGTATCATGATGTGGAAATAAGGATCGTTTCTGTGTATTGATTTTATTTGAGTTGGTTTGATTATGTATTTGTATTTCACCTGTATGTTTGTCTGTGCTCCTTCTTCCAGCAATCTAGAGTTACATGTAGGTTCTTTTGATTCTTGAGGTATTTTCTGTCTGTGTAATTAAAATCACCAACCTAACAATGTATACGAGTACAAGATAGCTTTGAAGCCACAAGCATTCCTTAGTTTCAGTCATCAGTGAGATAGCGTACGTTTGATTTCGTCATTGAGGAATATAATTTTGTTATTCTAAGCACTTCAGTTTTATCCATCAGTCAAGCCAGTACGATAGTGACCATTTGATATTGTTACTCTACAGTCTTGATCCAGTGGCTGTTTAAATTAAGAAATCCTTTGAAGATCAGAACAGCAACCATATGGTAAATGAGTCCACTACTGGACCAAGTGTCAATCTCTGTCTCATCTACTTAAAAATGCACACTTTATGTTGTTTTAGACTTCATCTTGGGCATATTATCCCGCCTTGATAAGTTGATCATTAATTTCACTTGTAAAAGAAGTATTCTGATTGGATAAAAGTTAAGGGTTGGAGTAAGTGTTTTTAGTTACAATCTGAGGATCTGAAAGTTTCAGGGACTTGAGCCACGGATAACATGTACATGGTGTAGAATATTGGATAGGACTGTACAAGGGAAAAGGGCACAGAGGCTGACGGAGCTGGAATAAAACATCAACTTTATGCTGGACTCATTCTTTTTCACACCTAATTCCCCAACGGCGCAAGGTGCATAACAGCATGAAGGCAAAATCTTGGTTCCCACTACTGTTTTACAAGTACCATAAGTGCAGAATAAGTCAAACATTTTTGAGCGATGGTCATGACATCTGTGTTAGCAATAGGAATGGCAACAACATATTTGGAAAACATGTCAATTGCTGCAAAAATATACATGTGTATTTTGTTTTGGACTCTGTGGAAATAGTCCTTAAATATCTATCTGCCATACCTTGAAAGGACCAGAAAGAACAAGGTGAGATTTGATGCCTGCCTTAGTATGGGCTTGTGTTACTTTGCCTTTCTGGCACTGAGGAAATGATTTGACACAGTCTGTGATATACTGTACCAATTTGGGGAAAAATATTGTTCTTTGATCCTGTCAACGGTATAATGTATGCCACCGTGTCCTCCCATTGGGAGTTATGATACAGATGTAGAATTGTGCGATCAAAATTTCAGGACACCAATTGATACTGATTGAGGTTGGTTGTTAATTTTGATTTACAAATATGAGTATGCAAAAACAAATTGTCAACCAAAATGTAGTCAAGTGGCATCACTAGGATTTTGCGGGCAGCTTTTTATGACTCAGGAAGTGCACTTGTTTGAAGATAATCAATTAGTGGTCTCAAATTAGGATCACTAAGCTGAAGACCTGCTATACTTGCTGGACTAAAGTCACTTTCCTGAAAAATTTCAAAACAGGACAGCAGTGGTCTCTGAGGTTGATCTTGATCAGTCAACTTTTCCCCTTCTGTCCGATTCAATAGGAACACCATGTATAGCATTAGCAACGTCAAGGTGTTGGATGTTTTGATTTGCAGAAAATAGCATTGTAAATGGCTTAAGGAACTGTTGGTAAACTATGTGGTGTCCCTGCAATATATTTGATGAACAAGCTAGGCAAGCTCCCCATAGAAGCGTGATGGGAGCAAGGTATGATCGTTGAGGTACAGGTTTCTTGGCACTGGACACTGGCTGGGAGCATAAGGGTGTCTGTGACACATGAGGGACAGTGCCTCACACTGTTTTCTTTTAGATGGATTTACGGCATGAAACAAACTGCTGACTTACATGTACTGGGGTCAGCATCATAATCTGTGTACTGACTATGAGTATTGTGACGTGAGCCCAAATGGGGACTGTTCATTGTCAACACTGTGTGCCATATTAGCCCCCTCTATGTGAGACTCGGAATGATGTAAAAATTGTTTCAGTTTGGTTCAATTAGAACTATGTATTTGGCATTAATGCGCAGCTACATAGGGACAGAAAGTTTTGTTTTTTTTTATCTGGACTATCAGCCAGATTTTTGGGGCCAAGAAGGGTTCTCAATCTACCCAGTACATCCACCATGACGGTATCAGGTGTGGTGGCTGGTTTGTAACAGATTTCAAAGTTGAATGATTGTAGCAAAGACAGCCATCTCTCATATATGGCACCTTTTAATTTCTTTTGCAACAAGTGCTGTAAGGCATTGTGATCACAGAAAACCTTGAATTTCAGACCACTTAGATAAGGAGCACAGTCCAAAATACTCACTGTCATCACTAATAGTTCCAATTTGGTAGGGCCATGGTTTTGTTGCCACTTTTGAAGAAATTTTGAGCCAAGCCTAACTATTCTGGTTCTGTCATTCTCAATTGTACCACTTGCACATTCTGACTCGGGCAAACATATTTCAGACAGTAGCCTATGCCCTGGCTACCAGAATCAACAAGGCGGTATTCTACATCAAAACGTGGAAAGGCCAGCACTGGGGAGTTAACTAAAAATGTTTTGATCTCCAGGAAAGCTACATCTTGATCATGTCCACATTGAAACTGAACTTTTTGTGTTCAATAATTTTGTGATTGGCTTGCCTATGGTGCCGAGATTTGGAATGTACTTCCCAAATCAGTTCAATAGATCCCACTATATCTGGACTGCCTTGGTGTTAGTGCGGCAATGATGGCTTTCACTCGGTCTGGTGGGGGTGCTTTGCCCTGCTATGAAATTTCATGACCCACAAAGATACATTTGCTGCTCCCCAACTGACACTTTACTTTAACCCTGCCTGTACTAAATAAGTAAATATTTTCTGCAGATCTTCAAGATATTTAGACTAGTTAGGATACATGATGGCACAATCATCCAGATTATTAACAATTACCATAAAGGTGAGACCTTTGGAAACTTTATCCATCAATAGTTGCTAACTTTCAGGGGCTGTTTTTAACCCTTGAGGCAAACGACAAAATTGGAATGTGCCAAAACAAGTATTAAATGATGTCAGATGCTGGGGGTTTGCAGAAAGTGACATGGTGAAGAATGGGGACTTAACATGCAAAAAACTGATATAGCGATGCTCGTTTTCCCCAGAGATTCTGCAATATCTTGTAGATCTGGAATTGCACATTTCAAGTCATTATTTTGAGAATTGAGAAATCTGAAATCAAAGCAGAGTCTATACTGTGCTAGGCTAGCCTCTTTTGTGCCAGGTTTCACACTACCTGGCTGCCTGTGCTTGGTAACTAGAACAACTGAGGTTATTGGCAAGTCCTCTTTCTCACTGATAGGGGCTATTATTTCCTGTTCCAGCAAGTCATAAAGGTGGTGACACAATACCTGGAGTTTTTTCTGGTGACAGTCTATCGGGTTGCTGCTGTGTGAATTCAGGTGTAACATGAATTTGATGTTTTATCAAAGTTGTAACATTTAAACTTGGGATGTCACCTGTGACAAAAACTTGTTTGTGTTTGTACAAGAGAATGAACAAATCAGCTTTTTGATCTGATGTCGGCTCAGTGCCACTAATATCAAAGTATGCTGCAAAGTTATCTATATGGATTGATTCTTGATAGTTGAGCATCATTTAACACAGGGTGAGTATGCTCATTATTTACACACTGTGAATTTGGACCAGACTTATTCTGAAATGGAGGTATAATTTGAAATGGGCCATGTATACTCTAAAACTCAGCGAACAGGAAGTTGCATTTTAGTACAATACACTCATTGGTAGAGTTCACAACTTTGACTGGAGCTGTACAATCAACAGAGAGTGTACCCAGGGCTTTTGCTACCAACAGGTTTGATCAGGTTTGTGTGAATAATGTTCTTGCCTACTGTGCACAAAAATTGAACACCCTGAAAGGTATAATCTGGCAGTTTCAGCCAAATATCAGACTCAGAATTAGGTGAAATACTGATAACCAATCTTGTCCGACCTTTCACCTTGGTCACCTCAATTTGTTGTTGAGATATGTCAAGTTTTAACCCAATTTTCTGCATAAATGGACAAACAAGTATCAATGCATATGAAGTTTGATCAAGTGCATGAACATCAAGTATTTCTGTGGCAAATGGGAAAATTACTTTGATGCTAGTTACACCATACACATTTACCTCTTGATTGTTTGCCACAACTTTGTCAAAATTATCACCTTTTAGATGGTGGAGTTTACCCTGAGATGACAAACCTTTGATACAATTCGTATGATATGATTGGCACCTGTCACTATCACACAGTGCAGCTAATTTAACATAACGAAACTCAACTGGCATATACATGAAAGTGTGTCTTCTGCTACCTATCTCTTCTTCAAAATATGATGATGAGGCACTTGTTACAGTATTTTCAGAGTCCAGATTCCCGAGACTGGGCCCCTCAGTCTTGGGAGCACTTAGTTTCCCGGAAGGAAGATTGTTACTGTCCGGGTGGTTGCGTCTGAGTTGAAAGCCTGCATGTTGTGATGGAATGGCCATATTGTTGGCAGTGTGTACATCGGAGGTTGGGTCTGTGTCACCCTTCACTTGTCCAGTTGCAGTCAGCTTGGCGATGATGTTAGCCCTGGGTGGTCCAACAATAAGGAGACCTGGTGGTAGGATGTCCAGAGAAGACAGCGTTGACAGCACAGTCACTGAGGGCAGACGGAAGTGGAGTGGGGTTCGTCTGCATGGTGGTAGTCAGCTGTTGCACACAGCCCGAGTGTATTCAGTTGTTTCATGATCAGCATGTTGGGAAAGCAGCTGTGAGGCTGGCTGGGTCGCAGGTGCTTCAGCCACAGCACCAGAGAATGATGGCAGGTTGCCTGGCACCAATGGGGCAGCTGGCACTGGGGCTGTGAAAGGCAGTGGTCAGCTGGCTGTAGGTGGTTGGAGAGAGGGCACAGTGGTCTGGTGGCAATAACCTTAACCTTTAGCCAATTTGCTGGAAGTCAGTGTTTCATGATATGTTTTGAGGCAGTGTGTCTGCACAATAAAAAAACACCAGCTGTGGTGGTAGACTTCAATAGTTTTAGATATTATCTCTCTGTCACTCTTACTAAGGTAGTGAAAAAGTTCTGCCTCTACAATCAAGATTGGATTTTTGTGGGGTCAATTTCCACAAAATTGTCATTGAAGGCTGCCAATGTCTGACTCTGAGTCCAGTTTTTCTTGGTCACATCTGGCAAGGAATCATACTATGGTTGGGCAGGTCCACTTAGATGAAGGTGGGATGCAGCTAAGATTTTGCCTTTATCTTTGTCCTCCTTCTCTGCAAGTCGATCAAGGAGACAAAATGAATGGAATTCAGACAAAATTTGTCTGGGTTGTCCGTTTGTACCCCATTAAATTTTCTGAGCGTTACCCAGAGGTAAAACGATGTACTGACATGAAGTAAATGAGTCCATATTTCCTATTATGAAAATTATACTGTTGACAGTATAGTATAGACTCCTGCAAACTCCATCACATATATTAGTCCATCCAATTGCACACACAGATTATGAACTGCTAAAGGGACTGGTGTTTTATAGTCAGAGATTATTATAATCTTGTAAATGTTGTGATGTGGAGGACGGCAGCAACCACGCTTAAAACGTACACCCATGGATACACTCTTGACATGGTTATCGATGGTTTTTTGCCAATGTCAGTGGGACTGACAAGAGCTTTTCATTCAGATGAGAACCTCTGTCTTTTTTTAAAGGATGATATCAATTGACATCATACAAAATATACTGAGAATCGGAATGTACAAGTTATTGTGTACTGCTGGACGCAAATGATGACAAACCAGACCCTGTCTGCGCTCTGTTGCTGCTGAGGAGGGCCCAGTTGTACAGCGCCATGTGACTGATACACACGCCGGTTATATTTTCTCGTGAAGATGAATGAGCTCGAGTGAAAACCAAGGTGCCGTCAGTAAAAGATTTCGGCAAAGATTCGTACTTACCATTCAATATATTCGGTTCTTCAGATGCCAACCTTCAATGAAGTTTACTCCATAAATTTATTAATAGCGTATTACCTGCCAATGGCATACAAGGACACACACCCCTGATGTCTGACTTGCATACGGGTCCATTGAATAGCGCATGCTCGCATTGATTGGCCCACTGGCCTTATTGTAATATACAATACAGAGAGGATGAGGTTGTGTGGGGAAAGTGCTGGTGTGCCGTCAATGGAATGCCAATCCACCGCTGCTCCCGCTGCCGCCAAACACGAAAAACCAGCATATTGACATAATTTATGTGTGTCTAGGTCTCGCATGTTTTCTGTTATGATAGATGTGTACATCAGCAAGTCAGGTTCTAGCCCACATCGGCAGCAGTACTAAAATGGCAATACAGACGGTGTGTGTGTGTGTTTGTGTGTGTGTGTGTGTGTGTGTGTGTGGGGGGGGGGGGGGAGGGACAGCAGGAACAAATTTTACCCTAGTACAAGATACGGAAAGTAAGAAAATTTGGAATGAATGGTACGGAAAATTGAAGTGAAGGGCCTACTGTGTGCAAGCATTTTATATGAAAATGCCCTGTATCCTGGCGAGGAGCTTGAGATTACACCCACTTTCATCCAATCAGAGAGCAGCTGGGCTGCTAGTCTGTGTCCGGTCAAAAGCAATGCCGCAAAACAGCCTTGATGAATAGAAGCATTGACGGAATCAAGTTTGGTCGGGTTCAGGGTTTGTGGAAATGAACACAGGCTAAAAACGCGAGTGGATCAAAGAATATGGTCTGATTGACAATTGAGAACAGTTGTCATACGGCTAATGTCACAGAATGCACTCGATTCAGGATGGGATACCAGTTTGAATTTGGCGCTGGAATGTCTGTCTTCTTGCCCGAAATGGATTTTGTGGGACATTTACGACAATTATAGGCGTGTTGCTGTGGATATATGTGGATTACAATGGATTATCTGTGTGATATACCTGTAGTAAATAAGCAGTCTTGCTGCTGCTTACATATAAAACCACAGTGCTAGGGCAGACAACTTTATGGTTCCAGGTCAACACGTCTGTACTGTTCCAAGTCCTGTGGTCGTCTGCCCAGTACAATGGTAAAACAATACCCATGTTTGGGGTTTTCAGCAAAAGATGTACAAACTGCCCTGCATGCATGTACCACTGTTTAGCAACTGGTGCTATCGTTTGGGTAGGGGAATTCTCATGCTGAATCACTGGTGGCGCCCATTGTTTTCTTCACAAGTATTTTGTGACCCAAGAAAATAACGCAGTTTTTCTGGAAAAACCTTTGTCCTAGAAACACCGTTGTCATTGTCAACGGTATTTCTATGACCAGCCTGCTGTGACACAAAGCTTCCATCCACCCATCCCCTGTAGTAGACACACAAACATGAACAAACAAAAGTCATACAGCTGCAAATTTATATTAATATATTTTCAATTTTGGCAACTTGATAACGTTAATTATGAATGCACAAAAATTACGTGGTTTCAGTAGCTTAGTATTATGAACTTTACGCGTACACTCATGATCCTGTAGCTTCGTAAAGTACATTGTGCATACATGTACACATGATGGGTGCTGTATGAAATAAAGCGCTTTTTTGTTTAAAAAAACAAAAGATTACCGTGATACTGACAGTGCCATTGCCCCCATGAGAGGCAAATATATTCACATATATGCGTGTTCTTTTGGCTCCACTGATATCCCTGAAGCCAAATATTTTTGAGAGATAAATAGAATAACTGCCTCCATAGTGAATGTCAGTTTGTCACAAAATTAATAGAACAGCGCCCCATACATGTTAATTTCAATTTCTCCATACTAAAAAAAATGTCACTTTGTCACAAAATTAATGGTAACAGTACCCCCATACACGTTAACACCTGCCGGCATGTATGTGGCTGACGTGGATTGGTCATTACCGGGATTCTCCCCCTGGTGCCTACTGTGCCTTTCTACCGGATTGACATTACCCATGACATTACCATACAAAACATCACTGACTTGTTTCTTTTGCTCAGAAGATTCTTTATGTACGCATCTAGTGACGCACTCCTGTGGCCTGTTTGGTCTTTTATTAGTTTGGTCTCCACACCAGCCTGAAACAAACGTGTGGCAGTAGTGGCTCATAGCGAATGATTAGTAAAATTTCCACTGATACCCTCCTTCTCCATGATTGATTTAACGATCAGAGTTAGTGTATTGTGCGCCACAGGGCTTTTACAATACCATACAGGGTCGTCCTTTTTCCATTTGCCCTTTGGTCGTAAGTACAACGCTTCTTTGATACTGTCACTTGGACATTTGCTAATGTACTTTTCAAACAGATTTACCAGGCAATTCTGTTTGTTTTGCACATTTTCATAAGCGAGCACACGTCTTGGAGTGGCTCGCTTATGATTCAACCCTCCTTGTCTGTTTTTAGCAACACGCTCACTATATTCTAAACACTTGATTCCATCTTCGTCCACAACTTTAAAATCACTTGCCCGTAACTGACGTTGTTCTTCACCACCTCAGACACCAAAGTGGATCCCAATGAGCCAAAATATTGTATGCATTAACTTTTCGGGTGTGTCATCACCTAGAATCCCTTTCTCCCAAAGAATATTCTCTTGCTCCTGCGAAATATGGTCTCGTGATTTTCTGTCCTGTCCCACACCTTCCTCCTGAGCTTCTTTCATCTGCACGTCATGGGCACACCTGAAGTTGTGAAACTCTTTATCGATGAACAGATTTGCAAGAACTCCTTGTATTTCCAGGTACTTCTGGAGGCTGCTCGCAATATCATTCAATGACGTGTTGGGATATTTTTCTCCTGATACCTTACGCGCTTCCCTGATGAAAATTTTCAGATCGGAGTCCATATCAGGCTTTGGAATAGTTTCCAAAGATGGATGCTGTGACAGTAAAGTAATTATTTCTGGCGACAAATTATCTGGTTTTGTTAATCTCCACACCCGCCACTGCTCCCAAATGCGATAAGCCCACATTGCCTTTTTTCTTGTATTGGCAGACATGGATATCATGCGCAGCTCCTTGTCTGATTTTGGCTCTTTGAGGGAGAAACGATCCTTGCGTCCTGGGTCTGTGGTAAAATGAAATAAATCAGATAAGCAAATTATCTCAACTTACTACTAAGATAAGATGTTTTCACAATCATGTCTAAAGTGATACTTTATTTAAATGCGGGAAAATGACTTGATAATTTATCTGATTTCTTTACCCTGGAAAATCTTTCATTTTATAGCTTTAGGGCTCCGTGCACTTTTTGACTGTCATTGCAAAAAATCTGATTTGTATTCCCATTTTATCCGTTCAAGACCATAAAAAGTATATTTTGAAAGAGACATTCAGATTAAGTGTGATTTTGATATTGAATTTAAAATTTTATTATCACAATTGAAATAATAAAACCTTAAGTAAAATGCTTAAACTTATAAATATGCAAAATCGTATTTTGAATTTGTGAAAAAATTTTTTTCTAATTTTATAGCTGATTAAGTTTTTCACTTTAAAACCCTGTACATTACGAACCAAACCCCTTTATCAAAATTGAAAATAAGAATTTGCTGTCAGAAATGTAATTTTTCATTTCGTTTTAAGAAAAAATGGGGTTTTTTGGTGTTTCAGCTTTTTTTTACCCTGAAAAACTGGTATATTTTTCAGATTAATTTATCAAAATAAAACTGCAGACTTCTCTTAATTTCTCCGATTGAATCCAAATGTCTAGTTTTAGGATAAGTTTACATTCATGAGAAGTTTAGTGTATGCATGAACATGTTTGGAGTAAAGTTAAGTAAGTAAGTAAGTATGTATGTATGTATGTGTGTATTGGAATGCATGTATGTATGTGTATGTATGTATGTATGTGTGTGTGTATGTGTGTATGTATGTATGTATGTGTGTGTATGTATGTAAGTGTATGTATGTATGTGTGTGTATGTAGGTAAGTATTTATGTATGTATATATGTAAGTAAGTGTATGTATGTATGTGTGTGTGAATGTAAGTATGTATGTATGTATGTATGTACATATGCATGCATGCATGCATCATGTATTTATGTATGTATGTATGTATGTATGTATGTACCAGTAAGCATGTATGTATGTATGTATGTATGTGTATGTATGTATGTATGTGTGTGTCTGTGTATGTATGTATGTGTATGTATGTATGTATGTATGTATGTGTGTATGTATGTATGTGTGTGTTTGTATGTAAGTATTTATGTATGTATATATGTAAGTGTATGTATGTTGTGTGTATGTATGTATGTGTGTGTGAATGTATGTATGTATGTATGCATGTATGCAAGTATGTAATGTAATGTAATGTATGGATGGATGGATATATGGATGGACAGATGAATAATAATTCTAGTATATCTCTGTATATGCAGTACAACAACTGAAGTGTACATTTGAAAACAGAAGTACATATTAAGAAAGGAAGGACCAAACTGAAGTTTACATATAAATTTAATTTAGATTATAATGTAAATGATGCCGTTTCGGTCATACTAGTGGAGTCAATATAATATTTTTTTTGAAACCAAGTAAGAAAAATAGATCATAAATGTTTCAAGGATCCCATATACAAAATTCATCCCTTGTAAAATAACAAGCGACCCAGAAAATGCGCATTTGTACTTGAATTGCCATTTGATTTACTTGATAAAAGTTGTATTATAATCTTCAGAGTATAAGTGCTTTCAGAAAATATATAGGATACTTTGCTGAGTGATTTGCCGTCATAAAAACACAGTGATTCCTAAAACACATAGAAGAAAAAAATAGTAAACCATAGAGAACATATTTTTTATCGCGCTTATTCTAAGATACTGTCAGTCTTATATAGTTAGCAGTGAAGATTTCGGAGAAACTTAGAAAAGACACTTAAAAGACTGGTTCAGGGGATATGTTGCCCCGATGATGTTGCATCCTGTCTATGGCCATGTACTTGGGTGTCACGGAGGTAAGGGGGGGGGGCACTCACTATATCTTGATATATAGCTAGGCTCCACCAGAAAGAAGATCCCCCTTTTTCCAGTCCTGTAGATCCCAAAGACCTCTGTTTTCATTTTTCTGTCACTTTTTTAAACCCTACATTTGTACAAATACTATTTAAACGATATTTTGGCCCCCAAAATGCACCAGAATGCACAATTTTCAAAATTTTCTCAAAAACTACGCTTTGTACCCAATAAATACTTCACCATAAGTTCCGGTCAAAATCAGCTCCACACTTTGCATGCAGGCCTGGTTTAAAATTCAAAAGTCTGAGTCAACAGCTTTCCTCGGTACGCTGTGGGCACGAACCGCACCCAGAGCGCACCGAGGAAAAGAGGAAACTGTTGACTAACCGTTAATGGTATATATGACATGTTGGTATTCGTTTGAAATATGTCTTTTCCTAAGGAATTCAAATATAAAATCGTTATATTAATCCATTTGAGCCCGAAAATGTTGGGAGGACAGTTAAAGGGTTAACCCCCCCTCCACCTTTTCTCTGTCTGTATTTTTAACTTTTTATTCGATCTGGTTGACTCTGGCTTCTGTACCTCCAGTGGAGCCTACCCACCATAAATTTTGGGTGTGGCCTCTGCCCCCTACCCCCCACCCCCACCCCCACCATACTGTCACAGTAACAGGGCGGCAGATACACTGGCTAGCTATTTTCACTTTTTTTTCATTTGCTACGCCTTTTTGCCATGATGCCGTCATGCTAACGGGCGTTTCGGAAGAATGACCCCTGCAAACTGGTCCCGTATAAAAGGTTTGTCACGGGACTGGGCGTGTCATTCATCCGCCTGAGTACCAGCACATGGTCATTATTGAAAGCCTCCATTATTATTATTATTATTATTATTATTATTATTATTATTATTATTATTATTATCATTATTATTATCATCATTATTGTTATCATCATTATTATTATCATCATTATTATTATCATCATTATTATTATCATTATTATTATTACTATTATTATTATTATTATTATTATTATTATTATTATTAAAGATGAGGTCGACTATGAGGGGCAGAGTTGCTCAGGGAAATTTTAAACTTCGTACCTGTAGTTGTTGTCATAGCTGCACCTTTCTTGTATCGTTGCCTGTACGCCGACACTATCGAGGGTCCATTTGGCAGCGTCATGTCAACCACTGTGCCGCTTTCTGTCACAGCCCGAATTATCTCTTTCCTTGCCTACCTCCAGGTATTTTGCTGTTTGCAAAACTTCAGGGGTTTTTCTCAAAGTTTGGCGATAATTCTGGCATAACGTCTCCTGCGCCAAGTCTAATGCCTGTGACAGTACACTATCTGAATCATAATTTTCTTCGGGGAAGGTCTCTTCTCCCATTTGCACATGAGAACACATCTTTTGTGCCATATCCAAAGCCTGCGATAAAATTTTTGTCTGAATCATAACTGTAATTTAATAAGTTTTCTTCTTGCGGCAGCCCATAACTGGACGCGTGTTGAGCCATGGTGGTGGTTTCCTGGAAGTGACAGGACAGAGAAGAAAACTTGTTGCATGCTCTGGCGAATTCTTACATAACTTTGTACATTTCTGAAGCGGGGACACGAGACACCATTGAGACAATTGATAATCGAAGAGTTAGGGACCGATTGATTAGACACGAGACCACGCGCTATGAACATGATGAATGGGTTACGTACAGCTAACACACTATGGCAATACTTCTAAAATAGTCAAGAGGCCCCATAGGGGTGATATGAAGAAGCACACCAGTTGCTAAGTTCGATAACACACTCAGCATTGGTTTTTCTCCCCAGAAGGAACCTCACCCTTCAGGCTCGGTCCTTCTGGGGAGAAAAACCGTTGCCTCGTGAGTTATCTATCACATACTGCATGCAGCTTGCATGCACAAGTCATTCTGCACTGTACAACACTCTTCCCCATCATAAAAGATTCTGTCATGAAGTTGTGTCAGTTAACTGTAATAACTTTTCTAAATTGATATAGATCTTTTCAAAATTAAGTCAAGTGTCCTTGATGTTGTTGTTGATAAAAATCTAACTAAAATGCAGGTAATTTCCAGTTGATAATCCTGCAGGAAATGTGACAAGTCCTTTGTAAATCAATGTTCGTCAAACGGTGATGATGGAAACTGGTGAGTAAGGATGTCACCATTTATAAGAGTTTGTTACCAATGATGGTAAAACTTCCAATTCCTTTCCCTTCCAGTAGCACAGCAGTTCCACTTGCAGGAACTAATACATTTTCCATTTCAATTGAAGGTCACTGTGAATCCTGGAAACTGTACCACATTCTGCATGGAAATACTCTAGATCTTGAGCATAAATGATGCTGGTTCTCCCAATTGATCACAGAGATTCCGCAATCTGTTTAAACCAACATTCAATATACAACTAATACAAATTTTGACTCTTTAGTTGCAGAAATTCCACAATGAGTGAAAACTTGTATGGTATGCGGCTGGTTCAATATCTCCTTCCTGGGTTATGTACACTATAAATTTGAAAGTATGACTGATCATCCTTACCGGTTGGCAAAAAAGGTGTCCACAAACATTTAATAATTCAGTGGTATTTGCCTTAAAATAAACTATAATATCTGTTGTATGGAGCACAAGATTGACAAAGCCCAATAACCAATGCCTCCACAATTTGATCCATATACCTATATAAAGCTGTGATCACTGACCATATTTCAGGTGGAACGGAACATATTGGAGATCCTTGTGACAGAAGTTGTGATGTTACATCTGTATATGCATTTCCATTATTTGAATTCAGGTTCAATTCTACCGATGCTGTGTTTGCTTCGTTGCACCAGACATTTTCATGTCGGCTGTCGCATATTACAGAACCAGCTGAAGATTCACCAAAATGTGATTGATCAAACAAAATTTCTGTTTGCAGAGATGATTGGGGACTATCTTGAATTGTAACAAACCCAGATTCTGTTTCAGTTGCATTTGGATCCTGAAAGGGACTGTGTGCATTATATTCCATGACATCTTTTTGTTGTTTTTCTGTAGATCCTTTTGTTGTAGGGAAATAATCCATGTTTACAGAAGATTTAAGAAGAGGAGACAGTTCTGCTGTTGACCATGTATTCTCCTTTGTTCTTGACACCATTTGTTTTCTGCTCTTCCCCTTCCTCTTCCTCTTCTTGCAGACTTCTCCATAATTAGGCTGTCTTGCTGCTTGGAAACTCAGACTACTGTTGTAAATCATACCAGGTGCAACTCTGTCTATGGTGTTACAAATCGCTTTAACATTTTAGTGCACTGGTGTTGTATAATTTGTTTTATCTACTTGCAAAACCTTCTCCTTGGTCCAGCATTCTTTGTGTAGAGTTTTTCTCCACACACTGAATTTCCTGTGTAGAGATGGTTGTCATGGACTGTATAGATGTATCACTGTTATGTAGCTTGACCTCAGTTTGTGTGCTGAATGATGAGCATATAACTTTGGCTGTCTGTGTTTCACTGGTTATCAGTTTTCTGTCACAAAGAACCTTCGACCGTGCTTGCATACACATTTTCTGCAGACATTCCGCAGAATGTGATCCATGCATAAGTCCATATCGAACTAGGAGCGTTCTTTCTTGCAAGATGTCTTCTACAGCCTCGGAATATGACATTCCCCCATTTTCAAACATTTTTCGCAAGACAATCCAAAGGAACTGTTTACTGTCAAGTAAGCACCTGTATGCAATATCTGTAATCGTCTTCATAGTAAGACTCTTCTCTTCATTATACTTTTCCATTACACAGTCATGTAATTGATCTTTGCACTGTTGTAATAAAGTATCCAAGTCAGTGTTCCACAAGAGATGTAATGGGCTGTCGGTGATATCATACCAGAATTCTTGCATCACTGGTACCAGCTTGTTTTCATGATGTGACAACAGGCACTTCAGGGCTGCAAATGGAAGGGTCTGGTCTCGTGTGGGCTGGTCAAATGAAATCAAGCCTTTTTCTTCGTAATAATCAAAACTTTTGATGATATTCAAACTTTTTTCTTTCTGACAAATCCATCCCTTTTCGTATTGCATGGACAGAGCTTCTTCTATTTCTCTCTCAACATCCAAAAGACTCTCCCATGTCAACATTCCTTGCTGATCCGTTTTCCGGATAAGCATATCAGCTTCAGAGTAGGATAGAAATGGAACGGTAGACCAAATTTAATCTCTGCAGGCATAGTTAATATAAAGTGTGTACTCCATGGTAGTATATGTAGTTTATGTATGCTATGACGGGAAAAGATGATCTTTGTGTGAAGATGCTAACTTGATGCACTATCATTACAGAAACTCCGCGCTGAATTGCAGTACACCTTCAAACTCACACAAAGTCACTGTAAAATTCTGCAGCCAATCCACGAGATGATATCCTCCTCCCTTGCATCAAATGAATATGTGCTACAAAAATATGGATACAATTTTCGTGAATTAAAATTAAAAGCACCGACCTTCAGTTACCGTGTATACTTGGCCATTGCAAGGTCCAACTTCAAACCTTGTCTTTGCTGTCTGTGACTGTCAGGCTTGCTCAACTGTGAAACCAGTCTGGGATTCAGGATGGTCACAGGATAAATTTTTGTCAAAACTTCCTACAAAATCTGGTTCTCCAGGCGTTGAAGAATTTTTATTGTGACACCAATGTAGTAAATAAGCAGTCTTGCTGCCACTTACATATAAAGCCACAGTGCTAGGGCAGACAACTTGGTGGTTCCAAGTCAACACGTCTGTACTGTTCCAGGTCCTGTGGTCGTCTGCCCAGTACAATGGTAAAACAATACCCATGTTTGGGGTTTTCAGGTGTTACAAACTGCCCTGCATGCATGTACCACTGTATACTGCATGCAGCTTGCATGCATAAGTCATTCTGCACTGTACAACAAACCTGCAGTTTTGGAATAAATTGGTGAGTTAAAACTTGTTGGTGTGTATAGAAACGGAGAAATCATGCCAAACGTGAAGCGGGATGGTGGTCCAGATGTGAACTTCGTTTCAAACCTTTCTATGTAGGAGCCCCATGTGACCACGTTGTGGTTTAATGCCCGGTTGCACATGTCCGAATCATGTAACCTGGAATTAAACTGATAATCTGGGGATACGTGACTCTGGGTTATGAATTCATTGATCCAGAGTCAAATTAGTTTGCACTTGTCAAGAACAACTCAGGTTCTGGTGACTCCAGGTTACATTGTTGTGTCTTGAGCGTGTATGCCTGTCTTGTATAGATTCTATTGTGATGTAGCTTTATTCCAATCTACCTACTTCTTTTTCCTTCCCCTGCATGGTTGTGTGTGAAGGCAAATAGGGGGTCACACCATCAGAACGGGCGAAGAACTTCAAACAAAGACTAAAAAACTGTTCATTTCTAATTTGAACAAACGAATTCTAAAATTAGTAGAGGCGGATAAATATTTAGGAAAGTAAAAAAAAATGTTAGGGCTAAGGTCCAGAAGACGGACGAAGCCTCGAAAAGAACTAGCAACAATTTCAAAGCCAATGTAGAGATGAGGGATAGCAATCGACCAAAAATGCATGGGACAATTTGAAAGATAAAATTGCTCAGAAGAAAAGATCCCCGAAGACAACTGGTGGAGGTGCCACTAGCAAGCGAATAGACAGTAAAAGCCAGTGTCTGTCAATTCACTCATCCCTCAATTCAAATAACTTTTCAATGCGACAGTTTTTTCACAAAATAGCGGCATTCTTGAAGAATTGCGGTCATTGAAGACATGTATGCATATTTTTTGTCTTGTATATTATGCTTTGCCTATCTTATTTGGTTCCATAGAATTTGTTATTATAAAATAATTGAGAAAATAAAAAGAAGATTTTGTTCTGCCTTGACCAGCAAGCATGGAGGAAAATTTCGAATCCATGAATGCCACCATTTCCTTTAACTAAGAAATTGTTCATCCCGCTTCGAAGGTGTTTGGGCGAAAAAGTGTAATCACATTTACCGTGATGGTAAATACTGAATATTGGTATAGATGAATGAAGTAGGTACTGATGAAACTTTTAATATATGTATTCCATGTATGGGTAATGGATTTGTTGTGTTGCGCATGAAAATATCGTTTCGTGGCATCTGCTTGTTTCGTCATTCTCCTTGCCTTCGGCAGTGGGCTCCGGGGTGCCATACCAAGAAACAACTCCTTTCCCCTCGTGTGTGTGTGTGTGTGTGTGTGTGTGTGTGTGTGTGTGTGTGAGAGAGAGAGAGAGAGAGAGAGAGAGAGAGAGAGAGAGAGAGAGAGAGAGAGAGAGAGAGAGAGAGAGAGAGAGAGAGAGAGAGAGAGAGAGAGAGAGAGAGAGAGAGAGAGAGAGAGAGAGAGAGAGAGAGAGAGAGAGACCCATATAATCTCCCACGGTACAATAAAACCCCCACTAACAGCAACATGATGTGTACATACACTGGAGAATGGGTGTAACTTCAGCTTTTAATCCTGGCTGTACCCTGAGTTAAATTGTGGGGTCAAATTCAGTAGGGATTCAGTTTAACCCAGACATGTGCAAGTGAACAGACCTATTTGACAGGGCTTGACTCCAAAGTCACCGTAATCCTGACCTGATCTGGATATGTGCAACCGCGCATGAAGCCCATCCGCCACCATCTTATGGCCACAGACTACAGTTATAAATCCTTCTATTTTTCACATTAGCATTTTCCAGTCTAAAAAATCAGCGTTTTGGTATGTTAAAATTTCTTCAACGGTATTTAATAGATAAAAATGTGAGAAAAAAACGGACAAATTTTGTCATACAATTCCCAGCTCATTATTTCGTGATAATTGAAATACGAAACAACACCTGGATGTCAGCTTTATACAGGTGTATGAACTGTGCTCTGGCCGGGGTCACATCATTGTCCTTCCTCACCATAAAGTTCCCACCTGGCCTGGAAGACAGTGCACCTATATGACCACCAATGAAGCAACTCTGTGATGCAGCAAACCTGACTTTGCTAACTTTATTTAAACAGAAGCTACAGCATGCTGAAAACACCGTATTTTCACAATTACGGACTATCTCCATTGGGATGCGCAACCAGCCAATCACAACTGTGGTCTGTAACCTAATACGCTTATCAAAATTATTAAAACTTGTTAAACTGAATTCCTGACTTGTTTTGTGTGCATGGTTTCATTCATTTCTATATGACTTCAATAATAAGCAAAATAATGGCCCTGACACTAATAACGTTTAAAATGAGAAAAATCAGTTTTAGGTGAAATAATTGTAAAAGATGTAAAATTGGGAAAAAATTATGAGACATGATTATAACAAAAGTCTTTGACCTGGCATCAATACATAAGCATATGGGCTATGCATTCAAGCCAAGTTCACTTGCTTGCAAGCCCTCTTCCTACAATGACAGATCAAATTACCACACCCCACCCATTAATTTTAACATTGATTTTTAGTATAAAGTTGAAATTTTATAAGAAATATTGTGAATTTGATGACTTTTTTGATTAATCATAAGACATCCATCACTTGTGTAACTGCAAACAGGATCTGGTCAGCTTGACCCATCTGTGGGGGCAGACAGGGGTATCACATTTCACCCTGCTGCTGATGCTGTGTAAATCCTGGAAGTTACTTGCATCACAGAGGGGTGGGTTCTGATTCATCAAGCAACCCCATTCCTGGCATTTTCCTTTCCTACACAAAGACCCCTACCCACACAAACTTTAAGATTTATAAGAATCAGAAATTTCCAAATATTTCATAAGCTTTTCAGCCTTGATAAGTCCCTACAACATAGCTATATTGAAGACTACTGCAGCCCAGTGACTGATACAATGAAAGCTGGTCACAGAAGAAACAAAACTAGTTTTCAGAGGGGCCATATTCCCCACAACAAGGGATGCAAGGTGACAACAGAACCCACAACCAATACACTAATGAGGTGGACACGCCTGCCTCGTGAATTACAAGAAAATCTGAATGAACTGCTACAACAGGAACCAAGCCTGGAGGCAGAGGTGAATGTAAAACTGCTT
The DNA here is from genome assembly GCA_964020975.1 of Hermodice carunculata. Classification (NCBI taxonomy): domain Eukaryota; kingdom Metazoa; phylum Annelida; class Polychaeta; order Eunicida; family Amphinomidae; genus Hermodice; species Hermodice carunculata. The sequence continues at coordinate 55,048,733 of OZ026628.1, read as the reverse complement.
AGACCAGCTCCACCCAGCACCACGTATCCTGATTGGTATGCTTCACCAAAGCATGACAGACCAAACATGGACTCCTATAGAATTTTACATGCTGAAAGGACAGAGAAATTATGGAATGACTCCATGAGGGAACATTTACTTCACAAGCCAGATTGTACAGGTCAGTTAATATTTGATGCTGAAAAAGAAAAAAAGGTGGGGCTAGCATGGCAGGAGTCGCTGAAATGTACAGTGTGTGATTACATTTCATGAAAACAAAAACTGTACAAAGAAGCCACAAGTAACAATTCTCAGCCAAGCCAGAAAGCAGCCAACATTAATTTGGCAGCTCAAGCTGGCCTCATGACTACAAGCATTGGGAACACAGCACTGAGGAATATTCTACTCCATATGAATATTCCAGCTCCTGCAAGAAAATCAATACAGAAAAATTCAAACAGAGTGAATGACATTATCACAAAGCTTAATGAAGAAAACATGAGGGAGCAGAGAGGCCAAATCATACGCAATAACAAATTGCTGGGACTTTCTGAAAAAGCACCAATTATGATGGAGGCAGACTGCAGATACAACAACGCCCTGACATCTGGTGGTGGAAAGACACCCTTCCAACCTGCGGCACAGTGTGTTTACACTGTTTGTGAAAATCAAACTTTGCAAAAAAAAAATCATTGGGGTCACTGTGAAAAATAAACTGTGCAAAGTTGGTCATATGCATGCAAAGAAGCATAATTTGTACAGACCAGCTTGCCCAGACCATGGGGGAAAATGCACTGCAAATGTACCCATGGATGCAAGCATTGGTGATGAATTCCAATGGTGCAAGGAAAGTTTTGAACTTTTTGAAAAAGATGAGGTGCCACTTAAAATAAGTCAACTGACAACTGACCTTGACAGTCGAGCTGGGGAAGCTGTCAAGTCTGTGTATAAAAAGGATGGCTTGGCACCAGGAAACTTAAAGTGTACAAGACATTTGTCACAGTCACAGCGTAGACGTGCACAAAAGGTCAAGTGGAGTTCTGCAATGTTCCCTGCAAGAGATAAAAATAGTGTAAATTCTATGATCAGGCAATTTGGGTATAATTTATCAAGAAGGTGTACACATGAATATAATGTATGTTATGAAAAACTGTGTGGCAATGTGAAGCGCATGAACATAAAATTTGAATATGTAATAAATGCAATGATATTGTGTTATCAAGGTGATCACTCACTCTGTGTTAGACATTCATATGCTTGTACAGGACTTAAAAAAGGTACATGGAAAGTTTCTTTCTTGCCTGCTGGTGTGTATCTTACTCCTTCTGTATCAGATTTAGAAAAATTGAAGCATCTTGTAATGTACAGGTTAGGACAGCCTGCAATACAGGCAACAAAATTCAAAACTGATACACAGCGTGTTGAATCGGTAAACAGGTCTTATTCTAGGACAAATCCAAAAAATGTAACTTGGTGTAGAAATGTGACTGGCAGATTGCATTCTGCTGTACATATGTTAAATTTGGGGTTTGGCAACTCCACTTTAGCCAGATTGGAAACACTTGGAGCTCCCATAACACATGGGTCTACACAAGTAAAACAACTGAGAAGTGTTACCACTCAGTTTGAATATAATAAAAAGTATACAGGTAGCATCAAGTACAAGCAGGCAAGACGTGAAAGAAAACACACTTTAGAATGGCTGCACAGACATAAAAAATCAAGGGGGAGAGTATCTTACAAAAGAGACTGTGACAACCAAAAACTGTTAAATTACAGTGTGTCCAAGAAAAAAAAAGACAATGAAATATGGAACATGCTTGCAGCAAACAAATACATGTACTTGGTGGATGCAGTGATAAATGCAAACAGTAGGCCTACAATGTCAATGTCGCAGTTTGATCATATTAATGGGATTAGCATAATTTATTCATATCATATTTGCATTGTTAATTTTTATAAAATTACCTGGGGAAGACTTCTTGGACACCTGAGACGTATCACGAAACTAAAGACTACAAAAGCTTGCTATCTATCTACCAAGCAGTCAGCAAAGGGAGCATGGCCTGTACACTTGTTAAATGTCTTGCAGTGAATCCTGTTGTTATTAATGTGGTGAGGTTCGACCGATAGGTGCGACATTTCTATACACAGTGATTTGTGACATAAATGTGATACTTCATGACTTTTTGGAATGTTGAGACAATTAAACTTGATATTCACAGCCAATCTGTGGGTGTAAAACTTCTTTTTTTTTCTTTGGTGAGCTGGCCTCAGGTACACAATACCATAGCCCAATCCATTTGCCTTGTAATCTACTGTCCCACGCCATATCTTGCATGCACCATCCATGTAAAAGTTGTCAGGATCACTTAAAATTGTCCTGGCATCTGTCAAAAAGCGCTGACCTTCCATTTCGAGCTTGCTTGATGGACGATAAAAGAACAACATCACCATGTGCGTTCCAGTACATACAGAGCTAGCCCTAATAGGCCACAGACTACAGTTATAAATCCTTCTATTTTTCATATTAGCATTTTCCAGTCTAAAAAATCAGCGTTTTGGTATGTTAAAATTTCTTCAACGGTATTTAATAGATAAAAATGTGAGAAAAAAACGGACAAATTTTTGTCATACAATTCCCAGCTCATTATTTCGTGACAATTGAAATACGAAACAACACCTGGATGTCAGCTTTATACAGGTGTATGAACTGTGCTCTGGCCGGGGTCACATCATTGTCCTTCCTCACCATAAAGTTCCCACCTGGCCTGGAAGACAGTGCACCTATATGACCACCAATGAAGCAACTCTGTGATGCAGCAAACCTGACTTTGCTAACTTTATTTAAACAGAAGCTACAGCATGCTGAAAACACCGTATTTTCACAATTACGGACTATCTCCATTGGGATGCGCAACCAGCCAATCACAACTGTGGTCTGTAACCTAATTAGCACAAATAATTGACTGCACAGATGAATACACAACATTTTATTGCAGATATGGCCCTATGTGGGTCATTGAACGCATAGATGTTCCAGGTTCACCCTCTTCACCCTTTTGGTCGTTTTTCAGGTGAAGCATTGATGAGGTCCATACAAACAAATTACCTCCTTTTGAAACTTTCCCCTTGAATCTAGAAAAAGCCAGCAGCTTTGCAAGGCGCATATTGTGAACTAGGGCTTGTTGACAATTTTCACTATTTTTTGTCATTGATACTAAAATTTAGCAAAAAAAGTTGAAACGGACATTCTGACTCCAACCTGTTTTGACTTGTTTAAGTGTGACAGGTTTAAAATACAGTTTTATGTAAGCCTATTTTTCTTGTGGTTCCGTGAAAATTTCTTGTGTGCAATCAATTATAAAGGATGTAGAATTTCGTATGCAATCAATTCCTAAAGGAAGTAAAATTTAGATTGTCTCCTCTGGTTTGAATTATGTACGAAGTCCACCCTTGAAACACAATTTTATACAAGTCTGTGCCTATTATATGTCAAAGTCCATACGGGGCACATCAAAATGTGTAATCACCAATAGATCTGCGGCAGAATGTGTTTGTCTACCCTCATTTCCATCCCTCTTTCCTTTTCTCTTTCTTTGTAACTTCAAACTCCTTTATTAAACATTGAATTTTTGAAAAGTTCTCTAAAGTCACACATATTACTGACAGCACAGATGTGGCACACTTAAAACATTTTATAAAACAAAGATACTCAGCTTACATAAGCACTCTCAAGCCAGAAAGTGATCCCTTATAAAGCCCTTTAAAAAGGGACCACTTTCTCTAAAGAGACCGCTTCTGTGAGCAGCAGAAAATTTATTTTCGTTATATCGACCCTCTCAAGGGATGCCACCCCTCTTATAATACCACAATTGTCCATTTCTGGTAGCCTAATAAGAAGTGGACCACTTTACCATATTAAACACATGTAGACTGTCTTGTATAAAGAAATACACATAGTTCTAAACATACATCCACGCAAATACTTTATGGTACAGTGTGAGGAAAAGGGTTGTACATTGTTGCAGTGACAGACTTTCAGATCTTTCCAATTTCATTCTTTTCTATGTCACGTCATTGCGGGCATGTTATGTTATGCTTAAACAAACTGTACATTGACAGTGTAGGCCTAAGCCGTCCACAGTTAAGGTAAGATTAAATGGTAACTGAGGTGTATAATAATAATAATAATAATAATAATAATAATAATAATAATAATAATAATAATAATAATAATAATAATAATAATAATAATAATAATAATTAATAATAATAATAATAATAATAATAATAGTTATGATGATGATGACGACGACGACGACGATGATGATGATAAATCTTTAATTTGGGTGACTCAATCACATGACAAAGCCTGCTTGTTGTGACTCTTGTCTGTACATTTAATTCCTTGTCCAACTTTGCCCTCACTACTTGGCCATCATTTTGATGCAAATGCCATAATATTATATTAGATGTTGTGAAGAATAGATCATGTTTAAGTTTTACACGAATTTCTGAAATTAGCGCGCTTTAATCACTTTTCACGCATGAATGTTAGCGTATAGTTCATTGTATTACCTTATTGTGAAATGGAGCAAGCGGAATGGCACTTTGTACAGTAAGAATAATAGGAAGTCTTTCCATTTGCTTCCCGGACGGAGAATCAAACCCAGGTCCAAGAGGTGAATGCCGAGCGAGTTGCCGTTGTCACAACAATGCTGCTTACACGATACAGAATCTCCCTGCAGTCTATTTAATTGCACTGCTGAAAGTTTTAACCAAACTGCAGGTTATTTAAAATAGTCTCATTTTTTATTATTCTCTGCGCACAATGTAAAACTCTCTGCAGAATATTTGAAAGTCACTGTCTGCAGTGTATTTTAAACTGTGCACTTATGAAAGAAAAATCGTGCACTGTTTTGAAACCACTGCGGAGAGGTATAATTCCGTTTGCAGAGTTTTAAATAATCTGCAGAAAGTTTTACCTCTTCCAGTGCCAATTGCGGCTAAAGTCGAACTGCTAAGGTCAAACTGCTCTTAATCATAGTACGGGTGCTACATTCCTACTCCTTGTGAAGAGACCTTAGTGTATACCAGCATACCTATAGTTCCCGTGAATAGTCCGGATCAACAGACTTCCTGGGCGCGCTTTGGGCACATTGCCGACGAAAGCTTTTGAGTTGGTACAAAACTTGGCACTGAAAGAGAGTTAGCTAGAGGTCAGAGAGTTTTAATTAGTCTGGGCATATTTATGAATAAAAGAGACTGCAGAGAGATTTAAACACACTGCAGAAAAAAATTCTGTGGGGAGAGTTTCAAAAAGCCACCAATGAGTTCTTAATTATCTGCAGTGTATTTGTTAATGAAATAGAAAGTTTCAAATACACTGCAGAGAGCTTTTATTTTTCTTCATAGCTACAAGTTCTCTTCAGAGAGTTTAAAAATAATGTGCAGAAAACTTCTAATTCACTGCAGTGAGTTTTAGGTAGACTTCGTAGAGGTTTAATCAGAATACACCGGAATTATGCATGAAATAGATTGCAGAGAGTGTCATATACACTGCAAGGAACAATTAAATCCTCTGTGTGGAGAATTCAGAACTCTCTGCATTCAAATTATGGATATTTGTATGTTTGGTTTGCCATTCACCTAATTATATAACAGTGTAACCTTTTTGACCTTTCTGACATGTTTGGTTTTTATCCCTTCAATGGGCAATGGCACAATCAAACCATGCCCGTGATTAATGTGTCTGTGCTGTATACAAGACTACAAAAAGTGTCGGTATTTTGTTGACCACATGTACTTCCGTCTCCTGTAATAAATTTAGGTGCTTTGGGGGTGACGACGAAAACACTGGATGATTTAAATGTGGGTTTAACCAACCTTATTTGAATTGTTTATAAATAGTCAATAGTCGTCAAACAGACTGGACGATATTTGGCGACAACACATTTTTTAGTGCATTCCACTGAATAATACAGCAAAATCTTTATTGAATATGTTGATTAATAAATCTGAGAGTTAATTTCACTTTCCGTTTGATGCACCAGTTGGTCACAAAATAAAACACTGCAAGCACCAGAAAAGGAACCGCAACGACCAAGTCTATGAATCGTTCCATCTATTTTTGTATCGTTTGTTGATTAAGTTATATGCTATGGTTCCTCAGTGTCACGTGATTGGTATACATCCATTGACGTTGTCTTGGTGTGTATTGGTTCAGATGGAACTGTTTCCCGCTGTGAATTTACGAATGTGTTACAGTTTCTTTGTTTCTTCAACGTTAAAGCTCATCAATTTCAGCAGAACTGTTTTCCGCTGTGAATTTACGAATGTGTTACAGTTTCTTTGTTTCTTCAACGTTAAAGCTCATCAATTTCAGCAAAAAGAAGCCGTGAGCGCATGGTTAACAGGTTTGTGGAACCGTTCGACCGATGTTCAAAAATCAGGGGAAGGGTTTAGACCTAGGATAATCTCTCACAATTGTAAACAGAGTTAGACCTAATTACGCGCACTTAGTTAGGGCTCTGTAATTATCTTTATGTTAAATTGTTGTCTTTGTGCCCACGTTTGCGCGTACGAAATGCAAAGTGACCGATAGGAACTATTTTAAACTATGTGGAGTCACAATTGTCAACGGTAGGATATCCTCGTTCTGGTGTACAGTTAAACAGTTAAACCTGTTTCGAAAAATCACCCCCAGGGATAAAGAAAGTTTCTCTTAAGACACGTAGACGTTCATAGGAGGTATAAATAAGATGACAATACTACACTATAATTAAGTATCGTATACGAGTGGTCTTTCGTTACAAGTACTCTCATTGGAGTGGTCTCTCAAAGCAGGGGACCATTGTCCTTATACACAAAAGTTGAGAAGCATGAACGTCGTCGTCGTCGTCGTCGTCACCACCACCACCACCACCACCATCATCATCATCATCATCATCATCATCATCATCATCATCATCATCATCATCATCATCATCATCATCATCATCATCATCATCATCATCATCATCATCATCATCATCGCATTCTCAGAATATCATGACCCCGGTATTGTTATCCATAAATCAAATTTATAATGACGTTCACTCACCACAGTTTATGAATTATGCCGTTGGTTAGTGTCTCCAGCGGCAAGAATAGTTCCAGGGTCAATGAATCAAACAACTCTCATCCAGTAAAACAGATTACTAGCAGCTTGGTGTCCCAGGCAGTTGATCTTCACTTTCAAGCCAAGTGCTCTAACATTTCTTGGCATTTCATGCCAACAATACACTCTTGGGTCACGCTTCTTTCATGTTGTGACACTGCGATGCTGCTCAGTGAAACGCGACCCAAATGTCCATAAATTATTTAAAAGTTGGCGATGCGTGTCTCTTTCAGGAACACTTCCCCGTTTCCTATAGGCTGCGACCAAAAGAAATCCTGTTCATGGATAACTTGGCACAGGTGGCTATCACACATTCTTGCAAGAGGGCAATGGTAAATTCCCAGCCGTCTGTGTTTACAAACATAGGACAGCGTGCAAAAGGCTAATAACAATAATAATAATTTTATTAAACCCCCATATTTGGGGAAATATAAAATACATCGAAATACATAATACACTGACAAGTGGACACAAGTAAAGCAGTAAAACAGAGGCATACATTAAAAAAAAAAAAGGCAAAACAAAAAACAAAAAAAAACCAAATTTAAATCAAACCATTACAGTACATATATACGCCATCTTAATTGCAAAATATAATCAATACAAAACTGCACATCATTCACAAGATACCCACAAATAAATCAATTATTAAAACATCTTGTCTCACTAATCGACGTGAGTTAACCATCAAATGAGGGCAGTGATAGACTTCCTACCCTCATTAGTGCTACCAGAGCCGGTCTTCCCCGGCAGGCTTGGCCAGTCCGAGAGCGCATGCGAAAATAGTAGAGAGCCCTCGAGCAGGCCACCCCGCCTTATGGGAGACCCAACTCAGTAAAATACTAATATAATAATTATTAAAAGGCGAGCTTTGAATAACCTCTGGGCATACATCGCAAAATGAATGCCCTGGAAACAGAGTTTGCATGAAGTCGCTAAGTATAGATTCAGTTCATTGTAACTGAATGAATGGCGGTCAGCGGCACTTGATGGTGGTATGTCAAGCAAGCTTGACGGTGATTGGACAGACTTTTGGTGTCAATAACGTTCATGAATGGGACTATATGGTGACGTCAAGCAAGCTCATGAATAATAATTTTCTTGTCTTCCATGTCCATATCCATATCCAGATGATGGTACGTTTTGCGGCTATGACTTCAAACGTGATATGATTAAACTTTGTTTTTGTGCTCACAAACGATGGTCGTCTGGGGCAGAATAACTGGGATGACAGAAAAAGGTGGCCCACCAAATGCTTTCTTCACGAGCATACATGTAATATCTGATTATCAGATGTAAGCAGTCTTATGTAGTAATGGTCTCCAAGGCAGTGACCTCCACAAATGATCCCAGATGTATATAATATATAAGTGTTAAAATGAGCGTTCTTCACAAATTTTATAATGTTATTTCTTTTTTTTTAATAGAAAGTCTTGAACTAAGTATAACAGTACGGTGTAAAATTTCCCGGCGATCTTGTGAGTTTTGAGAGCAAGGAAAAAAAGGACATGCAAACATTTATATTATCTTTCTTGTTTCAAAAGTTGCGTCTGTTGTACTCGCCCGGTTTTTATTTTTATCGCAATCTTGTGACTTTTGAGCGGAAGGAAAAATCTCACATGCGTACATTCATATTGTGTTTCATATTTCAAACATTGACATGGATTTAGTCCTGTTCTTTGTCAGTACGTTTTCAGAAAATATCGTATACATCCATTTTATAACCAATTCCTGTCATAATTATCTAATTCCAACTTTTCAATTAGAAAACCTGTACACTTCTACATAGATTATTCTAATGTCTAAAATGTTCCTGCACATTTTTCTCTGTTCATCCGCAGAGATATCTTGAAGCTTTCATTTCATACAATATTCTTTGTTATCTCCGTGCATCATTGAAAGAGTTTAGCCTATTCTATTATATTTTTATGTGGTGTCATCTTCAGTTATATTGATATGAATACAAAGTTTTCAGCACCTTTCAAAGTCTTATTTACTTCTAAGAATACATATGTCCAAAATTGTCATTAGGTGTAACTTCTATCGGATGCGAGCATAAGTATTAATATATATTTTGCAACGATTGACATAGCCAAAACAAGAAATCCTTTCGCTAACAGGACCGTACAGAGGTTTTATAAAACTAAGAACTAATTTTAGTATAGACTTGAGGGAATCTTTAGGTACTGCACAAAACTGTTATGGTTCGCCGTTTTTCCACACTAGTGAAGACAATTATTCAACATTCCTTTTTATATTTCCAGTGAATTCATAATTCTGTTTAAATAATACGATTTGAGTCGGTCAATAGACGAGTTTGATTAGTGCATAGCCAGCAGAAAGGTCTTCTTCTCTTGAGAGGTCCGGCTGGTTTCGAAATGGTGACCGCCCCCTGAAAACTGCTATCCCACAATTTTATAGTTCCGACATTTCCCTATTTTTCATCCAAAACTATCGTCCGAACTTTCTGTTTTTAATGCTATCTTTCTGCTAATATGGGACTTATAAAATTTCATGCAGGCATTTGAATTATATAAATCATTTATCCAATAACGTTTTCTTTACCACTAATTGGCTCATATGTATACACACAAAATATTTTTATGACATATACACGTTACATGCATGACAGAGATAAAGTTAAGCTGGTATCGAAATTTCACCTGTAACGTAAGCATGATTGAGGATTCAGGATTCGTTAATTGACCAATACACAGATATAACTTACAATTTTAACATACAGAGTAGCACAACGTAGATTGTATAATGCTCAGGGAGACCCTCATTAAGACATTAATGTGTCGCTATCATGAGGGCCACCCTTTAGGATTATTAGCTGGTATACAAGATGATTTCAAAAAAGTATAAAGCTGACTGTTAGAAAACAACAATTCTCTGTAATGTCTACATTTCAATTAGAAGAAAGAGAAGAAAAACGATTTTAGAATATTAATATAACATTAAGTGTTCCAATTTACATTAATTACTGGTTTGTACAAATATAACAATTTGGCGTATCACATACTTCTTGATAAGATTGAATGTAAAAATGTTTAGCATATCTTACTAAACCTTGATAACTATGTGTATGAAATTTCTCGCGAATGGCAATTGGTAACGGGTTTATAGTTACCACGGGCAACTGCATCGAAGGCAGTTTTTTGGCAAAACATAAGAGTACAGATTAACAAACAAATTTTCAGCATATCTGGTATCACGGGTATAAATCTCCGTATTCGGGAACAAAGGTAACTTTTGGATATTTATAGGATGGGTTTGATTTCAGAATCTATAATAAAACTTCATTGAGCCTTGTGGTATTCCAGTTGTTATAGGTAATAGATAAATAGGTGTTGTATTTGGAATTGGCATAATGTTCACTCACCATTGATTTCACGTGATTTGGCCATCCTGGTGGTTTCAATCTAATCATTTATAGTTTGACATAGAACGCCAATTTGACGGTACTCAGGTGGCAGTGACCCAATTATACGCTTTGAACAAGGAGGCTATATCTATCTAGCCTCCTTGCTTTGAAAGAGCAAACTACTCGAAGACAAGTACTCTTTACATAAAAACTGGAATTTCAAAAGCCAATTTCTCAGTAGTCTGTAATAAATATGATTTGCATGCCATGTCAACGAACTTCGAGCCAGAACAAATCCAGTCCTGAAGCGATCATCTCGTCGAGCCAGGAGGCGTCCGTTGCGTCTAGATGCGTTCTGCCTCTTTGCCGATGGTTTGTGTCACACCGATTCTTCCATTTTAACGCTCTTATTGCATGTAAGAATTATAGAAAACTTGGGGACGGTTCAAACGCCTACCCAATGACATAATGTAAATACCGTGACCCACTATATCAGCAGAACAATTTCTTAGCAACGCATGGTCATGACTTGTTTCAAACAAGATTCAAGGTTGACTTTGTGAATGTAAAATTGTCACTGGGGATTGTCCTATGAAAGAGGTGACAATTGAAGCCCTTGCCTTTGGTTCACCACTTTATTGGTTCACGGTACAAGCCAAGGTGGCCAAGGCAGGTAGAGGTTTGTCTGGCTTGGTCGTAATCCCAGAACTGTCTATCTGCCTTTTTTTTCACCAGTATATTCAGTCAAACACCAGAAAATCATTTTCAAGTTAATGGGTTGTTTCGACCAGTTGGGAAAAGTTTTGTAAATATATGCCAAAGATAAATGTCATCACTTCCGTTAGCCACAGATCCTTCCAGTACTATAGTCGTAGCAAATGTAAGAAGATGTAGTAGAAGGTTAAATTTAGAAATGAGTACTGACGTATAACAAAGGGTGTGACATGGTCCAACATGGACTCCCAATTTCAATGAACAGTTAATTTATACTTAATCTCTGACTTGAGGGAAGAGAACCCATTAACCCCTCTTAACGACCGTACCTGTATGTCAAGAATTTTAGAAGCAATAGAAAGGTAGTTTATGTCCCAAAAATACTGTCAGGTTTACTTATTCTCTGTGTGGATTCTCAGGCCATGACTTGACCCCACTCAGAAGCTTTGAAGTTGCTATATATCGCTGGTTCGCCTGAGGTTCATCACCGTTTTATGTCCTTAAATGTGAGCTCTACTTTGGCAAATGTTTGACATGGTCGTAAAGGATAAAAAGCATATCTGCGTATGTATATCATTGCATGTGCATGTGCACTTCATATTCACGTAGTTTACTTTTAACAATCTCTTTGACTCACTTAACTGAAATATCAAAGTGCTATGAATGCACGGTATTTCACGCTGCATTAAGAGTGTGTTCATGACCGCGGTGTCTTTGGCTTTTAATTCTGGATATTTAAATGACAATTTGCCTGTTTTACTCCAGTATTAAAGATTGATATGTTAATGTCAGGACAATGTTCTCACTAGCATCACATTGTCAGTGTTAATATTCTCCCTTTATGTACTGTTTGTATACAAGAATATAGCATTGATCACTTGAATTTGAATGAAAATCTTGGTTTTGTCAATAAAAATGAAAACATAAATAAAGAATAAATAAAATCAGACCTTTGCAAGTTTGGAAGTCCTTTTGATGATCTCCTGCCTGAAAAGCATGATTTAGTATACTTAAGATAAATAAAACTAAAAACACAAGATTCTACATGCCACTTAAAAATCATAATTCTAAAAAACTACCATAGCTGCATGCCACTGGGGAAAGGTATATCCAATTACACTCTATGAAGTGTTTGTGACACTATGAACCTTAATAAAGCACTGGAACTATATATATATATATATATATATATATATATATATATATATATATATATATATATATATATATATATATATATATATATATTTTATCCTGCACTGTAAAACTGACTTCAGATGTAAGTTCCTCATGGAGCGACCTTTCGTTCAAGTACTTGCAAGCCTACGTTTAACTCAGAAGTTTCACCAGAAAATTTGACTCATTATCATATCAACAGGTTTCCTCTGGGCACTTCTTGTGCTACAGCACAAGAAGTGCCCAGAGGAAACCTGCTGTCTCAGTCTCAAATGAAGCACTTTAAGGGTAAAATGAAAATCGTACTTGCATACAGTTTATAAAACAAGTAAGACCATATTGCCACATCATCACAACAATTTTGAGTATTCTGCATGTATATGCACATGTACTTACAGTATTTTATCATGGCTGAAATAAATACACAATTAGTAACCGACAGTGCTTGACTTTGTTTATCTGAAAATAAATGTGTGTGTGTGTGAGAGAGAGAGAGAGAGAGAGAGAGAGAGAGAGAGAGAGAGAGAGAGAGTATTACTGTGCTTGTATTTAATGAGCGTAAATTAAGATTACAAAATTCCTATTCATGTACTGCTACCTCTTTCAGCACTAAATGTAACCATCGTTGATTTCATTCCCATCAATAGTTTGGTTCTGTAATCAAAATCTGCAGCTTTCCTAGGAGCACTCTGCGTGCATTGCGCAGAATTTAATGAGGAAAACTTAGACTGAAGCTTTAATTCAGCAATGAGAAGTAAAACTACATGTAAGGTACATTCAAACAACGTACATATGTTGCAAGGAAATGGGAAATATAAGTGAACAGAAACATGAGCCTGGCATCAAAGTCCTTGTATTGAAACACACACAATATATCCAAGTTCTAGCAAATTATACGGAATATTTAAAGGGTGGTATTAGCTACCAAGAGTTTTCAACATTGCAAATCGAATAGTACTTTTTTGACTAAAAACAGTACAAAATTTTAAACTTTTGCAAGCAGGGGCGGATCCAGGATTTTTTGCAATGTGTGCTTGTGGGGTGTCAGCGACTTGTGGGTGAAGCCAGAATGCGAGTGCCGAAGGCACGGAACGGGGGGGGGGGGGGTCCGGCGGACCTCGCCCGGAAAATTAGGGGGAAAAAATAGATGCTGGCCGTCTCTAACTGCATGATACACATCAATGCAGTAGAGCGTGTTAGGCCATGTATACGAAAACTAAAGACAATGTCCGCTGATTTGACTAAGACGGCATTTTCGGCATCTATAGGCATTGAAAAAAAAAAGCAAGAGCAGGGAGGGACCTGGACCTCCCCCCCCCCGCCCCGATCCGCGCCTGGCAAGCAGTACCTAATTTTTTAAAGGTAACTGAGGCAGTACATTATTTATTTCACTGATTTTGAGACGTACATCGTTTATTAAAAAAAAAAAAGAAGAAATATATAGCCCCCCCCCCAAGATTCTAATGGTTGGTCCCTAACGAGTTGGGCAAATGTGTCTTTTTTACTGTATTGATATCGATGTTTACCCTATATATATTTATATTTCCTGGGGGTAATATGCCATCATTATTCAGTTCCTTACACGTGTCATGTTAAGCTTATGATAACATTACATGTCTGTTGCACTTTCACCTTTGCATTTTTCTCAAGTGATACTCTCGGCTAACTGTATGGCTGAGCAGCTGTCTTACAACCATGATGTAAAGTAGTGCTTGACAGTGTCATTATAATTTGTTGTTTTAAATGGACTTGAAGTGAATAACGAATGACGTGGATCCTTGATTAACCTATAAGACATAGATCAAAGAGATATATCAAAGTCATATTCATATTTTATCTCTTATTATCCTGCCTGCTGGGTAGTTCGGCCTCCATACATATGTCTGTGTTACTGGTGGAGAGTGCTCATAGCTCTATACGGCTGAATTATGTTATACAGGAGTAGGCGCAATACCTAAATTTCGGTTTGTGACTTTTTTTATGTGCCCCTTAAACGCGCGAGGGCGCCTCAGTGCCAGCGCGCTTAGCTGGAGCGATCTCCAGCAACATTTAAACAAGTCCAAGATTACCTCGATCTACGCATGACCTAGCCACCATGGTCTACGTCAATATATATATATATATATATATATATATATATATATATATATATATATATATATATATATATATATATATATATATATATTATATAAAGTGCAATTTAAACTTACCCTATAATAAATTTACTTCTTCATAACTGTTTTGTGTTCTACATATCATGCGTACTTAATATGTAGAATGTAGTTTCCGCCTTTAAAATGTGTACTAACGGTGGGGCAGAAACACATTGCATTGTGTTTCTCGTAACCCTTGGTTGCATTTTTTAGGGCTACAATTTTTTTTTATTGTTTTGTGTTTGTATGTTCTATGTCTCTGTCGGGGTAATTCAATTCAACTTAAATAGCTCTTATGCGATAGTGTTCTGTGTTTTAAAATATGATTTGTTTATCTCAGCTTTTTCGAACTCCCATGTAAAGTCTGCAAGAACTACAAGTTTGTCACAATTTTGTTGCAGAAATACCACTTCTCATACATTGTGGCATCCACCTTGGCTTTTACTCTTCGAAGCTGTCATTATCAACAAAATACAACCCCTGACCGAGATAAATAGATATCCCTGCTCAAAAGAAATGGATAAAGAGGTTTGCCTGCCCTGTGTACCAGTCGCAAATTAACTTTTTTCGCCATAGACCAGTGGTTGCCTGCGAAGCCACCTGCTTTCATCGGGCGTGTATCGCCGTCATAGTTTTTTTGAACGGGAATTGACAATTGTGTCTGCCTTCACCAACTTGTCGAAAATGACTCACCTGGGTATCAAACTATTCCATATATGAAGTCCGCATCCTCATTGTATAAACCTTGGCCCCTATTTATTTTGTGCAACAGCAGAAAAAAGTAGCATCATACATGTTGACAATTGGCAGTTGTTTTTAAGCTGTTGAGAAAATGCTCTTTGTACCCATTTGGGCATAACTTAAGTCAATGTCAGTAGGAAAAAAAAATCAAATTATACAGTTACGTACGTTGTCCTGGAACATATTAGTTGACACACATGAATGATTTTTTTGGCGTTTTATAACGTGAACCTGTGACAAACCGGAACTGAAATAAATAACCTATGTCCCGACTGACTGCTTTTTCAAATCATGTATCATGCCGTTAAAGCGTTCTAAAGTATTTTTTCATTGCCATAGAAAATAAAATACCAGGGAGTACATGTAGCATGATCACCGTGAAAATAATTAACGAACTAAAGTGAGCTCTTTTGTTTTACTGTGAGGTTAGTAAAAACTCTGGACACGTGTATTCTTTGAAAGGCTGACCATCGTTTAACTGTCTCTGCGACCCTATAGATATTCTGATATTCTGCTCTCTGGTGCAATCTAGAACTACGTAATACGACTTTGTCTCTCTACAGTGACTATCCATATCTCGTCAGATATTCCTGTAATGACTCCAAAAATTCAGTCGAAGATTTCTAAAATCGCCATTTACTAGGGAAATTTAGTTGCAATCTATGTATCAAAAAAGAAAAAACGATACACGCACCCTAAAAATCTTTGTTCCTGCGATAAGTAGACATTTTGGTCGGTGAGTGATGGAGGGGTTCCCCTAAAAATTACAGCAGGAATGATTGGGGGGGGGGGTATCACCTAAAAAATCATTGAGAAACTAAATAATTGAATATGTGAAAAAATGAAAACAGGCCTATTAAATAAATGTTTTAATATCAATACACGCCAAAAAATTACAAGCAAATAATGGCTAAATCGGAATAGGTCAAGTATATTAATAGGAAATAACTATATAAAACTAAATTTAACAAAACCTTGCTTTCCAACATATATGGAAACATGTTCTGAACAGATCAATCACAATACATAACAGAGACAATTTTTCTTAATCCATAAAATTATCGATAGTTCTCGTGATGGTGTTGTGAATTTTATTTTTGTCCAGGTCATACAGGACATTTAACCATTTAGCGTATTTGGTCCTGAAGGACCTGTTGAGTTGGGGGAGCAAGTCTTCTTTTGCCTGTTTCTGTGCTTCTTCTTGTGCTTTTCCAAGCTCTGTATACGACTTCACCTTTGCTTCATATCCATCCTCCATTTCATCATGCACATTTTAAGTGAGGGGATCAAAGACTGAATTGTCCTCATCCTCATCTCCCATCATATCATCATGCTCTTCGTGATCACTCAGCCAATCTATCTTAGACTCTTGAGTGTCAGACTTGTAACCATCGCCCATTTTGTTTCCGTGAACCTCTATATACAACAATGAGTCAAGTGACGTTACAACTCATGCACATCGACAAAGACAATACCACAATAATTACACGGTATCATGTCCGAAGATTTCGTCAAACCGCCTAATTCTTATGGATGCTTTGATCCCGGAGGTCCAAATCGAGACTTGTCTGTAGCTTCCGACTCATGTTTCTCTGGAGGACCAAAACGTATACCTTCAACAGTTTCTGTTTCCTTGGATTGGTCATACACCATGGTGGGCTCGTACTTATAGACTTTGGTCTTCTTCCGAGTTTTTAGGGGATTTCTACCTTTTGTCTGTCTTCTGCAGGTAAGGAATGGGACTAATCTGTGTGACCATGTCTCGTGACCCCCGCATTTCTTTCTTTCTGAAATGTTGGTCTTTAGTCTTTCATGCTCAGGAGTCTCCCGCTGAAGCTCCACCAACAAATATCCATATAGTTTTGCTCCGGCTTTGTTGTATTCTTCCATTATATAATTTGGTTTGTGTGGAAACATGTGCTGAATCATGTTTTTTTTCACTTGTTGATCGGCTGGCATGTTGAACAAGACAAGATAATGACAGTTTCTGCGTATAGTTACTGTATGTGGCTCGTAAAAGTTTTGCATCAGAACAATAGCACTCAGATTACGATGATGGTTGCTTCTGGTAAATAAATCTGTCATTCTCGTATCTTGCCCAAGCTGGCTCATCTGATCATCAAAAACAATCACATTTCTCACTTTTGTATCAAGAAAACTGTCATCTTCCAAATTGGTGGTATACCTGGAAAAAATTCAATTGCAGGTATACTTTCCTGCATCTCTGCGTACAATGGTTTACATTGTCCATAACAACAAATTATTCTGTGAGGCAATGGTTCAGTGAGGTTCTTTTCCAATACATTTGTGGTAAAAACTGATTTACCAAAGCCTGTGGGTGCAGCAATGACCAGAGTAAACGGATGTTTTATCTGGAAACGGTTTTTTTTTTTCTGAAGCAGCCCTCAACGTCTGACCATGTGACTCTAGATAAGCATCCATGATTGTGTGACGACCTTTTGTAAGCGAATTTGTTACAACTTCGAGGGTTCAAATGACTGAAATGTACTCTGTTGTTCTTAACCCATGTGATATATTTTGATGTATATACATCTGATGTCTTTTCAGACTGCCAACCCTACTAAATGTCTTGTGACCAACTTGACAATAGTGTGCCATTTTCATCCATGATCACTCCATTGAGCTGTTTCCGTGCAGTCAGCCTTCTTCCTACTTCTAAACTTTTACGCGAAATGTTTTTGTGGCGGTGGATGTGAATGTGGTAGTGGTGGATGTGGATGTGGTGGTGTATGTGGTGGTAGTGAGTGTGGTGCTGGCGGTGGTGGATATTGTGGTGGGTGTGGTGGTGGTGGATGTGGTGGTGGTGGGTGTGGTGGTCGTGGTCGTGGATGTGGATGTGGTGGTCGTGGTTTCCTTTTTTTCTCTTTCTTTATCTCTTTTGCTTTTGTGCCATGAAATTCAGTGAACAGTCGAATACAATCAAGACAAATGTAATAATAAATAAATAACCACGGCGTGTACCACATATTGGTCAGAGAAGTATAGCAGTTATTGTTGACACAAAAGCCCTGGGCTAGTTAGTGGTCCTGCGCAATCTGGTGAAATTGAACAATGCTGATATGCAGGAATACTAGAAGCTGTTCCAGGAACCATGCATATTGCTTTATTGTATCAAAGAGAGGTTACCGTTAGTCTATGTTCAGTGTCTGAGATAGAAGAAACATGCGAAATGTCTGAGTTCTTGACTGGAAATGTTGGGTCGTTGTGGTGTGAATCTAACCTGTTGGGCAATACATAGGGGCCAAGGTTTATACAGTGAGGATGCAGACTTCATATATTGAATAGTTTGACACCCAGGTGAGTCATTTTCGACAAGTCGGTGAAACCAGACACAATTTTCAATTCCCGTTCAAAACTATGGTCAACGGCGCTACACACCCGATGACAGAAGGTCGCTTCACAGGCAACCACTGGTCTCGGGAGAAAAAGGTGAATTTGCGCGTGGTAGATTGGGGAAGGCAAGCATATTTATTCATTTCGTTTGAGCAGGGATATCTATTTATCTCGGTCAGGGGTTGTATTTTGTTGACAATGACAGCTTCGATGAATAAAAGCTAAGGTGGATTGCACAATGTGTCTGTCAGATAGTGAAAGAAACTGATGCTAACAACACAAGGGCTTTTTTGTGTGTGATGATTCGCATAACGGCTCATGCATCTTGCGTGCCGAGTCAGCACCTGACCCTATAATCCTATAACAATAGGTAGTATCCTAGTGCTGTAGACCAATTGTAACCAGATTTAACCATTTTCAACCAGATTTGATTGTGTCTCGCCGTGATAAAATATGAATTCCCATCCTGTATTTTGTCTGCCAACTTTTGCACACGTAACATTTTCAATATTGACCAGTTTTAACCAGATTTGTGTTTTTAGACCCAGGTGGGGCGTTATATTATCTTGGGGCTATAATACTATCTAGGGGGATATTATCTTGGGGGTGATAATATCTTTGGGAGCGGTACTATCTGTGAGGCCAAACTGGGGGGAGGGACATCTTCTTAGGTGAACATGCAAGATTTAAATCCTGAATAGCTTCGAAACTATTCTAGTTAGAGGTGTAGTTTTAACTTCAGTTGATGAGTTTGTAACGTACCGCACCCAGTGAACCCAAATTGTAAAATTATTTATGCAAATTACGTGAATACACAAAATGTAAATATTGAATAACTTCAAAACTATTACACATAGAGGTGCCATTCCAACTTCAATTTGTAGGTTTGTGACATAGCCGCACCTAATGAACCATGAACCAAAGTTGTAGAATTTTAATTTATGCAAATTAGGTAAATACACGAAATTCAAATTTTGAATGACTTCAAACTTATTGTAGAGAGAGGTGCCATTTCAAATTTATAGGCTTGTGACATAGGTGTATCCAATCAACCATGAACCAAAGTTAGTTGTAGGATTTTAATGTATCAAATAAGGCGAATACACGAAATCTAAAGTTTTAAAAACTTCAAAATTATTATACATAGCTGTAGGTTTGTGACATAACTACACCCAATGAAGCATGAGCCAGTTGTTGTTTATGCAAATACACAATATGTAGATCTTTGAGTAGCTTCAAAACTATTATAGATAGTGGTGTCAAACTTAAGTTTAAAAGTTTGTGACATGGCCACTTCCAATAAACCAGGAACCAAAGTTTTAGCATTTTCATTTATGCAAACCAGGCTAACACACATATTTTAGATTATGTTGAACAATGGCAAAGTGTAGCATTTCAAACTATTGTCATTTTGAAGGCACACAGACAGATTTTCTGTGAAGCAAATTTTCTTTTCTTGTTTAAGTACTGTATCTTTATTTGTACTTTTTTATATGATTGACATTCTTATTTTGTATTGCATGTTGCGAAATAATGTTATGTACCTTTGGGGAATGAGGTATGAAATGAAAAAGTCCAGCATGATTTTCGATGATTCCAATGTCTGTCAGTTTCTCTGCCCTTCTCCCTTGTACAACTTTATCCTGTAGAATAGACTACACCAGGTACGTTGCGTATCAGTGGCTCAAGCCCCACTTGCTTGGACATTCTCAGAATATAACTAAAAGTGCTTATTCCAATCCCTTACTTTTACCCAATGAGAATACTACTTAAACAATTTAAACGAATGATTAACTTCTCAAGGCGGGATAATATGCCAAGGATGAAGTCTAAAACAACAGAAAGTGTGCATATTTAAGTAGGTGAGATAAAGATTGACACTTGGTCCAGTAGTGGACACAGTTACCATAAGATAATGACTCCAGTTCTGATCTGCAAAGGATTCCCTAATTTAAACAGTCACTGGACCAACAATATCAAAGATTCACGATCGCACTGCCTTTCCTAATGGTTAAAACTAAACTGCCTACGATAACAAAATTACATTCCACAATGAAAAAAATAACATCCACTATCTTACTGATTTCACTGATGATTGGACCTAAGGAATGCTTGTAACTTCAGAGCTATCTTGTACCCATGTACATTGTTGGGCTGGTGACTTTAGTAACACCGACAGGAAATTGTACAAGAATCAAAAGACCTTGCATGTAATTTTAGATTACTGGGAGAAGGAGCACGCAAAACATGCAG